>JABWTJ010000328.1:61252-150712 GCA_016801875.1 Solanum sitiens
CAGAGACTCAATTTTCTTGATGAGTCTGAGACGGTCCGTCGTGCCTACGACGGTCCGTCCTGCACTTCCGTCACGACGGACAGAGAATTGCTCTCAGTACCCAATTCTCAAGAGTTGAAGTGTTTTGAAACGGAACCTCACAACGGTCCGTCATGTCTGTGACGGTCCGTCCTGCACTTCCGTCACGACGGACAGAGAATTGCTCTCAGTACCCAATTCTCAAGAGTTGAAGTGTTTTGAAACGGAAACTCACAACGGTCCGTCATGTCTGTGACGGTCCGTCCTGCAGGTCCGTCACAGAGTTCAGAGAGTCGATTTCATCACTCAAATATAAGAATTCCAAGTGTTTGGAACGAGACACCCTCGACGGTCCGTCGTGCCCATGACGGTCCATCGTTGGATACGTCGTCTCAGACAGTTTTTCCAGAAATAAAATCTGCTGCTCAAAACGACTAAGCAAGTCGTTACACAGATAACCAAACCTTTTTCAAGTACTTGGCATGATTTGTGCATATCATAGTAAACGACTGATGTTTATATAAGTTCTTCAATTCATTTTTCATCCGAATCTGAGTGGCCATTGAAAGTCTCCTTTAACGGTTCAATGGATGGAGGGATCAACAAATATAATGGAAAGAATAGGTTCAAATGATTGAGTCTGTCCATCACCATATATGAAAAGGTAAATGTATTTATGGAGCTATCAAGAGTTCAATATATATAGTCCAGAAGGATTAATATTTGATTTTTGGGTTGGTAGAAAGGTGAAGTTGTGAGACTATCAATTTTGTGTTTTCGTGGGATCAAGCTACCATTACTCTTGAAGATACTTTTATTTTAAGAGGCTTCTCTATTTTCAGTAGCTCTTTTTGTTCCCCCCCTTCAATCCCTTGAGTTGGCAGAGATTGAAGAAAATCTTAAAAGTGTGTGAATCAAGATTACCAGATTGAAGACCAATAATAAAACTAGATGGTTGAATTTTTTCATGAACAGTGGTTGGGATTTTGACCATGAAGCTTTTCTTATTCTTTGTTTATTGAGATTTGTTCTTCCAAGCGAAATAAGTTCTTTTGTTTACTCAATGGCTAGTACTCTTGCAAAAGGTATGTGACTATGGCTAGTCTCTTACCTCTAGCCAGGTTAATAGGTATTGAGAAAACATGAACACCTATTTTACCTATAAGAAAGAACTGGAGAACGAACACTCTACTTTGATTATTAATCTTTAGTCCAATAAGCTCCCTTTATGCATTTTCAAGATTCTCTTCAATTTCTACCAACTAAGAGGTTTGAAGGGGGTACAAAACAAAGTCACCCAAAATAGAGAAGCCTCCAAAAATTATCATATCTTCAAGAGTAACACTCACCCCACGGAGACACAAAAATATTAGTCTCAGAGTACCACATTTCTACCAACGTAACCAAAAAATCAAATGTTGATCTGTTTGGATTCTGTAAAGTGAACTCTTGATAGCTGCATCAATCCATGCATCTTTCCATACAAGGTGATGTATAGACTCCATCATTTGAACTTGTTCTTATAATTTTATTTGTTGATCCCTCCATTCATTGCAATCATGAAATGAGTCTTTGAATGGCCACTCATATTTAAATGGAAAAGGAATTGAAGGATCTTCAACATACTAATTATATGTTATTATATTAAAGGCTCAAATGAATTGATTTAAAAAAGTAAAAGACCCAAGAAGTTAATACAAATATCACTCATAATTCATTATGATCTGCACAAATCAAGCCATGTACTTGAAAAAAATTGGGTTATCTTCGTCTTTCTCTAGATAATCTTTAGTTATCAAATCTTCGATTTCTAACAAAGCGGTAGGTGCAGATCTCAATTTTCCCTCTCCCCTTCCTTATTCTTCCAAAATTTGGGCTTTTAAAGGTTAAGTGTCTATGGGATTGCATAGTTAAGGTATGTAGGATGAAAATTGTATGAGTTTCCATATGGGTAGTTAGAGTGAAAATTGTATGAGTTTTTTATGCGGCAGAGCTTTTCCATTGAACTTTAAGCAACACCGTAATATTATTTATTTTATTTTATTACAATTTTTAATCAATCTTATAGATATTTAAAAATAGCTGGGACATCTTTTCCACCAATTATAATATAGTGGAGAGAATGTCTACATTTCCACAAATGCTTTTGGAGACAAAATTATTTTAAGCGCGAAAGACATGCATCCTGGGCATGCATGTTTACGTGCTTGCTGCCATGTTCGCAAGCGGCTGGCCTCGCAGGCGCACTATAACAAATGTAATATTTAGCTATAAAATTATTAGTTACGACACAAAATTTGTTACTAATTATTCACCTTTTGTGAAAAATATTATTTCGTATTTAAATACTTTAGCAATATACTTTTAGTGACGGAAACTATAATATTGTACCAAGTTTTTGTCCACTAATATTTTTCCCCAAAAATAATTTGGCGCCATTTATTAAGTGTCATCATCGACAAATTTTAAGTTATTAGTGACATAGTATATTGTCGCTAATAATGCATTCAATTTGTGATTAACTAGTTTGTCTTAAAATAATTATAATTTTTTTTACATAAAAAGTTTCCTCATAAAAAATAACATGTTACAACAGCAACAAATAAAAGTTTGTGTTTAAAGGTTGTAAGCTTTAGCCACAAAATTTTATACTTATTTATGACTTTAGTTTTTGTAACTAATAAATAAACAATTAATGGAGATTATTTTATTGTCTCTAATCAACATGGGATTTAGTCACAATCATTGTTTTTCCACACAATATGCAATATTAAAATAGTGACGACTTGTAGACGAAAAAGCAACTATTTTCTATGAATAAAAAACATATATAAAAATAAAGTTATATCTTTTATACTTGTTTTTGATTTACAACACTACAGGAAAAAGGGTTAATATCGACCAACATTTAGCGATGAGTTGAGAAGCTTGTCGTAAATGTACCCTTTCAAATACAACTTTTTACTGTGGTTCTGAATTATTTGACTTTTGAATAACTCAAGCAAGGGAATATGTTCCTTAAATTGAATAAAAGAACTAGTCCCTAATACTCTCTGTTGGGTCACATATAAAAGATGAAAGTAAAAACAAATAGAATTTTCTTTACAAATATCCATTATAATAAACTTAATTAGGATCTTTAGTATAGTCTGCATAATTACACGTTGTAGGTATAGTTCAAGCTGCAATGCACGACCCCATTTTTATAATTCACATCTCATTTGTATAATTTGTGGGCACATTTGTATAATTCAAGGGTATTTGTATAATTGAGTCATTTTTGTCTGTATTTGTATAAATTGGTTTGTATCAATTGATTTGTATTTTTTTTGTGGAAATAATTTTTGATTGATTAAATTGATTGATAATTGCAGTCTTGGCGTAATAAGTGTTTGTACAAATGAGTACCTTTTGGGGTACTTATGCTACACTCTGAATCTTTTAATGATACAGATTCTAGTACAAGCTGTAAACGGTGATCCATCATGTCATCTTTTGCAACTTTTGGATATCAGAGACGAGGGTGAGCACTTCACCTCCTGCACCAACATGTCTCCTTTTCTACCCCTAGACGTTAACACGGGACCTAGGATCACGAGTGACCCAAGCTAACCCTGAGCTGACGTATCATAAAGTTACTAGATAAACTGAATTAAGAAAATACTATGCGGAAACTTAAAACAACATATAAAATGATGGGGAATACACATTACTATCTAAATAAATAAACTATTAGGTAAATCACACCTAAAAGATCAAACTACAAGCTAAAACTGAATCTAACTATGTGTGAAATAAAGCATCTAACTGACTAAAGATGTTGGGACATGCCCCGACTAAATCTAGCAAAACTGAAACTTAAAGACTTAACGTAAAAGAAGCATGTCTTTCATCCTCGGAGAACGAGGACTCACCACAGATACTATTGAGTTGAAACTTGGGAATTGATCTATAACTGATATGAATTCTAAGGAGCTGAACCTATATCACGAGAAGATGTAGCAAAGAGTATATGCCACTACTTGAAAGGCACTGAGCATGGAGGATACAATAAAGCTGAACAACATACATAATTGATCAAAGCATAATAAGTAATTATATAAAATAATCATGATAACTATAGTGAAAATACAAAATATGAACTAAACTAAAAGTGATAACCAAGTTTATAGAATACTGAAAATGAATGATGAAGTATAACTGGTAACCTAGCCAATGCACTATGGTTAGACTGTGAGCAAAATGTGGAGTCTCATGTATACTCCCAATCGAGAGGACCCAATACATCATGTAAAGGTATAGAGACATGACTGTCGTGATCACCAAACCTATGCCCATAGAGACATAAAAACCTACGGGAGGATGTAGTTTTGGGAATTTATGGTGACTTACCCTAGTCCAACTCGGTATAAAGCCTAATCCCAACTAAATATACGTATATTATAGTATAACTTAAATAAAATGGAAAGCTTAATAATCTTACATGCCAATCTAAAAATGCAATAGTTATTTCTAATAATGAAAAGTTCAAAAACCGAGGCATCTATCTCTTTTTATCTGTCCTATCTAGTGTAATTCATGAACTAAAAGAACTACATAGCTAGGGTTATGAGTTTATAGTAGAATCTATGCAAAAGCAATGCTAAGACATGATAATCTAATTGAGAACCTTACAATAACTAAATAATAGAAATCTGCTTAAATTCTAGAAACCTTAGGTCTAGATAGTATGGAGGGAATCAAGAATCTGACTGAATTCTAAGGATCCAATGGGTGAATGGAACCCTCTAGTGAAATACCACATACATGTTGACAAAATTCACAGAGATTTTTTTTTGATATTGGGGCTGGAACTGAAGAAAACTTTGTTGCATTCTCAAAGAATGAGTTGACTAGGGTAAAATCTAAGTAAGTTACTCTCCTAAAACTGACAAAAACAACATAGTTTAGAGGTTAAACAACGTAGTTTAAGGGTCTAATGCATATGAAAAAGACCAAACAACCCATGACTTAAAATCTGTTGAGGCTAATCGATGGATAGACCGTCCGATCAACCGCTGACCGGCTTCTGAGGGGGGTTGTTGAGGTGTTTGATCCACGGACCAGGACCATGACCTGTGGTCTGACTTACGGTCCGTGGGTCATGCTATGGGTTGAACTTTAGCAATATTTTTGGATTGTTTCTAAGTGGGCTGCAGGTGGCCACCCACAAACCCTACATATAGTTTGTGGATCACCCTACGGTCCGTGGGTGGTGCCCGCCGGTGGCACCTGTAACTTCTAAATTCTATGATTTGTTATATCTAGGATACATAGTGTTACATTATCTCCCCCTTGGGAACATTTGTCCTCGAATAAAGACTGAAATAGCTCAATATGGAGGGGAAGAGCTGCAACCCTACCACTAAATATTGGAAACTGAAATCTGACTGAACTAAGTTATAAGAACATGCAAATACGCCGAAAATGCAATTACTCCTGAAGGAACATGATACTAAGATTGAATCTACGCATTCAATGACTTAAAAATTAGAGAGGAACTATTACCTCAAGCTGGAATAGAGTCAGAAGCAGAGAGGTATCGCCTTCATGGCTGCTTTTGTTTCCCAAGTAGCTCCCTCTACGAACGGATTCCTCTACAAAACTGATGATGAAATATCCTAATTGACACATCCTAATAAGTAAGACTGTCCTTCACAGTAGACATTCCAGTGGAACTACAGATGCTGAATCACACACACACTTTTTAAACAACGAAATGTGAAAGATCGGATGCAGTAGTTCTGCTGGAAGATCTAACTCATAAGCCACTTTACCAACTCTTTTCAAGATATTTTAAGGGCCTACATATGTATAATTGATCTTCCCTTTCTTCCCAAATCACCCCCTTCAAAATAAAGGTGGCACTTTCTCGAAAACACAATGATTAATTTGGAACTCCAAGTCCCTTCTCCTTACATCTGCATATGATTTCTTGTAATTGTAGGATCTCTTAAGTGTATCTCTAATGAGATGAACTTTTTTGATGGCATCATGAACCGAATCTGACCCTATCTAGGATACTTCACCGACTTCAAACCAACCAACTAGAGATTTACATCTACACCCATATAGTGCCTCATAAGGGGCCATTTGAATATTGGAATGGTAGATGTTATTCTAGGAGAACTCTATACGTGGAAGGTGATCATCACAACTACCTTTTAAATTGATTACGCAAGCCTTCAACATATCTTCTAAGGTCTTAATGATACGCTCTACCAGGACATCCCTCTGTAGAAAAAATGTTATGTGAAGATTTACCTGAATTTCAAAACCTTTGCAAAAATACTTCAACAAATGAAAGGTAAACTAAGGACTTCTATCTTAGATGATAGACAAAGGAACCCCATGCAACCTCACTATCTCATTAATATAGATCTTGGCATAGTTCTTTGCCGAATGTGTCATCTTAACATCCAAAAAGTGTGCAACCTTAGTTACTCTATCAACTATCACACAAATGGAGTCATTCTGTCTGCGAGTACGAGGTAAGCATTTAAAAGGGTCCATGTTGATCACTTCCAACTTACATGAAAATAGGAATGTCAAACTCTTAAATCATACCTCTGGGTTTCTGATGTTCTACCTTCACTTGCTGACAATTAGGGCACTAAGACACAAAATCTCCTATATCCCTTTTCATACCATTCTACCTAAAGACTTCCCACAAATCACGGTACATTATTGTGCATGGAGCCTTGACAAATAAAATACTTGGAGTTATGGGCTTTTTCAAGAATCTAATGGCTCAACTCGCCCACCTTAGGAACACATAAACGACCCAAATAATGAAGTACAACATCTCCCCCTTCAGAGAAAACCTCAGTTCTCTACTAAAATTTGCACCCTTCAGTTGAAACAATATAGGATCACAATCATGCTTTTCCTTAACTTTTACTACCAATGAACATACTGATCCATTTTGAACTATAACACCACCACTTTACATACTCATAAGCCGATATCACAAGCGATCAAGCCTATGAACATCCTTTTCTAGTTCCTTTATTACATTCTCAACATGTGCTACACCATCCATAGATAGTCTGCAAAGAGAATCTACTACATTGGCCTTTGCAGTATGGTAAAACACATCCATATCATAGTCCTTGAGAAACTCAAGCTATCTCCTCTATAGAAGATTCAATTGTTTCTTGGTAAATACGTACTAAAGACTCTTATGGTCTGTGAACACATCTATGAGAAAGTTATACGAGTGATGTGCATATATCTTAAGTGCAACAGTACTGCTGCAAGCTTGAGGTCATGAGTTGGATAGTTCTTCTCAAGCAACTTAAGATGTCTAGAAGCATAAGATATAACCTTACTGTCACGCCCCAAGCTACACCCGAGACGCAGAGATAGGACCTAGGACCACAAGAGATACCAATCTAACCTTTCTTGCATGATCATGAGCATACTAAAGATAATAAACTTAATGTGGAAGCAAAACCATAATTAAAATGATAAGATGGGGAATACCCATATACTATAACTGAGATATTTGAAAAAAACTGATGATTTTAATACAAAGAAAATATTAACTCAATACTAAGTTGAAACTAATTATGTTTGAAATAAGCCTCTAACTGACTAGAAATGCTTGGACAAGTCCCAGCTAAATCTAGCAAAAACTGAAACTAAATGATTAAATGCTTGAAATAAACTCATACTCTTGTCCTCGGAGAATGAGGACTCACCACTAATTCTGCTGGACTCAAGATTGAGAATCGATCAAAGCATGATTTTGATGTTGAGAACCTGAACCTACATCACGAGAAGATGTAGCGCACGTATGCGTCAGTATTTTAAAGGCACTGAGCATGTAGGATAGAGTAAAAATGAAATAAAACATAATAGAACAAGCACAAAAACAAGTATAATATTCTGAGCATGATATACTGAATTCTAACCTACCTAAATGCAATAACCAAATTTATAACATACTAAGACTGAATACTAACTGAATTGTAAATATGATCAATGCAATAGAGTCTGACTAAACTATTGGAGCTACTAATAACCGATAATAAAACCACATAAGCTAAATGTGGAGTCTGATGTATACGCCCCATCGAGAGGACCCAATATACCCTGCCAGAGATATAAAGGCATGCTGGCGTGATAACAAAAATGATGCCCACGGAGAGGACTTACAACCTAATTGGATAGTAGTTCTGGGACTATTTGGGTACGCTGAATCCTAGTCCAACTCGGTATTATGCTACTCCCAATGTTTAAGTGGTTAACATATTATGACTAAATTTCTGTAAATGCTGGATAGCTCAAAACTGAACATGCAAACTGAGAATGCAACAATTAATCTGATAATGATGCATTAAGAACTGAGGCATATATATCTAAAGTAACTGAAATATCTGACCTAGCATGTGTAATTAAAGAACTAAAGAAATACATAGCTAGGGTTCTAAAAATCATGCAATAAACTGAGTAATAACATGGTATTCTGATTTGGAACATATAACTAACTACATTATGGTAATCTAATTAAGTTCTAGAAACCCTAGATCTAATATTGATAAAGGAACCAAGAAACTGACTTAAAATTGGGGATCTAATGGGTTAAAGGAACCAACTAGTGAAATCCCACATACCTGGTGATGAATTCCACGGAAAATTCTTTAGATTTTGGGGGTGGAGCTGATGGAACCTTGTTGCGTTCTTAAACTAGGGTTCTTGACCTTTTTCTCCTCTTTTGCTTCTAATTTCTATGTTTTGATTAATGATTTGACTTAGGGAAGTTTTAGTTATGTTTGTAGGCTTAAACTAACTAAATCTCTTAATTTAAGGTCTAAACGACGTAGCTTAGGGGTCCAACAAAGTAGGAAAAGACAAAAAGATCCCAAAATTGACTATTGTCAGAGTGACCGACTGACCTTGTCCACACACCGTGGTCCTAACTACGGTTTGTAGGTCATAGCCGTCATTTGTGGACCAAGATCGATGGACCTGGTCTACGGATCGTGGTCCTATCTATGGTCCATAGGTCCTGGCCGTTATTTGGTTATGAGAATGGGTCTGTGGACTGTGATCGACAGACCTGGTCCCCGGACTGTGGTCCTACATACGGTCCGTCCTGTTCCTTCGTATTTTGGTTCAGAGAATTGGTTTATTGTCACATCCGGGTTTACCCCCAAGACATAACCGGCGTCGTCATTCTCTTTGAGGACTAAGACTAGCCCCATAACATTCATCATAACATTCATTGGCTAAAATATGCGGAAAAAATTATTTTTTTAACTATATCTTAAACGGAGGTTTACATAGACCTCTACATATACATAATAGTATTAATATCGAGTATACATAGACCCGTTCGTATAGGAGGATTGCTTAGTCTTCTACTTTAATTTCATACACATATATAAGATAGAAATTAGGGTCATAGAATCCGTCTCATCTCATAAACCATCTAGAAAAACAATATCAACATGGGCATAGCCCTACAATAATAAAAGTAAGCCACATATAGGCTTTATACAACTTTGTCTTCACATGAAAGATAGAGTCAACATAGATGTCATAATATCTAATCAAATCTATAGATAGAATATCGGCATCATCCTTGGGAAAATGAGGACCTACCACTTAGATGATAATAGTATCCAAGCCTCCTTCTCAATCGCCTCGAACCAAACCTCAACGATCGGAACCCAAAGTGTTTGGGGAAAAAAGGAGAAAATGGTGTTATTACGCCACATGTACTAAGTATGAGACCATATGCACATATAATAACCAAACATGCTAAAAAGGGACATTTAGTTAAATCATGCTATGTTATGTCTTTATGCACAATCAACATCTATACCAACCAATTAGACATGTTTAATCAAGTCAAAGCAACCATATGCACATCACATACTTGAACCCATAATCTCACATAACCCTAACATCAACTAATCACATTACAAGCCCAAATGAGGGTCTAATCATGTGAATAGCAAAGCAAGACAACCAACAAAATCCTTATAAGCCACAAGTTCAATGACCAAGCAAAGCCCCATAACCCTACTTAATCAAGTACCAAATAAGAATCATAATTAGTAACTTACTTCACTTAACCTTCAACACACACAAGTTCATACTTTAACAATAAAGACCAATTGCATATTTATAAGCATCAAAATAATTCATTTGCCTTTATCATAATTTACATACATAATATTGACCTCCTAAAGCTCCTATCAAGGCAAATTAGTGCAAGGCATAGGTAGAGTCCCATACCCCTACCTAAGCTAAGTCAAAACCCCTCAAGTCACCTTAGTTAGTCTATACATCATTACTTTATTTTACTTTAGGGAACACTTTTCTTAACGGACATAGACCACATGAGCTAATGTGGAATCCATTGTTGTAAAACCTTACACCGATGGAAGGTGGTCTACCGCCCAAGGTAAAACCTATCATAAACGTAGCTTTCTAGGTGGATCCACTAGCTAGTCTTCCTATGGGGGCAACATAGTTCAAGAACTAAGAGATAGGTAATTCCCTCTACATATAACTTGATAATTGGGGCCTGATGTCACGGGAATCAATGAAATGAGTATCCCTCAATGGGGAGTCAACATCACATATAGGACCAAAGGATAAACTTCCTCTATTTGAAAGCCATTACCTCCCATAGTCAAGTTCACTCGGTGATAAGCTAAGTCCCTTATTGAAATGTCTTTAGTCTTTATTTATCTATCATAATTTAGTTTAGGCAATAGGGTATAGCCCTTGTATAATCATCATCATAATAGCTCAACATCAATTGCATGAGTATAAGCCTTTCATCACAATTCACATAAGTAAGGTTAACACTTTACATTTTTCTTTCATAATAAGGAACATTGACAATCACCATCATCCTTATATCTTTACATCTTAATCAACCTCACAACCTTAAACAAGACATTTCAATTCAACATTATACCCCCATATCAATCTTAAACAAGTCATGCTACAACACAATTATCATGACTTAACCACAATTAACCATAATTGAAACAAGGGATAAGGTCGCAAGACTTACCAAGTCTTCTTCACAATTCATCATCATCAAGGTCTTACCATCAACCCTTAGTTCAATCCAATTAGGTCATCAAATCACCATAGTTCAATAACCAATGTAATCACAAGTCTAGAAGAGTTACTACATCATAATTCAATAGTAGATCAAAGCTTAGGACTAAGTCAAATCAACATGCCCTAGATCACCTACCAAGAACTAGTATGAAAAACTACAATTCATCGCAACTTGTTTATGATCAGTGTAATAACATCATTTATTAGTGATTTAACCAATAATGAAGTCAACTGAATCAATCCCAACATAATTCACATCAAGATCAAACCTAGGGTTAGGGACTTAGGATCATGTTCTTCAATTTAGGGAAGACCATCATAAATTAAATAATCAAGTTAAAATACATGTTAATATATTAAATATAACCTAAAGAAAACATCAATAACTCAATTCATAACTTCAAATTCCTAATTGGATGAAACCCATATGAAAACTCTAGATTTGAAAACACTTTGAATGAACCCTTTGAGGAAATAGGTCTCAAAGGTGAATAGATCCCATATCTTATCGTTTGATGAAGAATGGATGGTGAATTCGTCCCTTTCCATACCCCCAAACCCTTCTCATTTCTAGTCTTCAATGGTGAGTTCAAGTAGAGAGAAACAGAAGAGAGAAAGAAGAGAGTTTGTGTTTTTGAGTTCTCATTAGTTTAATTGGGATTGGGGATTTTATATGGGTTTTAAGTTAGTTAATTAGTCTCACGTTAATCCCTAACTAACCCTTAAACAACTTAATTAATTAAATGAATTAATAACAAAACGTGTAGAAAAACTCACCCTTCACAAATGAAACCCCACCGACGGGCCCTCTTTAAACCTACGGACCCTCACCCTCTCGTCCTGCTGTCCGTCGCTGAGTTCAAAGACTGTGCAGGCGAGGGGATTCCTTATCATGGCTAAGTGTGGGACAACAGTGGCATCGACGCCCCATTTGTCCACACACGGGTCGTCTCTTGCTCCGTCGATGCACATTACCAGGCAGTGTTGCTTCAAACATTAGGGTCCTCCTCAAGGGCCCTTGGTTGGTCCTTGGGGAGTCGTACCCAGATGTTACGACCATGAAACAACTCAAACACCTATTAGCGACCTTTTTACCATTTTTCATACGTTTCCGACTCCGTCAAACTAGTGAAACATTCTAAGACACAATAGTACCCTTTTGAACCAACTTCGGACGTCATGGACGTTCTTAAACGTCTTGATTTTTACATTTCTTAACTAACCTAAATACATTAAAATGGATTTAAAAATAGTTCTTGGACCCCATTATCTCGATGTTAGGATTTATGACACATCTTGAATTTTTGCAATGTTACATTATCCCCCCTTAGGAACATTCGTCCCTGAATGACACAAAATATCTTTTTCAAGAAAGGAATAGACTCAAGACAAGCAGCCCAACCAACATCACTTCTATCAAGGCAATTCAAAACTTCAAGTACCAAATATGAGACTCAACATTACTTCATGAGGTACTTACTTCTCACAACAACCATATGAGCTCAACATGACACACATTAGTCAATTTGAATCAAGTTCAACTTATCTACATGATGCAAAACATTTCATAAGCACTTAATGATGTACCGTGGTTTCACGGTACTTTCAATGTTTTTTCCTTAAGTTTAGTGTGTGTCTAAAGCCTTTTTGTAGTAATTTTAATTTATTTTTATCTGTGTTTGCAGGACAGCTGTCCAAAACAGAAATGCAAAAGACAGTGCTGCAATCAGTGCAGAAGTGATGACGTACGAAGACATCGACGGTCTGTCGACCCATCAACGGTTCGTAGGTGGTGATCATCGACTGGAGGTTCACGTATTTGGAGGCTACGGATGGATCGACGGACCATCCTGATAAATCGTCGTTTCTAACGGAAAGTACTCCCAGTACACGACTTGAAGAAATCACTAAGTATGGAAGGACAGAGGCATCGATGGACAGTAAGTGAGATGACAGACCGTGTTGGTGGTCCGTCGATTGTAACAGAAAGGATGCAAAAGTGAAGGCCGAAGAAAAAGTGAAGTATGGACCGATGGAGATTGTCGATGGTCCGTCGTTCCATCGACGGACCGTCAGTTGGGTCGTTACTGAAGACGCGTTTTGGACAGATTTTCCTTATTTAAAACTCCTTTTAATTTAGTACTTTATTATTATAAATAGGGTTAAAAACCTTTGGGGTTAGACTTTTTACTACTTTTCATACTATTGTTATTGCAAGTTGAACTTTGGATTTTGGGAATTACATCAAGTTTTCGGAATCAGTTCTTACAATATTTTCATTAATTCAGGTGATATTTATTGATTTTCTTCAAACTTGTCAAAGTAAGTACATGAATGTAACAACCCTAAAAATGACTATGCTAAGTAATGTCTAAATGTACCTAGAATGCCTAGATCAGACCGGGTTCACACGGATTGATGCGCGTAGAACTAGACCTCTGAACCCTTTCAACAGCCAATCCAACCAACTTGGTGAGTTATTTAATCTAGGAAAGGTTGGGTCCGGCCATGTAGGGCACCCGAATATGAAGATCTACCCGGATGAGTCTTAACCGGACTTAAAAAGGGGTTATCTTATGTTTGGAGGGTCTAGGGGTAAAATGGTCTTTTCCAGGCTAAGGGTAGTATTGTAATTACCCTAAATATTTAATTAATTAATTATTTAATATGGTGGAGGGACAATTCGGGTAGAGGTTGCCGAATTTGACCCTTTAAGCAAAATCTAGCTCCACCCGGGTTCGAGCCTTGGTGGAAGCAAGGATTAAATTGATTTAATTTTATTAAGTGAATTAGTTGAATTAATTAATATTTAAAAATCTGATTTAATTAAAGGAAAATCAGATTTTTAATAAAATAATAATAATAATAATAATAATATTAATAAATAATGAGGAGTCCTAGTCTGACTAAGTCTCCACCTAACTCTCGTAATCCTAATCCTCTCATTCTCACGTATGTCACTCTCATTCTCACGTTTTTTATCAGTAAAACAACTTAAAATAATAGTTCTTCACTCTTGAAGAACTTACACTCAAAACTTCAAACGAAAAGCTAAGCTAAAAACGAAAAGCAACAACATTCTTCTCGACGGATTGTGCTTGGGATTTTGGTGGGGAGGCAGTGGTGTCGTGGGAATAGGCAGCATTGAAACAAGTGTTGAACTACATTAATGTATGGGTTTTCTTCTCTCTTGGTCCCATTCCCAAGAGATCCCTAAGTTCAGTTTAAATTCCAATCGAGAAACTAAGGTTGTCCCTGTAGCATGCCCCTGTCATTAGATCCTTTGAAAGATTTAAAGTATGCGTTGGTATGACTTCTGGTAGATGATTTTAGGGCTGGTTGTGATTACGTGTTTGAATGTGTATCCAGAAATTATGTGAGAAATGAAAGATGTGTTCCGAAAAAGTGAATTACTTTAACTTGATTGTACATGTGTGTGCCGTGAGTTAGCCATTGTTTGAAGCCTGGATTTTTACATGTTAAAATGTTGTATTTTACGTATATGAATATGTTAAAAACGTGATGTTCATATTAGTTCAAAGTTGCTGAATTGAATGATAATTCTTGATTGAAAGTAACCTTGAAAATGTACCTAAAGATCTCCCTAAAAACTACTCGAAATGTCTTTATGTTTAACATGAAAGAGGAAGAGAAAATGAACTGCAAAAAGGTGATTAAATTCTCGAAAATAAACATGAAAACTCACCTAAAGATGCACTAGATGTTACATGAAAATTTATCCTAAATCTAACATCTAAAAGTTGAGAAAATGGAATGCAAAGAGGGTGAACAAATTTCAAGCATTCTGGAAATTTGTTTTTGGGCAGCTTACTGTAAATAAATCACGTTCTAAAATATATTTTTAAATGCTTGAGGTCAGTGGGGATTGAAACCAAGACCTCACCATATACATGTTATAAAAAAATTAAATAATAAAATGTGGTAAGGGGGATTCGAAATGGGGTAAAGCTCAAGTGAAAAGTTAGGGGGAAAATGAAAGAAAATGAAGTGAGGCGTGTGGGGTTCGAACCCACAACCTCTTCGACGGATGAAGGAGAGAGGAGAAGAATCAAATAAAGAAATAATAAAAATGAGATATGTGGGATTCGAACCCACAACCTCTTGGCAGAATGAGAAGGTAAGGTATAATTTAAATTAAAATAAGGTGAGGCTGTGGGGATTCGAACCGGCAACCTCTTGGCAGATGAGAGAGTTAGGAGAAAAATAAAGGAGACAAAAAATAGATGAGGTGAGTGGGGATTGAACCCACAACCTGTTGAATAGATGAGAGAGTTAGGAGAAAAATAAAGAAGAAAAATAAATGTGGTGAGTGGGGATTGAACCCACAACCTCTTGAATAGATTAGAGAGTTAGGAGAAAAATAAAGGAGGAAAAATAAATGTGGTTAGTGGGGATTGAACCCACAACCCCTTGGACAGGTGAGAAAGTTAAGAGAAAAATTAAGAGAAATAGAATGAGCTTGTGGGGGATTGATCCCACAATCTCTTTGCCTTACATGAGAAATAGAGGAGGAAAAAGAAAGAAAATACTATGGGGGTGATGGGGATCGACCTAAGGTCCCCCAAATCTGAAAAATGCAAGTACCAAGTTTAATATAAGATTAAGTGTTGCTCAAGGAATTCAAAATCGGGTTTCCTTGCCCAATTTCGTATTCACACATAAGTCGTACGTGAACAAATATTTAATGAATGTTGCCTCTAAGGATCGAAATCAAGATCTTGGCATACCAACTAGATGCATATGTCTTGTATCACATGATCTTGGGTAAGTATGAGTCACTTAGACGAATTATAAATGAAGCCTCACTACATCATTTTAGGCCTACGGCCACCCCACTAAAGTGTAGCCTAAACTAGCAAAAAGTGTGGCCTAAAATAAAAGGCCACACTTTTGGACTTTAGGCAACACTTTTCAGGGGGTGGCCAAATGAAGCGTAACCTTTGACATTAGGCAACACTTATTAAATGTCGCCACTTTTGGCTACACTTATAAAGCGTAGCCGAAGAAGTATAAGGCCACGCTTTGTTTTGATGCATTAGCAACACCTATATTTTATTATACTACACTTAAAAGCGTTGTCTTTGCGGTTTTATTGGTCACACTTCAAAAGTGTTGCCTTTTATAGGTCATCTAGCGCAACACTTCAAAAGTGCTGCCTTTTATATCTCATATATAGCAACACTTATAAAGTGTAATTTTATATCTCATCTAGAGCAACACTTATAAAGTGTAGCTTTATATCTCATCTACAGCAACATTTATAAAGTGTAACTTTATATCTCATCTAGAGCAACACTTATAAAGTGTAACTTTATATCGCATCTACAGCAACACTTACAAAGTGTAATTTTATGTCTAATCTAAAGCAACACTTATAAAGTGTAACTTTATATATCATCTACATCAACACTTATATAGTGTAGCAATACTATTGAATTGAATATATTCAATATACGATCACATAATTAAATCAAACGTATATATTTCAAATAAACTTCAAGGAACATGTCCAAAAACTCCAAAACATAGAAAATAATTGCTTAAAGATATCTAATATCAATAAATTCCAAAATACCAAATGCATACAAACATATATGACAATAGTACAAAAACTCTTCATCGTTTACTACAATAGATCGAGTTTACTTCTGCCACAATTCAAATTCAATTACCGGCATTTTCCTGCACATTGAAAATAAAATTATAAGTTAGTGAAATAAATGTGAAAGTGCATAATTGGAGAGTATTAATTGTAAGCCAACCAATCCAAATCAATATATATACGTAAATCATATAGACCATTTATAATCACGTGGATTATGGGTTACTGCATGTATTGTAAACACAAAGTGATCAACAGACACACATCATCCCAAATTCCATTCAGAGCATATGTAAAATTCCCCTTTCTCTTCCTACAATGGTACCAAAAGCTGAGAAAAAGCATGTTGAGAAAAGTCGAGCATCTAAAAAAACTCGTATAGCCGAGAATTCTCATGCAGAACAGAATGCACAGGACAAAAATAAGCTAACAGAGAACAGCACTGCAACTTTTGAAGACAGAAAGAAGAAGAGACAGAAAGAAGAAGAGGTCGAAGATAGAGAACAGCACTGCAGCTGTGGAAGACAGAAAGAAGAAAGAGAGAAAGAGAACAGCACTGCAGCTGACTTGTTAATTCTGTTGAATTAACTAAGCATGTACATAAAAAAATCTGCCTGTTGAATGAAATTTTCCAGTTTTGTACATAAAAAAAAGACCTGAATAGACTAGCTCTCCCAGTTACTGTTGTATTAAGGCAGGAACTGGGAGCTGACATTCACAATTTGATATTGAGCAAAGAGATGGAAGCTGATAGGAAAAACAAAAACAAAGGGGAACAAGGCAAACTTGATTTTAGAAACCTGCAAATGCAGTACACAAACAAGTTTCAGCACTAAACAAAAGCCTTTACAAGTTTAACAAGTTAGGCATTTTCCCAACAATTCCAAAAACTTGCAAATGCAATACAAATTCTGTACAAGTTTAACAAGTTAGGCATTTTCCCAACAATTGAATTGTTAGAAATGAAAACTTAACAAGTTTTGCAAGATTAGCAAATACACTCAAATCAACATGAGTAACTCAACCCAAGTTGTCAAGAACAACTCCTGCAACATTACACACTCAAGTTCATCACACACCAAAAAGCCTAGGAGACAGCATGTATTTGAAATAAGAACTACCAACACACTAAGCTTGTGTTTGAAATGCTGCAAAATGAAGTTTATCGATTCAAACAAGATCATTTATGACCCGAGTTTATAGGACAATTTCATGATCTTGCCTCACTTATTGGTTGAACCAACTTTGCCTACTACTCCTATAGAAGGGCTGGGACTTGGACTCAAACTAGAACTACTAAATATCAAATCCAACGTATCTACAACCTGTTTCAGAAAGCTAACAACATATCTTAGCAAACTAGTGGCTAGTAAAGAAAATGCAAAACCTTGAGCCCATTGTAAGCACATCTTATGAAAGGTGTGATTACATTGAGACCCATTGTAAGTACAGCTATATGGAGACCCATTGTAAGTACAGCTACAGTGACCCATCGTAAGTACAGCTATAGTTTTGTACTAAACATATATATATATATATATATATATATATGTGTGTGTATGTGTGTGTGTGTGTGTGTGTGTATGTGTGTCTTTTTTCTCTTTTGCGTTATTTTTAATCAAAGCTCCAATGGATCTTAAAGCTTTTTGATTTTTTTAATACTAATTGGACATAGTTTAGAAGAATAAAGGAGATATATTCTGAACCTGATGCACTGGTTAGATAAAGAATACTACTTTACTGTTTAGTTACAACCTGCTAATAGATACAGATTACAGATTGGATTTCTCAGTTATCAAAAAAATGACAGACAGAAGCTTTGGAATAGGTTCTCGAAATCTATTGCTCCCCTAAGTGGCTTGCTTAGGTTAAGTAGTACACATGGAATATCTTCAATAATACAATCTGCTGAAGAGGGATTTCATCATGGGTAGAAGCAGCAGCAGCAGCATTAGCTCCGCAGACACAACATTACATTTTATTAATTTGAAGGTGATATGTAATGAGTAATGCACTATCCCTAATTCTGAAGAGGATAACTCTACACAGTACTTGAAACGGACATCAATTTACCACCACTAGCTATTTCTATTGCAATCTAGATAAACAAGGGAGAACAACTATGGAAGAATACTCAATATTCTAGTTTAGTCCTTGAAATTAAGAGTCAAAAATCTTAGCACTATATAACTGAGTTTACTTAATGATACATAATGTACCCAAATTCCTCAATTCTAAAATCAGTAGATGCTGCAATAACCACCAAGAAAATAGAACCCGAACTTTCCAAATCGTAACAACTTATGAACAAGAATAACTACCACTTCTAATAACGACGGTCATCCTCTTCAGGTTACTTGTACTTGTCATATAATATCTCCCAGTTATAGAAGGCCAAGGAATCATTCAAGTAGTTCCTGCCTAACCTAAAATCTAATGCAATAACTTGATTTAATATTGAAAATTAGCCTACTTTTCCACTCACTGTTTATAGTGAACAAACTCATCCAAATAACTCATTGAAGTACATTTTGTTATGCCATACAGTTAAAGAGACAGTATAACATTGTTGGGACTCAAAGAAACCAGTAAGACAATGAAGAAGATTTGTATTACAGTACCTACTTCTATCTGCTGGGTTGTATGGAGTATGAAAGTAAAGAAATGAAAGATTTTTTAAGGGAAAACACCTACCGTAAAAAATCTCATATACTTATGGGTTTTTGGTGTAATATTCAGGGTGTTAAGTATGAACAACAAATTCTATATTCTATGGATGCTTTACAGAAATAGGTTTTTGTAGAGTGGAATCATATCTTTTCATTTTTGGTTTGTTATGAGGGATTTGTAGACAGTGTACTAACTTTGCAATTTCTTATTGCTAGACTTCTTTGTGCTATAATATAATGTTTACTTACCTTTTCAAAAAAAAAACATCCAAAGAAACCTTTGTCATCCCATATCATACAAAAGACAAATCTCGTATAATTATCCTTATATAATCCAATGCTAATACTTATTACTCAGGAATAAAAAACTTAATGTAAGTACAAATCTTTAACACTTCATATTGGAAGTTCATAAACCATCTTATTCTTTTGGGAGCAACAGCCACATATGGTATTTAGCTGTAATGGAGAAACATCACTTACTTGAGCATCTCGGCGAAACTCATAGCTTCATCAATTCCAGGAATTGCATTTGCCAAATCAGACAGAAAATCATCCATGCATCTGATCCAAGTGTCTCGTCATTCTACACAATTGGATCAACTTCCTAAAGAACATAATTTCAGTCACAAAATCCTAACCCATAACAGCATATCTGAACAAGATTGACCTTTTAAATTTAGAAAGCTAAAAGAATTGACAATCATAGAGTAGAAGCAATTTTTTTGATACAGTACATTAAGACCTGCAAAAAGTAGGTCTCGACCCCAAACAAGTTGATTCAAAATAATGAATTCTCAATAACCATTAAACACCATTCTCACTCCAGACTAATTAGCTTCAGTTCGTCATCTTGACAACAACCCAAAATAATTCATTCCTTCTAAACACAAAACAAAAAATCAAACACTTCAGCTAACAAGAACACTATTTTCGAACTAACACTTGACGAAATAACTATCAGAAAAGAGAATCGTACTTAATCTTCAAGAAATCATTATTTGGAGAAGATGACTTGAGATATCAGATCTTTGATGACTTCAACTCTTGAGCTCAGTTCTTCGACGATTTCAACTCTTCAGCGTGTATCGAAAAAAAAATTGGTTCTTCAACTATCTTCACTTAGTTTGACGACTTCAACTCTTCAACTCCGTTCATCAGCTCTTTGTTCATCAATAATCTGTATGGAAACGTGAAAGAGGGCTGAAGAAAGTGAAGTAAAAGAGGAAAGTGAAGTAAAAAAGTTAATGTTTTATCAATTATTAATGTTTATTTTTTTTAGCCAATAAAAATGGGAGAGAGTGTTAAAAATATTGGAGGATATAATATTTTAGTGAATTTTTTTAAGGCAACACTTATAAGGTGTTCTTTTTTCAATTATAAAAATAGAACATTTTAGAAGTGTAGCCATATATGTAAATAGGTGTTGCCAATTATATTATATTGTAACAACACTTATAAAGTGTAGCTTATACCATTAAAGAGTACACTTTTGAAGTGTTGCCAAAATTATCGTAGCTAAAAGTTAAAAATTTTGGCTACGCTTTAAAAGTGTGCCCAAAACTACTTTAGGCAACACTTTACAAGTGTAGCCCAGAATTAGTGTAGTCGTAGGCCTAAAATGATGTAGTGCCTCATGGCTTGTACGTATGGATCCATAAGTCCAGCGTACATTTAAAAGTAACCAAACCTAAGATGTATGTAATGAAATGATATGAACCTAGGAGGTTTAAGTAAGAGTGTGAAACATACTAAAAGGCCAAGTGCATTAATATGACGAAATGAACATTCACGTAAGGGGAGTGTAGAATGATGTAAAGTCAAATCTCAAGCATATTCCAAAAGAAAGTGTTAAGCATGAATTCATAGTTAATATGTAAAGAAAAGAATGATTGCATGACTATAGGCTAGTGCAAGTTAGACTAGCTGCATCTACGCCTAAAATCAATGTCACTAAATGAAATGGCTAAGAGAGTATATTTATTCTAAACGATGAACAAGAAAAGAAAGAGTGGCTATATGAGGATAGGCTAGTACAAGTGAGACAAGCTGTATCTACGTCTAGAATCAATGTCCCTCAATGTAAACTCCAAGAGAGCTTATATATATATATGTTATACGATGAACAAATAATGAAAGGTGAGTAAGGATGAAATGAAAAGGTTAAGAAAGAATAGGGTGGCATCATAATATGAGGCTAGTGCAAGTGAGATAAGTTGTACCTATGCCAAATATATACACCAAATGTACTCACCTAAGAAAGTGTTGAAAATTAAGAGACAAGTCTCAATCACACTTTATATGTAAGTGTAACGACAATTCACACTTAATACTAATGATGAGATAAGAAATCATCTAATGAGATATGATTCCCTCATGCTAGAATCCAGCTTTTATGATGTATGAGATGAATGTAATGGAACTTTATACTGAGCACCGATAGGCTAGATATGAGTCGCGATTCCTTCTTTCGGGAAGGCAGAGGTTAGTGTAATTCTCGTGAGATGAGACTGTCCGTCCAGACGGGTATGTGTCTCCTTATATCTCCTAGTCTTTGAACCTATACTGCTAATATAGGGTTCTAGCAGGGTTCGAGTCCCTATATACGCTAGCATGTTTTGGTTCACTTTGGCCGGTGATTCCACCTCTTTTCGGTGTGGGGTTAAATACTGGATTTCATGATTCTCACATGATCTATGTCGGTTAAAGTTGAAGTTCCTCAAAGTATGAAAGATAATGAAATGAATGATACCAAAGGTGTTTGGATAGAATAATCAAGAGGTGAACTAGACTCAAGAATGACACTAGGTTATTGTTGGTCATTGCACAGTGAACCCGATGAGAGTCTTAAACAACATCCTAGGTATAGCTGGTGTTTACACTAGCCTATGAATGAAATGAAATAAAGTATGTATGAATGAATGAAGTAGACTCTGTGTTTGCTACAGAAGTTATTCTAGTTGAGGTCCCATATGTTGAGCCCTCATTTTGGGAAGTCCTAATGTTAAGTCCATGATTCCAAGGTCTCATGGCATATGAACGAATAAAATGAAATATGATATGTGCTATATGCAATATGTTATGTGCTATATGCAATATGTTATGTGCTATATGCAATATGTTATGTGCTATGTGCAATATGATACGTATGATAATGCATGTTACTCTCATGGCATGACTTTCCTCATCCGATTTTGGCAAGTTGACTAACTTGACTTTCCATAACTCATATCGTCAGGAGAGAGCTATACTAAATCATGCATGTCCTTGGTGTGTGAACGCATATACCCATACTTAGTACAAGTGTGTACTAATCCCATACAACTCTTTACTTTTAGGTGCAGGCACAGGTGGACGGTAGATCTTAGGAGATGACGCTGAAGCTATCCGAACGTGGAGCATTCATCCGGACTTGGTAGGCCCTCATGCTTTCGAGGATACTTGCCTGTCATATTCTAGCTTAGATGTAGGCTTGAGCTAGTGGAGTATGTTCCACTAGCGTTTCTTTTTCAATTATTTTCAGACATTGGTGCCATTCTGGCAACTTTATATTTTATGCAGTTATGACTATTTCATTCAGTTAAGTATCTTGGTATTAGATGGTTGTTGTGAACGATTATGAACTGATGTAGATAAATCTTATATGAGTATAACGTATCCTACTATGAAGTCTATGTATACTTCAAGTAACTAAAAGTTTCAAATTTTTCGCTAAAATTAACCTAGATGATTTAACGATGACGTATGTAGGATTGTCTGCGACCTCTGAGAGGTCAACGACGCCGGTATCGTCTGGGGTCTAGATTCCAGTCGTGACAGAATTCTTGTTTAACAACCATAAATTGTGTAATTCTAAGCATGGGTAACTAAATTCACAACTAGGGTTGTGAGAACCATGGGTAATTAACAAGATAAAACTAGCTAAATAACAATTCTAGAATAGGTTATTTAATTTATTGATAATTCTTTCGTTTAAAATTCATTTTAAGGAGTGCACGCATTAGAACTTGCCCTATTTCTACTTACCGGACCAAGAAGGTAGTTAATAGAAAAATAATTATCAACATAGATTTAGTATACACTATCTAATAGGCTAGTCTCAATTGGTGCGAAGTAGTAACTTAGCCATACATTGAATATGATGCTTAATATGAGGTAAGGGTAAGGGTTAGTAATTCAACACACGTAGCCGGACCAAGGTACGGGGTGAAATTCTCTAGTTGCCGGACCAAGGAATTAGAGATACATAACTTACCACTTTGCATGCAAGACACTAGGAAAAAGTTGTTATAGCTAGGATTATCGTGTTAATGAACCTATGGGGAACACTTACGCCCTAATTTCTCTCATCACTTGATAAAGACTAAAGTTTTAATCTTGATACTTGTTTAATTAGAACTAATTGAATATTTTTGTTACACAAAACCCCTCTTTTATTTAACTGTTTTAGGAAAGGACTTGACTAAATAGACGTAATAGTAGATTAAAGTTAAGTCTAAATTATTTTCCTCGTGGGATCGACCCCAACCTAACAATTGGGTTCTTTACTTGAAACGACCGCTTATACTTCTTTAGGGAAGTATAATTTGAGCGTATCACACAACATGTAAAACTGCACAACATGACTCAAAACAAGCCAAAACAAAAATTTCAAATTTTTGAGGCAAAAATCACCGAAGCTCACTGTGCACTTCATTGTGCATATTTCAAAATTGCAACTTTTACACATCTTTACCCAAAAATCAAGGGACTTCAATTTCTAATCATATTTATAGTATTAAAAAGAATGAGTAACCTCAATTATCAAAAAGATGAGGGTAATGGGACTTCATGTCGGCCTCGGCCTCCCATTATGCACCCTTAACTAGGTGATTTTTCCATAACACTTTGACGGAAACCACCTCTTTGTTCCTTAACTTCTTGAGTTGACTATCAAGAATTTGAACAGGAACTTCCTCATAGGAGAGGTTATCCTTAACACCAAGACCCTCAAAACGAAAAATGGAATCGGGATCACCAATACACTTTTTCAACATAAAAACATGGAAAACCGGGTAAACCGAAGTCCATTCACTAGGGAGTTCCAATTCATAGGCCAATTTACCAACCCTTTGCAAATTTTCATAGGGTCCCACATAACGAGGACTCAATTTCCCCTTCTTGCCAAATCTAACCACCCCTTTCATTGGTGAAATCTTCAAGTACACCTTGTCACCCTTTTCAAACTCAAGATCCCTCCTCCTATTATCGGCATAGGACTTTTGCCGACTATAGGATGTTTGCAAGCGATTTCTTATAATATAAGCTTTCTCCAAAGTCTTATAAATCAAATCGGGACCAAAAATTGAAGACTCACCGACTTCAAACCACCTAATAGGAGACCTACACCTCCTACCATACAAGGTTTCATAGGGAGCCATGGAAATGGATGGATGAAAATTATTATTATAAGCAAACTCTACCAAAGGCAAGTGCTTAAGAATATCTAAGAATATCCTCAAGGGTTTAAATAGTATGTTCTGCTTGACCATCCGTTTGGGGATGAAAAGCGGTACTCAACTTTACCTTAGTACCCAACCCCTTTTCAAATGACCTCCAAAATCTAGATGTGAATTGTGGACCCCTATCCGATATGATAGATAACGGAATACCATGGCGACATACAATATCATCTATGAAGATCTTAGCATAATCTTCCGCCGAATAAGTAGACTTGACGGGAATAAAGTGAGCAGATTTGGTCAACCTATCAACCACCACCCATATGGAGTCATATTGTTTTTGGGTCTTGGGCAAACCTACCACAAAATCCATATTGATGTCTTCCCACTTCCAAGTAGTAATTTGGATCTCTTGTAGTAAGCCTCCCAGTTTTCGATGTACATTTTTGAATTGTTTGCAATTTGGACACTTAGAAACAAACTCCGCTATGTCCCTTTTCAAAGCTTCCCAGCAATACACCTCCCTAAGGTCATGGTACATTTTTGTTGACCCCGGATGAATGGAATAGTGGGATCCATGAGGTTCTTTAAGGGTACGATTCCTTAAATCATCAATATTGGGAACACATAATAGTCCATGATATCTCAATACACCATCTCCCCCTAAGGAGAAAGATTCATTTAATTTGCCAAGAACTGATTCTTTCAACTACATTAATGGTTTATGAAGGTGTTGTTTGGACTTCACCTCAACAACAAAAGATGATTCAGAGTTATGATGGACCATCACACCACCATTTGAAGAACCTTACAATCTCACACCAAACCTAGCCTACCTATGAACCTCTTTTACAAGGTCCCTTTTGGCTTCTTCAACGTGAGACACACTACCCACAGACAAACGGCTTAGAGCATCCGCTTCTACATTTGGTTTGCCGGGGTGATAAAGAACACTCATATCATAGTCTTTCAACAACTCAAGCCATCTTCTTTGTCAGAGATTCAACTTGTTTTGGGTTAACACAGATTGGAGACTTTTATGATTGGTGAACACATCCACATGGACACCATATAAATAATGTCTTCAAATTTTTAAAACAAACACCACGGCCGCTAACTCAAGATCATGAGTGGGATAGTTCCTCTCATGCACCTTGAGTTTCCTAGAAACATAGGCAATAACCTTCCCATGTGGCATAAGTACACACCCCAAAACAACACGGGATGCATCACAATAAACCACAAAACCCTTTGTACCATCCGGTAAGGTCAACACCGGAGCCGAAGTAAGCCTATCTTTCAACATTTGGAAGCTCTTTTCACATGCTTCCGACCACTCAAACTTCTTGCTCTTTTGTGTCAAAGTAGTCAAAGGAGATTCAATGGACGTAAAACTATCCACAAACCTCCGATAATAACCCGCAAGACCCAAGAAACTCCTTATGTCAGATGGAGTCCATGGTCTCGGCAAATTTCTCACCGCTTCCGTTTTCGTTGGATTTACCTCAACTCCCTCACTAGAGATGATGTGACCTAGAAATGCAACCGACCTCAACATTAACTCATATTTGCTATATTTGGCAAATAATTAATTCTCTTTAAGGGTTTGCAATACCACCCTCAAATGACCTATGTGATCACTCTCATTTTTTAAATATACCAAGATGTTGTCAATGAATACAATGACAAAAGAATCTACGTAACTTCGAAACACCCTATTCATTAGGTCCATAAACACCGACGGAGCATTATTGAGACCAAAAGACATCCCAAGGAATTCAAAGTGTCAATATCGAGTCTAAAAAAGTCGTATTTGGTACATCCTCACCTCTCACCCTTAGCTGGTGATGCCCCGATCTCAAGTTAATTTTGGAAAAGTAGCTTGCCCCTTGGAGTTGATCAAATAAGTCGTCAATCCGAGGGAGAGGATACTTGTTCTTAATTGTGACTTTGTTGAATTAGAAATAATCGATACACATTCTCAAGGATCCATCTTTCTTCTTCACAAACAAGACACGAGCACCCCATGAAGATATACTAGGCCTTATGAAGCCCTTCTCTAGCAAATCTGTAAGTTGTTCCTTCAAATCCTTCAATTGGACCGGAGCCATTTAATAAGGAGAAATCGAAATGGGGTTTGTTTCCGATAGCAAAACAATACCAAAATCGATTTCCCGTTCGGGAGGGATACCGGGAAAGTCATTACGGAAGACCTCTGGAAATTCACTCACTACGCGGACTGACTCAATTGGAGGAATTTCGGAGTCAATATCTTGGACTCTCACTATATGATATAGGCAGCCCTTAGAGATCATTTTGGAAGCCTTTAAACAAGAAATGATGCGACCTCTAGGAATATATCTTCACCCCTTCCACTCAACAACGGGTTCATTAGGAAAATTAAACCTCACTATCCTTGTCCTACAATCAATAGTGGCAAAACAAGAATGCAAAATAATTTCAAAATAAAGCATATCTAGCACAACTAGATCAACATTAGAAACTCTATTGGGCAACATGATAGGACAACTTCTATACGTCCTTTTTGCAAACACCGACTCACCTACTAGTATAGACACTAAGAAAGGATCATGCAAGATATCGGGTAAAGTATTAAAGTTTTTATCTACAAGGGGTGTAACAAAAGACAAAGTAGACCCGGATCAAATAAAGCATAAGCATCAATAGAAAATACTTGTAACATACCGGTTACCACATCGGGAGAGGTCTCTTGCTCACCCCTAGTACGAAGGGCATAGAACTGGTTCTTCTTTGGTGTATCACTAGAACCACTTGCTTGACCTCTCTTCTCTTGCCCCTTCATATTAGGACAATCTCGAACCTTGTGGGAACTCTTGCCACAACCAAAAAAATTGCCCATTCCAACCAAACACTCACCGAAATGACCCTTTCCACACTTAGCACATGTTAACTTCTCATTAGGTGAGTTCCCACTCTTCCCTTTTTGAGTTCTAGGTTTAGCCATCTTGTTATCACGGGCCTTATGGAACTTGGATGGAACTTGATTATAGAACCTCTTTTTGAATCTAGGCTTGTCTTGAATCTCAAGCCAACTCTTGGAAGAACCACTTTCAAAGGACCTTGTGTTATTAGCATCTCTTGCCTTTGTCCTAGCCCGAGCTTCCTCAACTTGTCTAGCATACACCATAAGCCGAGAGATATTCATATTATCACGAAGCATGGCCGAATGACATTCTTCTTGTAAATAATCTGATACTCCCGTCACAAAGTGGCTCATCTCATCTCTAGGATCGGAAAGCAAAGAAGGAGCATATTTCGACAATTGAGTAAATTTCACAAAATACTCAAGAACACTCATACCTCCTTGACGAATGTTGATGAATTCCACCACTTTGTCCTCCCTCATCTCCCTAGGGAAGAACCGATCAAGAAATTCCTTCTTGAAAATCTCCCAAGTTACCAGTCCACCCCGAAGAGGCCGATTATCCCGCCATTGAACATAACAAGTTTGAGCCACATCCTTGAGTTGATATGTGGCCAACTCGGCCTTCTCACTAGTGCTTAACCGCATGGAAAATAGTATCTTATACACCTCATCGATGAACTCTTGGGGGTCTTCATCCACCCTAGACCCATGAAAAGTAGGAGGGTTCATTCGAGTGAAGTCCCTCAAACGAGATGTCGTGGTAGAGACTTGTAGATTGGGTCGGGGTGCAACTTCCCGATTAGATTGGGCCATCATAGCATGAGCTTGAATAGTGGAGGCTTGGGCTTGAGAAGTAATGGCTTGGTCCATTTGAAGAAGGGAAGACCTGATCTCTCCATCTGTCAAAGGTGGAGGGTTGGCCGGAGCTTGTTCAAAATCAACCTCCCATTCAAGTGGAGGATCTTGATCAACACTGGGAGGAGAAATCTCCTCCTCAAACCTTCTTGTCTCATTCCTCCGCGTATTCATTGCCTATAACCGAAATACAAGGTTTAGATGAAAGTACATGATGGTTACTCTAGAGGCACGACGTTCGATTTCTAAGAAAAGTAGAGAGATTCCTAAAAATCAGATAGATTCCTATTCATATGTGTGGCGCACTTCATAATTATAAGTACGAATCTACATAAACGTGGTCTAGAGAGACACCGTTAACAAGGATATTTAACCTCATGCTTTGATACAGTTTGTCACATTCGGGTTTACCCCCCCCCCCCCCCCGGACGTAACCATGTGTCGTCGTCCTCTTTGAGGACTAAGACTAGCCCCTTAGCATTCATCATAACATTCATTGGCTAAAATATGCAGAAAAATTATAACTTTTTAACTCTATCTCAATCGGAGGTTTACATAGATCTCTACATACACATAATAGTATTAATATCGAGTATACATAGACCCGTTCATATAGGAAGATTAATTAGTCTTCTACTTTTATTTCATACACATATATATAATAGAAATTAGGGTCATAGATTCCTTCTCATCTCATAAACCATCTAGAACAACAATATCAACATGGGTATAGCCCTACAAAAATAAAAGTAAGCCACATATATGCTTTATACAACTTCGTCTTCAAATGAAAGATAGAGTCAACATAGATGTCATAATATCTAAGCAAATCCATAGGTAGAATATCGGCATCATCATCGGGAAAATGAGGACCTACCACTTGGATGATAAGAGTATCCAATACTCCTTCTCAATCGCCTCAAACCAAACCTCAACGACTGGAACCTAAAGTGTTTGGGAAAAAGGGAGAAAATGGGGTTAGTACGCCACATGTACTAAGTATTAGACCATATGTACATATAATAACCAAACATGCTAAAAAGGGACATTTAGTTAAATCATCCTATCTTATGTCTTTATGCACAATCAACAACTATACCATCCAATTAGACATGCTTAATCAAGTCAAAGCAACCATATGCATATCACATACTTGAACCCATAATCTCACATAACCCTAACATCAAGTAATCACATTACAAGCAAAAATGAGGGTCTAATCATGTGAATAGCAAAGCAAGACAACAAACAAAATCCTTATAAAGACCAAGTACAATGACCAAGCAAAGCCCCATAACCCTACTTAATCAAGTAACCAAATAAGAATCATAATTAGTAAATTACTTCACTTAACTTAACCTTCAACACACAAAAGTTCATACTTTAACAATAAAGACCAATTGCATATTCATAAGCATCAAAATAAGCCATTTTCCTTTATCATCATTTACATACATAATATTGACCTCCTAAAGCTCCTATCAAAGAAAACTAGTGCAAGGCATAGGTAGAGTCGATACCCCTACCTACGCTAAGTCAAAACACCTCAAGTCACCTTAGTTAGTCTATACATCATTACTTCATTTTAGTTTAGGAAACACTTGCCTTAACCGACATAGACCACATGAGATAATGTGGAATCCGATGTTGTAAAACCTTACACCAGTGGAAGGTGGTCTACCGGTCATGGTAAAACCCAACATAAATGTAGATTTCTAGGTGGATCCACTATCTAGTCTTCCTATGGGGGAAACATAGTTCAAGAACTAAGAGATAGACAATTCCCTCTATATATCACTTGATAATTGGGGCCTGATCTCATGGGAATCAATGAAATGAGTATCCCTCAATGGGGAGTCAACATCACATATAGGACCAAAGGATAACACTTCGTCTACTGGAAAGCCATTACCTCCCATAGTCAAGTTCACTCAGTGCTAAGCTAAGTCCCTTATTGAAATGTGTTTAGTCTTTATTTATCAATCATAACTTAGTTTAGGTCATAGGGTCTAGCCCTTGTATAATTATCATCGCAATAGCTCAACCTGAATTGCATGAGTATAAGCCTTTCATCACAATTCACATAAGTAAGGTCACTTTACATTTTTCTTTCATAATAAGGCACATTGACAATCACTATCATCCTTATATCTTTACATCTTAATGAACCTCACAACCATAAAAAAGACATTTCAATTCAAAATCATACCACCCTATCAATCCTAAACAAGGCATGCTCCAACACAATTATCATGACTTAAACACAATTAACCATAATTGAAATAAGGGATAAGGTCGCAAGACTTACCAAGTCTTCTTCACAATTCATCGACATCAAGGTCTTACCATCAACCCTTATTTCAATCCAATTAGGTTATCAAATCACCATAGTTCAATAACCAATGTAATCACAAGTCTAGAAGAGTCACTACATCATAATTCAATAGTAGATCAAAGCTTAGGACTAAGTCAAATCAACATGCCCTAGATCACCTATCAAAAACTAGTATGAAAAACTAAAATTCATCATAACTTGTTTATGATCATTGTAATAACATCATCTATTAGTGATTTAACCAATAATCAAGTAAATTGAATCAATCCCAACATAATTCACATCAAGATCAAACCTAGGGTTAGGGACTTAGGATCATGTTCTTCAATTTAGGCAAGACTATCAACAATTAACATAATCAAGTTAAAATGCATGTTAATATATTCAATATAACCTAAAGGAAAAATCAATAACTCAATTCATAATTTAAAATTCGTAATTGGATGAAACCCATTTGAAAAGTCTAGATTTGAAAACACTTTGAATGAACCCTTTGAGGAAAGAGGTCTCAAAGGTGAATAGATACCATACCTTAACATTTGATGATGAATTGTTGGTGAATTCGTCCCTTTCCAACCCCCCAAACCCTTCTTCTTGCTAGTCTTCAATGGTGAGTTGAAGTAGAGAGAAAAAGAGGAGAGAAGGAAGAGTGTTTGTGTTTTTGAGTTCTCGTTAGTTTAATTGGGATTGGGGCTTTATATGGGCTTTAAGTTAGTTAATTAGTCTCCCCTTCATCCCTAACTAACCCCTAAACCACTTAATTAATTAAATGAATTAATAACAAAATGTGCAGAACAACTCACCCTTCAAAGATCCTGCACTCCGTCGATGAGTTCAGAGACTGTTCAGGCAAGGGGATTCCTCACCATGTCTATGTGCAGGACAACGGTGGCATCAATGACTCGTTTGTCCATACGCGGTCCGTCTCTTGCTCCGTCGACGAACACTGCCAGGCAGTGTTGCTTCAAACGTTAGGGTCCTCCTCAAGGGCTCTTGGTTGGTCCTTGGGGAGCCGTACCCAGACGTTACAACCATGAAACAACTCAAGCACCTATTATCTACCTTTTTAACATTTTTCATACATTTTTGACTCCTACTAACTAGTCTAACATGCTAAGACACACTAGTACCCTTTTGAACCAACTTTCGGACGTCATGGACGTTCTTGAATGTCTTGGTTCTTACACTTCTTAACTTCCTAAATTCATTAAAGTGGACTTAAAATCAGTGCTTAGACCTCATTATATCGATGTTAGGCTTTACGACACATCTTGAAATTTCGAAATGTTACATTAATAGACCATGATCGACGGACCTAATCCACGGAGAGTGGTCCTACCTATGGTCCAGCCTGTTCCTTCGTATTTTGTTTCAGAGAATAGGTTTATGAACCATGATCGACGGACCTTGTTGACAGACCGTGGTCCTACCTACGGTCCATAGGTCCTGACCGTCGTTTGGGATCTTTGAGTTTTCTGTTGACCAAGATCGACGGACCTGGTCCACGGACCATGGTTCTACCTATGGTCCAGATGTCCTGGACGTCGTCTATGGACTAAGATCGATGGACCTGGTCAACGGATCGTGGTCCTAACTACGTTTCGTAGGTGTCCTCTGTAGATGTCACTTGAAATTTTGGAAAATCTGAGTTTTGTTACATCTAGGGTACGAGTTATTACACTTACCTCGCTATATGAACAGATAACCTAGTCTGACTCTGGAGGCATTACAATAGATCACATGACCGTCTGAACCCTCTGGTAGAGTAAAAACATGATATGTCGTCAACCTAGTTTTCAGTTCTTAAAAGCACCTCTAACAAGCATCTGACCGCTGAAACTTAAAATTTTTATGAGTCGACTTAGTCCATAGAGAATCTATGGATAAAAATCCTTCTGTGAACCATCTTGTAACAACCCAAAAATGACTATGCTAAGTAATGTCTAAATGTACCTACAATGCCTAGATTAGACCGGGTTCACACTGCTTGATGCGCGTGGAACAAGACCTCAAAACCTATGCACCAGCCAAGACAACCAACTTGGTGAGTTAATTGAGCTAGGCAAGGTTGGGACCAGCCATGTAGAGCACCCGAATATTAAGATTCACCCGGATGAGCCTTAATCGGACTTGAAAGGGGTAATCTTAGGTTTGGAGGGTCTAGGGGTAAAGTTGTCTTTTCCAGGATAAGGGTAATATTGTAATTACCCTACATATTTAATTAATTAATTAATTAATGTGAAAAATGGACAATTCGGGTAGGGTTGACCCGAATTTGACCCTTCTCGCGAATTGAGCTCCACCCGGGTTCGATCCTTGATGGAAGCAATATTAAATTGAATTAATTAATATTAATTATCTGATTTAAGTAAGGGCATGATTAGTCATTTCACCTAAACCTTAAAAAAATCAGAATTTTAATTAACAAATAACAAGGAGTCCTAGTTTGACTAAGTCTTCAACTAAAACTCCTACACTTACTCTCATCTCTCTCCACTCTCATTCTCACGACTTTCTCCACTCTCTTCTCACGTTATTTATCAGCAAAAAGAACAAAAAAATCAAAATTCATCACTTGAAGAACTTGCACATGAAAACTCAAAAGAAAAACTATACAAAAAACGAAAAGCAAAAGCATCTTTCAAACGGTTTGCGCGTGAGTTTTGTTGGAGAAGCATTTGTTTTTCCTGGGAGTTGGCAGCACATGAGATCAGATTTTAAAGGTGTTAAATGAAGATAAAATGTATGGGTTTTCTTCCTCTAGTTCCCTTTCACAAGAGACCCCTAAGTTTCAGGCAAATTCTAATCCAAAAACTAGGAATGTTCCCCTTTGTATGTCCCTGTCACTAGATCCCATCGAATGTTGTAGGTTGGGTATGTTTGCTGGTAGAATTTAGGGATATATTGTGTTTTTGTGATGATTATGTTCGGTATGTATGTTCGGATTTATGTGGTTATTAATTATGTTTTCCAAAACTATGTGAAAATGGCATGTTAAATTCTTGGGTTTTGTATGCAATTATTTGTAGAAATCGTGATGTTCATAAGAGGTGTGTTGTTGGTGAATTAAGTAAAAAATCTTGGCCAAATGTAACAACGAAAAATACACATAATAATGTACGAAATATCCAGCGAATTGCTTAAGAATTTAACGTACCAATGTTGAGTAAAATGGACCAAAAACGTGACCAAATTTCTAGAAAAAGAGATGATAAATCATTAATGAGCTGTGACTACCTCATGCTAGAAGCAAGCTTCGATTATGTATCAGTTGAATGTAAACAGGAACTTTAAAGGGAGCACCGATCGGCTAGCTATGAGTGGGGATGCCTTCTTTTGAGAAGGGCGGAGGTTCACGTAATTTCTCATGAGATGAGACCGTCCACCAAGGTGGGTATGGGTCTCCCTAAATCTCCTAGTCTTTGAACTATGCTGCCAACATAGGGAACTAGCCAGTGGTTTTCCACCTAAGCGTGCTAGGGATTTTTTTGTTTCACCTTAGCCAGTGACTCCACCTCTTTTAGGTGTGGGGAAGACACCGTATTTCATGATACTCACATGATCTATGTCGGTTAAAGTTGAAGTTCCTCAAAGTATGAAAGATAATGAAATGAATGATACCAAAGGTGTTTGGATAGGATAATCAAGAGGTGAACACACTAGGTCATTCTTGGTCATTGGACAGTGAACCCGATGAGAGTCTTAAACAACATACTAGTTATAGCTGGTGTTCACACCAGCCTACAAATGAATGAAAATGAAGTACGTATGAATGAATGAAACAGAGTATGTGTTTGCTAAAGAAGGCTCCCTAGTTGTGGTCTCATATGTTGAGCCTTCATTTTGGGAAGTCCTAATGTTAAGTCTGTGATTCCAAGGTCTTACGGCATATGAACGAATGATATATTATATATGTATGTGCTATATGAAGTATGTTATGTCTCTGTGCAATATGAAAAGAATGATGATGCATGTTACTCTCATAGCATGACTTTCCTAATCTGATTAGGCAAGTCCAACTGACTTGGCTTTCAATAATTCATATCGTTAGGAGAGAGCTCTTCTTAATCATGCATTTCCTTGGTGTGTACTTGCATACACCTATACTTAGTACAAGTGTGTACTAATCCCATACATTATACTATTTTAGGTGCAGGTTCAAGAGGGTGTTGAAGACCTTTATTGCAGCTATTCGGACATCAGAGCTTGTCATCCGAACTTGGTAGGTCCTCATGCATTCGATGATGCCTTCCATTATGTTTCTAGCTTAGCAATAGGTTTAGGCTAGTGAAGCATGTTCCACTAGTATTTTTTTCTTATTTTGTTTAGACTTACGTAATGGTGCCATTTTGGCAGTTGTTACTTATGCTATAAGACTACTTATTTCAAGATTGAATGATTCTTTATTAGATGGTTGATTCACATGAGCAATGAACTTCTTTATACGCATTTGCATGTTATAACTATGAAGTCTATGTACACTTCAAACAAAACAAAATGTTTCAAATTTTCCGCTAAAATTAACCTAACGAATGTAATGACGACATATGTAGGATTGTCTGCGACCTCTGAGAGGTCAACGACGCCGATTTTGGCTAGGGTCTAGACCCCGGTCATGACAAACTTGTTATAAGAGCATTAGGTTAAATATCCAAGACATCAGGCTCATATAAACCACGTTAAGTAGTTTCTAAGTTATGGTAGTGAAGTGCACCATTATCATGAATAGGGACTGCATAACGCTTAGGAAATTTTCCCTTCTTCTAATCTTATCGTGCCTTGTGAAATTTTGATTACTTGGTATTAAAAGCGTATCTAACATCAACTCTAGTGTTTCAGAAAGATGAATACGAGGACAAACGCAGGCAGAGGGATTAGAGGAGCAGCTGCTGGGGAAATCAAGTACCTCCCCAGGTTCCAGCTGCTGGAATGGATATGCATGTTAACCCAGCTGGGTTGACAGATGGAGAAGTGAGGACAGCCCTGGCACAGATGGCCCAAGCCATCACTTTACAAGCTCAGGCTATGACAGCCCAGGCGGAGCAACGAGGTGTTCCCAGAAAGAACCCACCTTCCAGCACCAAGGCTAGCAAGTTATGGGACTTCACGAGGATGAATCCTCCCGTTTACACAGGATCTAAGACCACGGAGGATCTCCAAGTGTTTGTGGATGAGATCCACAAAATACTGTATATGATGGGTTTGACTGATGTGGAGAAAGCTGAGCTGGTATCCTACCAGCTAAAGGATGTAGCTCAATCCTAGTATAAGATGTGGCAGGATAGCAGGGCCTTAGGAAGAGGTCCTATTACTTGGGATCTTTTCAAGATGGCTTTTCTGGAGCAGCTTTTTCCCAGAGAAATGAAGGAGGCTAAGGTTGAGGAATTCATAAACCTTAAGTAGGGCTCGATGTCAGTCAGGGATTACTCCCTAAAGTTCATAAAACTTTCCCGGGATGCCACTTCTCTCGTGTCTAATAGCAGGGATGAGATGAGTAGATTCTTGACAAGGATTGCCGAGGATCTCGAGGAGGGTGTAGGTCAGCTATGCTGCATGATAGCATGGACCTTTCCAGGCTTGTGGTCCTTGTCCATCAAGTGGAGGAAACCAGGAAGAGGAAGCAAACTAGGGCAGGGAATATGTCAAGGTAAGCTGAGGAGAATTTTTCAAGGAAGAGTAGTACTGAAATCAGGGATAAGCCCAGGTTTAATAGGGACTCTCCTAGCAAGGGAAGTCAAGTTCATCCAAGGGTTGATAGTGATTCCGATCCCAGAGTTAAGAGAAACAATGAAGTAGATACACCTCAGGAGAGGCCACCTTACATGAAGTGTGGCAAACTCTATAGAGGAGAGTGTATGATTGGCTCTAACGCTTGGTACAATTGTGGCAAACCGGGTCACATGATGAAAGATTGTCCGAATAGGAGAAGTCGAGAACAAGGGAAGGATAAAGTTCAGCCTAATGGTCCAAGTGAAGAGGCTTCAAGGAGGCAACGATTCTTCGCACTCAAGTCTAGGGGTGCACGGAAAGGTACTTCTGGTGATTTCTCGTGTGCATAGCCTTAATTAGTCTTTCATGTGTTTAACTGTGTATGGTTTTTATGCACTAGTATGAGGTTAATATGTTTGATTCATCATGTTGGTTGCTGATTTGTGTGACTTATGTGTTTACCTATGTTGTATGCTTTGATGAGACTAGTTTAGGAAAGAGTTCCTTAGTCTATTAATGTGAAGCTGCTAGTAGGTTTCAAGGATATGCACCATCGTGCTAATATGTGAATCAGATATTCACCAATGTAAAGTATTGAATTGGTTATGTATGCATAAGTTCTATAGATGACTGGCTTGTTGTTAGTAAAGAGTAGTGTCATTATGGGAAGAATTTTCCAAAGGGGGGATAATGTAACAACCCGAAAATAACTATGCTATGTAATGGCTAAACGTACCTAGAATGCCTAGATTATATCGGGTTCACACGGATTGATGCGTGTGGAACCAGACCTCAGAACCTATGCACCTGACAAGCCAACCAACTTGGTGAGTTAGTTGAGCTAGGAAAGGTTGGGACCAGCCATATAGGACACCCGAATATTAAGATTCACCCGGATGAGCCTTAACCGGACTTACAAGGGGTAATCTTAGGTTTGGAGGGTCTAGGGGTAAAATGGTCTTTTCTAGGCTAAGGTTAATATCGTAATTACCCTACATATTTAATTAATTAATTAATTAATGTGAAGAATGGACTATTCGGGTAGGGTTGACCCAAATTTGACCCTTTTCGCGAATTGAGCTCCACCCGGGTTCGATCCTTGGTGGAAGCAATGTTAAATTGAATTAATTAATATTAATTATCTGATTTAAGTAAGGGCATGATGAGTCATTTCACCTAAACCTTAAAAAATTATATTTTTAATTAATAAATAACAAGGAGTCCTAGTTTGACTAAGTCTTCAACTAAAACTCCTACACTTACTCTCATATCTCTCCACTCTCATTCTCACGACTTTCTCCACTCTCTTCTCACGTTATTTATCATAAAAAAGAACAAAAAAATCAAAGTTCATCACTTGAAGAATTTGCACACAAAAACTCAAAAGAAAAACTAAACAAAAAACGAAAAGCGAAAACATCTTTCAAATGGTTTGCGCGTGAGTTTTGTTGGAGAAGCGATTGTTTTTTATGGGAGTTGGCAGCACTTGAGATCAGATTTGAAAGGTGTTATACGATGATAAAAGGTATGGGTTTTCTTCCTCTTGGTCCCTTTCCCAAGAGACCCTTAAGTTTCAGTCAAATTCTAATCCGAAAACTAGGAATGTTTCCCTCTGTATGTCCCTGTCACTAGCTCCCATCGATTGTTGTAGGTTGGGTATGTTTGCTGGTAGAATTTAGGAATATATTGTGTTTTTGTGATGATTATGTTCTGTATGTATGTTCGGATTTATGTGGTTATTAATTATGTTTTCTGAAACTATTGGAAAATGGCATGTTAAATTCTTGCGTTTTATATGCAACTATTTGTAGATATCATGATGTTCATATGAGGTATGTTGTTGATGAATTGAGTGAAAACTTTTGGCCAAATGTAACCACAAAAAATACACATAATAATGTACGAAATATCCAGCGAATTTCTTAAGAATTTAACGTACAAATGTTGAGAAAAATGGACCAAAAACGTGACCGAATTTTAGAAATCTGGAAATATGGTCTCGGCTAAGGATGCTGATTTTTTAAATTTTTTTAAGGTGTGAGGTCATTAGGGATTGAATCCAAGACCTCACCATATGGAAGCTATTAAAAAATTCCATAATAAAAATGAGGTAAGGGGGATTCGAAATGGGGTAAGGCTCAAGTGAAGAGTTACGAGAAAAATGAAAGAAAAATAAAATGAGTGGTGTGGGGATCGAACCCACAACCTCTCGGATAGGTGAGGAAATTAGGAGAAAAACTAAAGGAAAATAAAATGAGGTTGTGGGGGATCGATCCCACATCCTCGTGGCCTAGAACAGAAAAGTCAAGGAGAGAAAAGTAAGAAAAGAAATGTAGGCGTTGGTATTCGAACATGGGTACCCAAGATGAAATTTTAAATCAAAAATTAATATAAGACTAAGTGTTGCTCAAGGGATTTGAAATCGGGTTCCCTTGCCCAATTCCGTATTGACACATAAGTCTTACGTGATTAAATATTTAATGAATGCTACCTATAGGAATCGAAATTGACACCTTGGCATACTTACAAGATGTATAAGTCTTGTACCATATAATTTTGGGTAAGTATAAGTCACTTAGACGAATTATGAATGAAGCCTCATGGCTTGTACGTAAGGGTTCATAAGTCCAACGTACGTTTAAAAATAAGTGAAGATAAGATGTGTGTGATGAAATGATTTGACCCCCGGAGGGTTAAGTAAGAATATGAAACACACTAAAAGGCCAAGTACATTGGCATATGACGAAATGAACATTCACGTAATAAGGTGAGTAATTATGTTATACTATGATGCTAATGAAAATCGTGACAGCATGATAAGAGGCTAGTGCAAGTGAGACAAGCTGCATCTATGCCTAAAAATCAATGTCACTAAATGAAATTTCTAAGAGAGTATATTTATGCTAAACGATGAATAAGCAAAGAAAGAGTGAATACATGACTATAGGTTAGTGCAAGTGAGACAAGCTGCATCTACGCCTAAAAATCATTGTCACTAAATGAAATTTCAAAGAGAGTATATTTATGCTAAATGATAAAAAAATCAAGAAAGAACGGCTACATGAGGATAGGCTAGTACAAGTGAGACAAGTTGTATCTACGCCTACAATCAATGTCCCTCAATGTAAATTCCAAGAGAGCATATGTATATTGTAGGATGAACAAATAATGAAAGGTGAGTAAAGATGAAATTAAAATATGTTAAGAACGAACAGGGTGGCATCACAATATGAGTCTAGTGCAAGTGAGACAAGTTGTACCTACGCCAATATAAGGTCACCAAAAGTACTCACCTAAGAGAGTGTTGAATATTAAGAGACAAGTCTCAATCACACTCTATATGTAAGTGTAAGGACAATTCACATTTAATATGTAAAGAAGAGATTATAAATCATTTAATGAGATATGACTACCTCAAGCTAGAAGCAAGCTTCGATGATGTATGATTGAATGTAAATAGAAACTTTAAACGGAGCACCGATAGGATAGCTATGAGTGGTGATGCCTTCTTTCGGGAAGGGAGGAGGTTCACGTAATTCTCATGAGATGAGACCGTCCACCAAGGTGGGTATGGGTCTCCCTAAATCTCCTGGTCTTTGAACTATGCTGCCAACATAGGGAACTAGCCAGTGGTTTTCCACCTAGGCGAGCTAGGGATGTTTTGGTTTCACCTTGGCCAGTGACTCCACCTCTTTTCGGTGTGGGGAAGACACCGAATTTCATGATTCTCACATGATCTATGTTTGTTAAAGTTCAACTTCCTCAAAGTATGAAAGATAATGAAATGAATGATACCGAAGGTGTTTGGACAGGATAATCAAGAGGTGAACTAAACTCAAGTAATTACACTAGGTCATTCTTGGTCATTGCATAGTGAACCCGATGAGAGTCTTAAACAACATCCTAGGTATAGTTGGTGTTCACACCAGCCTACGAACGAATGAAAATGAAGTACGTATGAATGAATGAAGCAGAGAAGGCTCCCTAGTTGAGGTCCCATATGTTGAGCCTTCATTTTGGGAAGTCCTAATGTTAAGTCTTTGATTCCAAGGTCTCACGACAAATGAACAAATAATATATGATATATGTATGTGCTATATGAATTATGTTATGTGTTGTGTGCAATATAAAAAGAATGATGATGCATGTTACTCTCATAGCATGACTTTCCTAATCTGATTTGGCAAGTCCAACTGACTTGGCTTTCCATAATTCATATCGTTAGGAGTGAGATCTTCTTAATCATGCATGTCCTTGGTGTGTACTTGCATATACCCATACTTAGTACAAGTGTGTACTAATCCCATACATTATACTATTTTAGGTGCAGGTTCAGGAGGGTGTTGAAGACATTTATTTCAGCTATTCGGACATCAGAGCTTTTCATCCAGACTTGGTAGGTCCTCATGCATTCGAGGATGCCTGCCGTTATGTTTCTATGTTAGTAATAGGTTTAGGCTAGTGGAGCATGGTCCACTAGTATTTCTTTCCTATTTTGTTCAGACTTATGTAATGGTGCCATTTTGGCAATTGTTACTTATGCTATAAGACTATTTATTTCAAGATTGAATGATTCTTTATTAGATGGTTGATACACATGAGCAATGAGCTTCTTTATACGCATATGTATGTTATAACTATGAAGTCTATGTACACTTCAAACAAAACAAAAAGTTTCAAATTTTCCGCTAAAATTAACCTAACGAATGTAATGACGACGTAAGTAGGCTTGTCTGCGACCTCTGAGAGGTCAATGACGCTGGTTTTGGATAGGGTCTAGACCCCGGTCGTGACACATCTTAAAACCAGACAAACCTAATAAGTTGTGACTTTTCCAAAGGGTTGTGATTTCTCGAAAAGGTCACGACTTTTTTAGATAATATACAAAACATTTGTTCATATGAGTTGTACCTTTTCTCAAAAGGTTGTGATTTTTCGATTAGTTGTGACTTTTATCAAAAGGTATATTGGATCCTCTCGATATGGTGGTACATCAAACTACACCAATAGCTCTCGTGGTTTTAGGTCGATCAATAGTAGACCCTACAATCAGATTCTAGTATTTATTAACCATGTTAAAAGTTATAGTTCAGTATTCAATGTCAATGTGTTTAAACTTGGTCATTGCATTAAGATAGCTCAGTATTCAATATGTATGAGTAATTCCATCATGTTTAGATTATATCATTTCATTTATTGAGTTGTCACTTATATACACATTGTTCAGCTTTATCCTATCCTGCATGCTTAATACCTTTCAAGTACTGACACATACTATGTGCTACATCTTCTCGTGATGTAGGATCATGTCCTCAATAACCATATCACGCATACATGGGTTCCCGATCTCCATTTCACTAATATCAGTGGTGAGTCCTCTTTCTTCGAGGACTATTGGCATGTAATCGTTGTATTTCTAGTCTTTCAGTTTTAGTTTTTCTAGAGTTAGTTTTGGCATCTCCTAACATCTCTAGTCATTTTATCTAGACATAGTTAGATTTTTTTTTTGTTCAGTTTGATACTTCAGCCTTCATTAAACGTAGTTACTATATATTCAGACTTAGAAGGTATTCCCGATCATTTCATTCTATTCTATGTTATAAGTTTAAGACAGTATGTCTATTTTCAAATAATCTTTAAGTATGCATATTATATGCTAGTAGGGTTAGCTTGAGGTAACTAATGATCTAAGGTCTCGAGTTAACGTCTAGGGGGTAGCCTCGGGCGTTATAGAAAAAGTGAGCTTGAGACAAGATGATATTCACTGGGTGAGTTCGGGTAGCCCGAGTAATTTCGCAAAATGAAATATGCATTAAGATTTGAGCTAAATTTTGGAAACTAAAGAAGGGAGAAATGATACTGTTCTGAAAATTAGAAAAAGTAAGAAATATTTTGAGTTTGCAGAGAACACTAGACCTTTGTAAAGAACATTTTCTAGCTTTTGGAGTTTTTCAACTTTGTTCTTGAATTTGATAAATTGAATTTGACATTTGTTATTTCATGAAATGTATATTTTCTTTTCTTTTTGAGGTGGGTGGCTAAAACCCCATGATCTGGGGGTGAAATTATAGGGTTGGGTGTTGATTTAATGTTGTATATATTATTTTAGGCTTTGTATTGATGATGTTCATACATGAATTTGGGCTAATTATCATGAGGTGAACCCCAAGACTTAGCTTCGCACTTATGGGATTGGTGTTCATACACGAGTTTTGGCCAATTAGCATGAGGTCAACCCTAAGATATAGGGATGATATTTTCGGGATTTGGTGCTGATTTAATGTAGTGCATATTGTGTTATGATTTGTATTATTGATGGTCATACATGCATATCGCTAATTATTGTAACACCTTGAAATTTTTTGAGCAAACACTTGAGCGGTTCTTCGTAGTGAGTGAGATTTACTATGGAATTAAAAAAGATTTAAGTGTTTAGGTCACTAGATGTAGCACCTAGAGTTCTAAAAGAACTAAGTTGGAAACAACAAAAATATGAAATTTGGAGCGTTAAGTATTAGTTTTGGATCAAACTCAAACAATCAGAACTCCATGCACAGGATGAGTTAGGTGTGCTACAAGATACCTTAGGAAAGATCTTTGAATTATTTTACCAACGCCACCGAGTTTGCTAAGTTTTGAGTTCGGATGAGTGAGATATGGTCTTCTAAAGTTAGGTTGTCAAGTTAAATAAAGTTTGCCAAAAATAGTGAGGGGTATTTGGTCTTTTCCTTATCCAATCAGATTTAATTCATTTTTTGTAATATTTTGAAGGGCATAATCCTATAAGGTTTGGTATTATAATTCTAATATATGCCTAGGATTTTAGTTAAGAGTTCAAGAAGAGAAAATAAGGGAAAAGAGGAGAGGACCAAGCGTTTGTCGAGATTCTTGTGTGTTGTTGCATAATTTCACAATGGTTTAATCCCTAAGAGGTATGTAAGCTTCTAGTGTTGGATTAGTTCACTCACACGCCAATCATGTTATTTTCAGAGTATATTTCATTCTTGAAGTTTAAAGATTAGAGTTCTTGATAGGTGTTCTTGAGGTTCATTCTAAATCTTGTTGTGTTGGGTTTTCTTGAGATGAAATTGAGTAATTTGAGTGTTGGTTTCATTATATTAGAGTTTAATTAATTTATGTAAATCGAAGACAAGTGATAGGTGAAGAAATTGTTCGATTCTAGGAGAAATAGGGTGAGAAAACGAGTAAGGAAACTTGCTTGATTTTCTGGGTTGGGTCCTGGAGCGATGCCCCAGCCAGAGTGCCCCAAACCCCCCTCTGTACTTTAGGGGCATGTTCCCCACGCCGCTCATAGCCCCAAGGTCGCCTGCCCCATCCATTTTGCCTCCGGTTACTAAATTTGAGTTCTTTTAAATTCCACATTCACTCTCTTTTGATTCTAACTACGCTAAGCTACTTCTAAACACCTAAAATCATTCCTCACATGATCTTAATCTTTAATTCATAACTAAAATTCAAGTTAGATTTGAGAATTAAGTATAAAGAATTCTTTCGAACATTCTAAGAAGTTCTCTTTGGAACCTTTTGTGGAGTCTTCTACAACTTCAAGTAACTTGTTTCACGACTCTAGCAAGTGAATATGAGAATGATGAGAATGTATTCATGAGTCTAAATTCTCATCATGATATTCTCCATGTCATGAACCAAAATTCTTGAATTCATAATTCACATTGAAGAGAGAGTTAAGAGAAGAGTGCAAAAAGCTTTTAAGTTCAATTGTGAATCCTTGAGATCAACTATCAATTTGAACTATGTTTGAGGAAGTACTTATGATAATTAGAAAGGTATTATACATGAGTTCCTCATTAATATTTTGACCCTAGGGTCGAGTTGTTCATGCCCATACCTTCCGTATAAATTCCATAAATTAAGTATCATTGAGAGGAATAGTATCTCCAAGTTCTAAGTGTTGAGTATTGAGTTCCTTATTACTTTTGAGATTATATTTCTAATCACGGGACTACTACATGTTATCCATAAATTCCTTAAGCGGAATTGTTCATGCCCATAATTTTGCATGAACACTATAAGTCGAACAATCTTGAGATGACAAGTACTTTTGAGTCCTCGAGTTGAGTAGTTCATGCTCATGACTCTGTATGAACCCTCTAAGTTGAAAATCATGATCTCATCCATAAACATGAGATGATCATGAACCTTCAGTCCATACATCAATTTAAGAAAAGTTAAGAGTCAAGTCTAAAAGTTAAGAAGTAAGTCAAAGAAAAGTTTATTAAGTTCTTAAAAGTCTTTTACAAATGTTTTAACTTTTTTAAGACTTAAAGTTCATGTTGAGTAAAGAGTAAATAGTAAAGTGTAAAGTTGAAGTTTATTTCAGAAAAGAGTAATAGTTATTTTAAAGGTAAAGAATGTGAATCAGTTGGTGTTATTTATAAAAAAAAAAATAGAAAATAGTTATTTCCGTTGAGGTTGCTAAAAGGAGAAGGTTTATAGAAAGTGATGAACCGTGTAACTTTGAATATTTTTTACTTGTGTAATGATGAGCATTTTAATTTCCATGTGTAATACTCATATACACCTAAAGGAAAATTTGAAATGTATACAATTGTTTTGTGAATGAATACATAGATGTGTATACATGATTGTTCATTCAAATGATAAAAACTCATTCATGTGATAAAAGATTATTTAATTCAGTGTTTCCATTTTTAGTGAATGAATACACGGATATATATGCATGAATGCATTGTATACATGATTGTTCATTCATGTGATAAAAATCCAATCATTTGATAAAAGATAATTTAGTTGAGTGTTTACCTATATTAGTGATTGGATACATATAATATATAATTTTTGAAAAGGTATACATTGTAGTGGATCACATAGATTTAAATGTCTAGTTATACTCATTGAATTGAATAATACATTGACGCACTTGATCTGTTAACTTTAAACTGAAACTTCTTTCGAATTGCATAACATCAAAATATTTTTATCCTTGTATAATTGACCTTCTGATAGTACGCTAGCAGCATCACTTGGAATTATATTGCATTGTTGAAAATATGCAATCTCCTGAGCAACCATGTCATTATATTCAATTCCCGTCAAACTAAATGTTTGGGTGTTACCATGAGCTATTATTTCGATATTGACCTATCCCATTTTTTTCTCCATTAATTGAAAGTGTATGATGAATATCTATTGCTTTCAAAGCTATGCACAATGGATATTCTTTGAAGGTTTGTGACTCTTTCTTCAATTGGATGTACACTCGTAATCCCATGGTATTTTGTATCAACATTGGCATAGAGTTGTCATAATGAAAATCAAATGAATTCAAGGATGTATCGAGATTTTGTTGGCTTGAAATCTGGCGAGTGAATCTGTTGAAATCAATGTCTGTTGTAATAATGACCCCCCTCCATGTAATAATGTACAAAATTATTAGTTCTATCCCATTGTGTGCTATGATGAATCAACACTATCAAAATTGTCATCTATTTGTTGATGTTTGTAGTAGAACCTCGTTGATTTTTTTATATTGGATACATGTATTTTTATGAATTGATAGATTTTATGGTTACAAAACTTTAAAAAAAAAAAACTATTAGCATGCCATCGGTTAATATGGGATAGTTTGTGCTCATTTTTTTGGTCTGCTAAATGCTATTTAGTTATGCTCTATTTGTTGATAATTTTCCATAACAGTTGTATATATATATATATCATTTACTCCAAAAGAACCTTTAAAAACAAGGGTCCAAATGCTGCAGCCCAAACATCAACCCATCAGTGCTCTTCACAATCCCTACTACCCACTTTATCCCCTCCCCCAAAATCCATTTAGTTTTTTTAGGGTTTTATCTCCTCCACCCTAAGTCCCTCATAAGTCACAAGTCAATGGAGCCTCTCTCTCTCTCTCTCTCTCTCTCTCTCTCTCTCTCTCTCTCTCTCCCCCCCCCCCCTTTCCTTCTATTTTTCAAATAATCTCCATTGTTTTTTAGATATGGATAGAGGTTTTTTACTCTTTATTTGTGCTATGGCTATGTAAATCATGTGAAGACTGTCGAGTCCATCGAAAGATCTCAACATTTGAGCTTTAATGGTTATTTTAGACCGATTTCAATATAGGGCATTAAATTTTCTGTTCAACGATTCAAAAACTCTAATTTCAACTATAAATGGTTATTTGATCAAGTTCGTTTTGAGAGGGTTTTGAGCTACTCTTTACACTTACAAATTTGGCATCTCCTGTGCAAATCAATTCAGTGTCAGACCTTATTTTTTGATTAATAGTGTTGTTTTGTTTGTGAGTAAAGTCAGATTTCAATAGATCTGGAACCTCACCACGGTTCACTGTCATACAAAAGGTCAATGTCAATATTTTGTTCTTTCTTCCATACATAGTCTTCTTTACGTATTATTAAATATACTCATGTAATGCAATTTGATGAATTATGCATTTAAACTCATAACATATTATAAATCTTTTTCATTATCAGAAGTTACATTCTATCTCCAACTGATCATTATTGTATTTTAAAATCATGTATTTCTTTGGCTTGATGTCATATGTGTATCTAACGTGAATGATTTTAGAACTTAGTTAACATTACTCTCTCAATGAGAATTTTATATTAACTTGAAACATATATTTCTTTAAATAAAATAAAGAATGATTTGTTTGAATCTTTTTAAATATCAAGATGTATGTTTGACCTAGCATGAATGATCCTTTAATCAGAAAAAAAAAAAGCATGACTCACCATGTTCAATTTTCTTTAATCAAAACTATACTTTACTTCATTTTGATATTGTTGTCAATCTGTGTTTGAAAAAAATAGAATTACTGATTCTGATAAATGTTTTACAGAAACACAAAGTAACTTAAAGTTTTCAGAATCAGTACAAAAGATGAATAGAAATCAATTAAGTAAAAATTAAAATCTGTAAGAACACGTACCAGAATCTGGAAAAATTTTAATAGGAAGAAGATCAAGTCCGCTGAACTCATAGTGTCCCCTTAAGGAAATTATTCCCCTCTAGTATTCGAGGTTTGATTTGGAATATGACCTCCCAGGGTAAAATGATCTCAATCACCAGACTATAGATACCAAAAACTCTGGTGTCAGCGAACCAATCAAAAATAGTAAAATATACGAAGTAATTTGTTGTGCAAAAGAAGAAGAATAAGAGATCAAAAAATTTGTTAAAAAATATTCTGAAGAGTGAAAGGTATTTATAAGCAAGAGGAACAAGTTCTGAAAGGTTGCAACCCTTTCAAAATCCTCACAACCATTAATGAAAGTTTGCAACCTTTCAAATGGTAATGACTGTTCCTGAAAGTTGCAACCTTTCAGAACAGTCATGGCGGGAATTTTAAATAAAATGGGAAAGTTGTTTAATTTCAACTGGTCACGCGTGGATCCGAGTCCGGTCGGGTTAATCAACTAAAAAATTGAAACATTTCGGTTAATTTCAACTAAATAACTGAAAATGTTTTTAACTAATTAATTAAAAATATATTGTCCATTTAATTTAATTAATTAGTTAAATAAATAATTACTTATATAATTAAAACATTTTCAACTAATTAATTTAAATATATTGGCCATTTAATTTAATTAATTACTTAAATAAATAATTAATTATATAATTAAAACAAACTTTGTCCAAAAATAATCTCTCAATCGATCATTTGTCAAAGCCAAAGACAAAGACAAAGCCAAGCCTAGCGAGCGAGCGAGCGACGACGCTAGGGGGGTCTCTCTTTCCAACCCTTTTAACAATTAATAGGAGTGTTTCTATATTTAAACACTCCTATTTTTCTTTCCACGACCGATGAGGGACAAATGTCTTTTCATTAAAGCATAAGAAGACTTTTTAAGTTCCCAACTCTTCAAGTTCTGAACTTTTCAAATTCCTCTCTTTCCCTCTATTTCCCATCAATTCTTGCTACATACCCAACAGTTTGGTGTTGTTGCTTCTTGTTAATTCATATAGTTTGATTCGAGTATATTTAGATTTAGATTTTGCTTTGGTTTGCATTCACTTTTACAAAACATAGTTTGTCTAATTTTTTTTGCTATATTTTATTTCTACATGTACACTTTGGGACAAAAATGGAGTCTTGATTCAAGAATGTTGCAAAAAAATTCGAGTCTCATAGATTCGAGTTTATAATTAAACCCGTACATGGAGTCACTGCGACATTTTACACAATCCAAAATAGCAAGCAAAACAAAAGGTACTCACTTGAAGTCACTCATGACTACTTATATTTTTTTAGTATTTATTTTTTTACTTAGTTTTCTTTACATGTTAAACTAGCTTGTTGGATTTGAATGTGTCTTGTTCTTGTATTCCCCATCGCTAACATAATATATAGGTAGCTTTAATATTTTTAGAAAAAATATAAAAGGAATTAACATTCTATTTTAGAACCAAGTTTTTACATGCTTACCTTAAAAAATACTTTCATTTTTTAAACAGTTGACTATTTTCTTTTAATGGAAAACAAATGGGTGCAACTATTTTTAAAAATATTTCATTTAAAGTATGAGTTTGTAAAATTAATTTGGCCCATTATAAAAATATTGAAAGATTATTACTATATTACGCTTGGGTTTCCATCATCAAGTGTACAACATTTTTAAATCTTGAATAACCTGATTACTGTTTTCTCATCTTCCTAAGGGTAAATTTGTATGCAATTACACATTATTGTATTTTTGGTCAAGACATGTAAGAAATTCACCTTTTAATAAATGTTTTGGTAATAATGAAGGATGGTTTGACTTATTATTTCGTTATTTTATAAACTTAACTGCATGAAAAATAGTTTATGCAATTAATTGTCTGAATGAGGGCTTTCATTAACTTATATTAGAAGTATTCATATAAATACTATTTATCAACTTAGTGAATTTTGAAGCCTAAATATTTTCTTTATATGGTACTTCTCTTAACATACTAGTAATGTCTTATTAGTTATTTTTTTATTTTCACTTACGTCATATTTTAATCAAATCATATATTTTTTTCAACCTATGTTTTTTGGGTAACAATTTTTAATAGATCTTAAATGATGCTTTATCTCGTCCCTTTAGGATAGCTTGAACTCTTATTAGAATCACATAAGTTAAGTAGACCATCCATTGAAGTTAATTTTAGCATTACTTAACTAAATATTAAAGTGTCCTAATTTACTTAAAAAATAATTAGGTGGTGAATCCCTAAGTTAATTAATTTAGGAATCATTGGTTGTACACTATTTGACATGGAGTTAAAATGGGGTATGACAACAAACTCATCTCGAACACCTCGATTTCCAAACCAAAGGTCACTCTAGAAAAACTCGATATTTTAGAGAAAACCACATTAATGAATTATAATGTGAGCTCTTTTATCAAGAATATTGACCAAAGTCAAACATTGCCCAAAATTTTAAAAATCAAATTCCTAATAACACAAACTCAAGCCGAGGCCCTCAGAGCTAGAACCAACCATTCTGATAGACCAATATGGATATTCCAGAGCTTTTAAATTTTTTATATACGACATCACATTCTCCGGTTGTTGGCTAAGGTCAACTCTTTCACTTAAAAGGCCTTTCAAAGGGAAAAACTTGCTCAAAACTCTCCCGACCACCTTAGAAAGCATCCCACTCAATCTAGAAAGACACAAAAGCTTCAAGGAAGCTCTGGGTAAGGGAAAAACAGTAATAACATGCAAGGAAATATACTTTACCATTAGGATGATTACAAGAATATAATAGAGGAAATAGAAGGAATGATGAAGAATATATGTGACAAAAGATATACCCGTTTCATTCGGTAGTTGAAACTTTGATCAAAATAGGAGAACAAGGACAGATTAAAATATATGTTGAACCATATGTGAATGAAAATAACGATTAGTACTAGTAAAAATAGAGGGAGATTATAAAATCCAAATTTTAGGGGTTCATTGTAGTCTTTGAATCCAAAAGTTGCCCTACATAAGCGATACCTTAATGGATAGAAGTTGTACTATGATATGCAGGTTGTAGAAGTGCAGTAGGAATACCAATAAGTGGTACTCACTAGGCATAGGACGACGAAGCTAAACCGATAAAGCAAGCATAGATTATGGGAAAGTAAATCCAATAAAGTATAAGAAGAAAAAGAAGAAATATTGCAAAACTAAAGTATTCAGAGATAAAGGAGAAGAATCGAACAATCAACAGACATAGACGAAGGAACATAATTGGAGGTGCTATCCAAATAAATGAACTACGGGCTACCAGCATGGACCGTCGTTCTATCTACGATCCGTAAGTCTGACCGTAAGCTTAGCCATCAGTTAGTGGGAAATTGTTGTTGGGTCAACTTCAAATGGTCATAAATTTTAGCACAAAATCAATTAGGTGTTTTATGATCTATGATATAATAGATAATTGAATCCCCTTTCAAGGGCCACCGAGTTTGATAAAATCCGACCTCCGAGTAAAGGTTATGATCATTTTAGTGAAGGTCTATCGAGCTGACCCAAACGACGAACCGTCGATTGAACGACAACCTGTCACTCCAATACGTAGATTGCTCTGACATCAATTATTTCAGGGGTCTTTTGGTCTTTTTATAGTTCATTTAAATCGTAAGATACGTCGCTTAAACCCTAAATTATGAGATTTTAATCAGTTTAAGCCTAGAAACATAACTAGAACTTACCTAAGTCAAAATCATACATCAAAATTTAGAAAATTAGAAGCAAGAGAGAGAAAAAGGTCAAGAACGTAACCCCAGTTCAAGAATGCCAATTCCAGTCCTGAAATATAAAGATTTCTCCGTGGATTTCATCACCAGGTATGTGACATTTCACTATTGGGTTTCTTTCACCCATTATATCATTAGTTTTCAGTCATATTATTGATTCCCTTATCATGATTAGACCTAGGATTTCTAAAACTTCAGCAGATTATCATGAATTAGTTATTTATATGTTCTAAATTAGATTACTATGTTGTTACTCAGATTATTGCATGAATTTTAGAATCCTACCTATGTATTTCTTTAGTTCTTGAATTACACATGCTAGGTCACATATCTTATTTTCTTCAGATATACATGCCTCAGTTATTAATGCATCATTATCAGATTAATTGTTGGATTATCTGTTTGCATGTTCAGTTTGACCTATATAGTATTTACGAAATTCATTCATAATGTGTTAATCACTTAATTCATTGGGAGTAGCATAATACCAAGTTGTACTGGGGTCCAACGTACCCAAATAGTCCTAGAACTACTAGTCAAGTTGTAAGTCCCCTCTGTGGGCATCAGTTTAGTGATCACACCAGCATGCCTTTATACCTTTGGCAGGGTATATTAGGTCCTCTCGATGAGGCGTATATATCGGAATCCATATTTAGCTCATGTGGTTTTATTATCGATTATTAGTAGCTCCCATAGTTCAATGAGACTCTATTGCGTTGACCATATTTGAAGTCCACTTAGTATTCAGTCTCAACATGTTATAAATTTTGTCATTGCATCCAGTTAGCTTAGCATTCAGTATATCATGTTCAGAATATTATACTTGCTTTTGTGCTTGTTCAGTTATGATATATTTCATCTATACTCTGTCCTATATGCTCAGTACCTTTCAAGTATTGACGCCTACGTGCGCTACATCTTATCATGATGTAGGTTTAGGTTTTCAGCATCTGGATTACGCTTAGATCGATTACCGATCTCCAGTTCAGTAAAATCAGTGGTGAGTCCTCATTTTCCGAGGACAACATTCATGAGTTTATTTTTAGTATTTTTAGTCCTTTAGTTTCAGTTTTTGCTAGACTTAGCTGAACCTGTCCCAATATTTCTAGTTAGTTAGAGCAATTTTCAGACCTAGTTAGTTTCAGCTTAGTATTTAATTAATATTTTCTTTGTATCAAAGTCATGAGTTTTCAAATATCTCAGTTATAGTATATGGATATTCCCCATCTTTTAATTTTAATTATTGTTTAGCTTCTGCATCAGTTTATTATCTTTAGTATGCTCATGATCATGCCATCAGAGTTAACTTGGGATCACTTCTTGTCCTAGGTCCCGTGTAGGCGTCTCGGGGGTAGCTCTAGGCGTGACAAACTTTGTATCAGAGCACTAGGTTTAAGGGTCCTAGGATATCTAATAAGTCGCACTAAGTAGAGTCCTTTTCATAGGTGTGAAGTGTACCACATATAATGAGAGGGAAGTTATGAAGTGTTTTAAGAACACTTCACTTTCTTGATATTCTTATCGTGCATTGGTATGATCTCCTTTCTAATTTATCGCTATGTGCTTAAGATCATGCCTCCTCCTAGATTTTACTTATAGAATGCGAATGTAGTTCCTTTAGTCCAAGATGAGGAAATTTTCAATGCAGAGTTTCAGAACATCAATTTAACTTTTTGATCAGAGTATGACCAATCCTAACCCTCAGCAAGTTCAAGTTACTACTAATACAAATGGTGGATCTGTGGCAGCTAGTATTTGACATTTTATTAGAAAGAATCCACCTGAGTTTTAGGGTCCTAAGTTGTGTAGAACAAAGGTACATTGATGAGGTCAAGAAAATATTTGGTGTGATGGAAGTAACTGGTAGTGGTAGGGTGAAATTGGCATCCAACAAGCTTAAGGATGTGATTCACATATGGTTTACTCAATGGAAAGACAACAAAGACTACTTTTTCTTTTGTAACTTAGTATAGCAATAAACTTTAGTGTTAGCCTAGAAACTTTCTCAGAAACTTTCTCAATCTCTACTCTAGTGACCCGGTTATTGCTAGACTGGTATAGAAAAATTGCCCTGTCAGAGTCTCTCAGGAAGTCATCTCATCAGATCTTGTAGAGTTAAAAAAGGTAGACGTCGATGTCATTCTAGGCATGGATTGGTTACATTCCTGTTATGTCTTAGTCAATTGTAGAACTAGGATTGTCTGTTTTTAGTTTCCAAACAAACCAATCTTAGAATGGAAATGTAGTAGCCTAGCGCCTATGAGATGATTCATTTCTTACCTTAAGGGCAAAAAGATGATATCTAAGGGTTATCTTTATCGTCTAGTTTGGGTTAAGGATTCTAGCTCTGAAACCTCAACTCTTGAGTCAGCTCGAGTAGTCTGTGAGTTTCCAAAAGTGTTTCAAGAAAATATTTCTGGAGTTCCTCCGAAAGGGAAATCGACATTGGATTGGTTTTGTCACTTCTACTGTATTTTCTGTTTATTTCAAAATTTTGAGAACATACTTTCTTTATTCGCAAACAAAGGTAAATCTTAATATTTAAAATCTTGAAAGTAGTTTAAGGTTTCATTTTACCTTTTTCAAATCCCCGTTTGCCCAAATGTGGTAAAAACAAGGAAAAGGGCAAACTTGATACATTTTCCATTATATAGTAAATTCATGCATTTGAAACTAAATTTTTTTATCTATTTATTCTACAGTGGATTTTAGTATTCTTGTTTTTTTTAAATCTCAAAGTGGCTGAATTTCAGCTTGTCTATTTAGTTTTGAATTCTCAAGTTAACGATTTAGGGATGCATGGGTTTTGTTGAACATTCTTTAGTCAGATGATCTTTAAATATGAATTGGCCATTGGATATGGTGTAGAATTACAATCAAGTTTTGGTTCGCTTGTTTCTTACAAATTAGTTTCTAAAGACAAAGGTTAGGATAGATAATCAAATAAGTTTAAGAAAATGAAAGAAAAGTGACTTTTACCCTTTTATTAGTAGATAAGTAAATAAATAATTAGTGTAACATTAAAATCTATAGGTTATGACTCTCCAGTGCTGCAAAGTATGACGCAAGTTACAAAAATAAACCTTGCATCTTGATTCATAGTGTTTCTATCGATTTCTTTACCTGCAATAAAGGTTAATCATGAAAGTAATTTAAGATTCTGTTTACCATCTTTAACCTATTGCAAGCATTGTTTGCCTAAATGAGGGTAGAAACATGAAAAAGGGGAAACTTGATACATTTTTCATATCACAATAAATTCAAGCATTTGCAACTAGATTGATTTATATATTCTACTGTTGGTTTTAGTGTTTCTTGTTTTTTTTTAAAAAAAAATCTAAACGTGGCTGAATTTTGGCTTGTCCATTTAGTTTTGAATGCTCAAGTAAAAGCTTTAGGGATGCATAGGGTTTTCCAATCTCTAATCAGATGAGTTTAAATCTGAATTGGCTGCTTGGTATTGTGTATAATTGCAACTCAATTTTTGGTCTGTCTCTTTCTTACAGATTAGTTTCTAAAGAAAATTACGGATTAGTTTCTAAAGACAAAGGTTTGCATAGATAAGCAAATAGGTTCAAGAAAGAAAAAAAAAGAGTGAATTTCCTATCCTTAGGGTTAAGAGATAAGTAAATAAATAATTTGAGTAACACTTGAATCTATAGGTTAGGACTCTCTAGTTCTGCAAGGTAGTATGTAAATTACAAATCAAATGTCTTGCTATAATATATACATATGTCTTTTACAGTTATGCTATTATCAAACTAAAATACCAGAAAATAGAAAGAACCATTGATGTTCTTTTATTGTTTATTTTGTAGCTTTCTATTACATTTAAATCTATGAAATGCAATTGAGTGGAAATATGTGTACATTCATTAAGTTGAAATTATGATCCTCTTTTTACTTCTTGAACATGTAATCAATTTTGAGTTCTACCATATTTACGTCTTGATGCCCTATTTTGACTTCACAGGATGATTGACATAAATTCTAGCAAGTTTATATATCAAGTAATTCAGAAGATGTATGGGTAGTAATTTTTATGAATAAAGAAGTAAAATCTATTATGAAGAGTATAATGCATTTTATCCGAAAGAGTATAGGGCCACCTTTCTACCATTTAATTAATGGTATATCCTGTTTAGTTGTATTTACGGAAGTGGACATTATTTGGGACAAACTGTTGAGGAAAGTATGATTTTGTAGTCCCTGCTAGGAAAACCATTTATGTCAACTTGAAAACTACCAAATCTCATTATTTCGCCTGTCATTGTCTTTATATTTCTTCCAGAAACTAATAGGTTTGTGTGCACCCAAGGGTGTACCCTAGTGGTCAATGAAGTGGTTCTAATTCTAGACGCTAGGTGATTTCTTTCCATATGTTATAGTTGTCCTGACCTTGGTGGATAGAGTTACTTAGTACATATTGTTGTGGAAGGTGAGGGGTTTCTCGTGGAATTAGTTGAGGTGCACTCAAGTTGACTTGGGAACCAAGATTATAAAAAAAAACTAATTGTTTTGTATTCCAGATCAGTGTACTCATCCAGTCCACCAAAATGGCATTGGAACTCAGTTCGGCTCTATGCTCAATTCTAGTCGATTATAGATGACATAAACTTTTTTTACAAAAAATTTTCAACCTTGCAAATTTTACTTGCCCTAGGTTCACAACTTCTTTTAAGATCTCGTGTGGCATATGGGAGACAATTTATGAAAACGCTCTTTTATTGTTTGAGCTTACCGGAAAATATTATTATCTTTTTTCCTCTGTATCTAATTTTGCACCCCTATACTATCAAGAAGATGAAACACTGCTCATTGGGTCTTTTTGTGTCCATCATTGAATGGTCAAAGCACCTGGTCTGATAAGCGATAAAAATGCAGGTTCAATTCGTACTGGGCAGGTTGAGAGCAGTGTTTGCTCCCTTGTACCTGGGGTGTTGGATGGTTGTTTGTTATTAGGGACTTCTGTTATGCCCAAAAAAATGGTATATTAAGTAAAAAAATTAGGGATGACAATCAGGGCCTTAATGATCTCCAATTGTATTGTTGTTCCTGAGTAGTAGTATGTTGGTAAGTAAATAATAAGTTACCCATTTTAATTTTGAAATTTGATATTTCATTGATTAACTATGAATTCCAGGATGACTAGTGTCTTTGGACAATACTTTTTGTCCCCCCACCACCCATTTTAAAGGGTGAAGGTGTCGAGAGATGGATTTATCTATTCGTGCTTCATATCCTCATTACTCAAAAGGAGATCAGTTCGCCCCTATTTTTTTTTGGCTCAGTTGCATTTATAAAGTTTAGCCAAAAGTATATAAGTATTTTATAGTGCTTCTGTAGTATGTGACACAATAATGTACATTATCCTCATTATTTTAAGCGTATAATTGGATGAACATTTCAATTTTTTTATCTCACACATTTAAGTATTTGGTGAAATTAAGTATACCTTTTTTATTTTTTATTTTTTTATAACTGCAACTTGATTTAATGTATATGTGCTCATGCCTCTCTTTTTGTTCTTGTCAGAGAAGCAATATGGGATTTTTCAGTTTGGAGTATAAGAAATTTAGCCCCTTGGTCTTTGTGAGAATTGAGAGAATGAATTTCTGATGATCTTGTATACGGGAACATAGAACTTGAGTACAGAGGTCATTAAGATGAAATTAAAGAGTAGAAACTAACTAGTGGAAAAGCAGGTAATATAGGATTTACATATAGGACGACTGTCTTGTGAAGACATTTTTGATAATTCCAATCAAGAAGAGACAAGACTTCAACTAGAAGATCAAACTGAGATGTCAACTCTTGGAGACACATCAGTGTCACCTGAAAAGGTGGCAAGAACAACTGGTGAGAGCCATCACACATCATCAGCCGGTAATATGTCTGAAAAACTTGGTGTTTACCAATCAAGAGAAGCATGTGAAAACACAGTTCAAAATTTTAATCAATTAGAATATCAAGAGAAAACACCTGGTCAGCCTAGAAAGCGAAAATCTATTTTAGGATCCCCAATAAGCAGTACTAGACTTCTATGTTCGAAGTTGAAGGTTAAATGTTGAGCTTCTGAGGCAAAGATATTGTGGTAACTCATGATGTTACCGAGGAAAAGAAAAGAAAAAGGGAGAAAGAAAAAACATAGTAAGCATATAGTTGTGAAGGAATTCTTAAGAATAAACACAGTAAGCATATAGTTGTGAAGGAATTCTTAAGAATAAGGGGTCATCTGAGGTACTTATTACAAAGAATAACATATGAGCAAACCTTGATTGAAGCTTTCTCTAGTGAAGGCTGGAAAGGACAAAGGCTTGTTATCTTTTATATTTGTTATGCTGTAAAATATGTGGGAATTTTATTAATGATTGCTTAATGAAGGTTGAAAAAGGCAATCTTCTATAACTTGTTGCAGCTTTATTGTAGTACATAGTTTTCTGACCTACAGATATTTGACCACTCAGAGCATCTTTTAGAATAAATCAATATTTCCTATTTTTGAAGTGTGAACAGTATAAAAGATTGATATTGATGGAACAAAGACATAGTTACTTTAGTCCATTGAATCTAGAGATGTTACTGTAAGATATTTTAGATTAATTTTGCATAGAAGTTCTGTTGATATATGTTTCGGAGGTACACTAAGAGGTACTGACTATTCAAAAACAAAAAAAGTAGTTGGAGAGGGGTACTTTCAAGTTGTTCATGTGTTGCATTATTAGTGTTGCTTTGATATGATGGTCTAATTACTTGATCATTGCTGGGAGGAAGCAGGTGTAAGCATACTAACCTTGTTAACTTACTTGTACTGTGCTTTGTTTACATGTGTCAGAGTCTAAGGGCAATGGGTTTAGCAACTAGCCACCTACTTGATTTTATTTCCCAAATAAGATGATCCTATTTTACCCCGTCATGTCTCATTCATAAGGCGGGGAGATTATGTATGTTTATATTCCTAGTACATTGTTTTTATTTTTATAAAATTATCTGCTCTTTTACCTGAACCCTTAACTGCAGATGTACGCTTAATCTAGCCTAAAATTATTTGGCATGTAAAAAAAATTATATAATAGAAAATATTCAGGTCTCGTAGTTACTTTTTCTTTGGTTATCTAACTTCTACTGTATTTTCTGTTTATTTTAAAATTTTGAGAACATACTTTCTTTATCCGCTAACAAAGGTAAATCTTCATATCTGAGACCTATAATATAGTTTAAGGTTGTGTTTTCCCTTTTTCAAACCCCCATTTGCCTAAATATGGTAGAAACAAAAAAAAGGGTAACTTAATACATTTTCCATTTTACACTAAATTCATGCATTTGCAACTAAATTTATTTATTATACTGTTGGTTTTAGTGTTTCTTGTTTTTTTTAAAACCTCGAAGTGGCTGAATTTTGGCTTGTCTATTAGTTCTGAATGGTGAAGTTAAAACTTTAGAGATGCATGGGTTTTCTTGAACATCCTTTAGTCAGATGAGCTTTAAATCTTAATTGGCTGTTGGATAGGGTGTATAATTGCAACTGAAGCTTTGGTTCGTTTCTTTTTAACAGATTAGTTTCTAAGACAAAGGTTCGAATAGATAAGCAAATAAGTTCTAGAAAATGAAAGAAAAGTGACTTTTACCCTTTGGTTAGGAGATAAGTGAATAAATAATTTGTGTAACACTCAAATCTATAGGTTATGACTCTCGTGCTGCAAACTATGATGTAAGTTACAAAAACAAACCTTGCATCATGATTTATACTCTTTCTGTCGATTTCTTTATCTGCAATTAAAGGTTAATCTTGAAAGTAATTTAAGGTTCCGTTTTCCTTTTTTAACCGATTGCAAGCATCGTTTGCCTAAATGTGGGTAGAAACAACAAAAGGGGAAACTTAATATATTTTCCATATCACACTAAATTCATGCGTTTGCAACTAGATTGATTATATATTCTACTATTGGTTTTAGTGTTTTTTTTTAATAAATCTCAAAGTGGCTGAATTTTGGCTAGGCCATTTAGTTTTGAATGCTCAAGTAAAAGCTTTAGGGATGCATTGGATTTTATTGAACACTCTCTAGTCATATGAGTTTAAATCTGAATTGGATGTTGGGTATTATGTATAATTGCAACTCAAGCTTTTGTCTCTCTCTTTCTTATAGATTAGTTTCTAAAGACAATTACAGATTAGTTTCTAAAGACAAGGGTTTGAATAGATAAGCAAATAGGTTGAAGAAAAGAAAAAAAGAATGAATTTCCTTCCCTTAAGTTAAGAGATAAGTGAATGAAAAATTTGTGTAACACTTGAATCTATAGGTAAGGACTCTCTAGTGCTGCAAAGTATTATGTAAATTTCAAAACAAATGTCGTACTAAAATAGATACATATGTATTTCACAGTGTATGTGATTTCAAGCAACAAGAAGCAACAACAATTTATTGCGATAATAGTTCTGCTATAAAGTTATCCAAAAATCCAATATTTCACGGGACAAGCAAGCATATTGATGTAAGGTTTTATTTTTTGAGAGATATCCTTGAAGATGGAGTAATTGATCATGTCTGCTGCAGAAGTGAAGATCAGGTCGCTGACATTTTCACAATATCCCTCAAACATGCATCAGTTGTGAAGCTTAGGAAATTACTTGGAGTTTGTACTTATGTGTAACAGACTTCTGAGAATGAAACTAAATGTTCGATAATATCAATTTAAGGGAGGAAATGTTAAAATAAGTATATTTTTTTAGCTGCTATCCTAGTTTATTGGAGCTTGTTGGTAGTAGATTTCTATTTTGTAGGTGTAGTTCTGTTTCTGGAGTTTTATTTACAATAGGTAACTTAGTAGAATATTTTATCCGTAATTATTTAGCAATTGTTAAGCTTCCTGTTACGTTGGTTCCTATATTTATGCACTTAGTCGTTGTAACTCACTTGTATAAACAGAGCTTGCAGCAGTATAATATAACTACCCTTGCTCGATACATTTTTTGGTTATTCTCACAAAAATAAGGGGCAAAGGACTATTTCAAATCCGATCTGTGTAAGCTTATGTCTATCTGGATCATGCATGTCGCTTTCTGTTAATTTTGGTCAGTCTTTTGATTTTGAGAATAACCTATATATTTTGGAAAACTTTGGGGACTTATACTCTTTTGTAGCTGCTTTGCATATGTGACTACAACGTTTTGGGTTTGGATTTCTTTTGGTTGTATATATATTGACTTATGCTCTTATTTTCCATCGTTTCTTTAGAATGTTATCTTATACCTCTTATTATTTGTTGTTTCTACCCTATATTCCTATTGCTTGTCGTTATGGTCTATGAGTTGGCTTACCTATTGGTGGGTTATAGTAAGTACCATCGTATCAAGCTTTTGGGTCGTAACATAATGAACCCTTCTTTTCACCCAGTAAGAGCAAATCAACAGATATTTATCCATGTTGTCAAGAATCTTCGAATCTTCATATCATTAGCACAGAAAATTTGTGATTTCCAGAATCAGTAATTTGAGAAACTAAAAATAAGTTTCACTGAAGCATATTTAACCCAAACTTTTTTGCTATGGTAACATTTATAAAATCCCTAAAAATTTCCCTTTATTATTTTTGCTTAACCCGCCAAAAACGTTTCATACTACTTTATTTTTTATTAATTTCTTAAATATTATTTATTTATTTCTTTCTCAAATACTAATAAGGCAAACATTTACTAAATCTATTTCTCATCTATTTAACAAGCTGAACAACAAATGTTGTCACTCCTTCATTTCTGTGATTTCGAGCAAAGTTAAACCCATTTTTTTCAAATGTAAACACATTTATCTTTTCATGTGAAATCTAAAGAAATGGAGGGAAGAAGGTTGCTCTATCTGCCGAGGAATATGCAGTTGCAGTCGATGCAGGTGTGAAAAAGGGTATGCAGCAACTGGTGCAATCTACAGAAAGGTACTGCGTGTTGGTTACAAATTTATGACAGACTACCTTGTCAAAATTCGAATGTGTAGTGACCACAAAGATCTAAGCTCTACAGATTCACCTTCCAGAAAAAGTATAGTAACATTCACAGAGTTCACTAATACTCTCTCATCTTCTCAAACTGATGATAACAAAACTTTAAAGGGGAGAGAATGCATACACTTTGACGGTGATGATGAATATTGTGATCAAAGGATGTGAACGGGCGAAACAATGATAAATCAGCTCGGTTAACAGTAAGCAGTCCTTTTTTGTTTGGATATAAACATTTTGTAAGAATTTCTATGGTGGGAAAAGGCTGTATTTTTCTGTTGGGTATTTTGCATCTTTGTTTGAATTATTATGATAACTGAACACTAAAATAATAAAAAATATAAAGTTTCATATTTTCATGTCAAAAGTCTAATATCTACCAGTAGAAAATTATAGTTTTTTTCCATTTTCATGCTATTGTATCTCTTGTTTCCTGTTGCTCTTCAAAAATAATGAAACTGAAATTTCTCACATCCTACTCACGCGAGAGGTGGAATAAACGAAGACATCATCAATTCAAGGCTATTAGAACCCGATTGAAAAACTCATGGAACAAGAAATTCAACACCAATGTCAAAAAAAATATGGACTAGAGTAAACGATTCACCATAAATACAAACAAAACTTTAAACTCATAGTAGCCATTTAATTGGAAAAAACCCAGGGCTTCATCAGACCTAATATTTCGTCATGGGTGCACCAGTGTTGTTCGTAAAGAATAAATATGGTTCTCTATGAATGTGCATTGACAATAGACAGTTGAACAAGGTCACAATAAAGAATAAGTATCCCATCCCCAAGATTGATGACTTGTTTGACCAACTTCGTGGTGCTAGCCATTTCGCGAAGATAGAGCTCAGATCAGGTTATCATCAGCTTAGAGTCACAGATAGTGACATTCCAAAGACAGACTTTAGGACTCGTTGTGGTCATTATGAATTTGTAGTTATGTCATTTGGACTAACAAATACTCCTTCAGCTTTCATATATTTGATGAACAGAGTGTTCAAACAGTACTTGTACTTGTTCATTATCGTCTTTATTGATGATATCTTCATCTACTCTTGGGATGAGGAATAACATGCGAGTCATTTGAGAGTTATAATTCTGCAGACTCTCAAAGATCGCCAGTTATTCATTAAGTTTAGCAAACGTGTGTTCTGGTTGCAATCCGTTTCTTTCCTTGTTCACGTTGTATCTAGCGAGGGGATCTGAGTGGATTCGAAGAAGATAGAAGCAGTGAAACAATGGCATAGACCTACCTCTTCTATAGATATCAGAAGTTTCTTAGGTCTAGCGGGTTAGTACAGAAGGTTCGTAGAAGTATTTTCATCAATAGCTTCACCATTGACTAGGTTGACTCAGAATATGGTCAAGTTTAAATGGTCACATGATTGAGAGAAAATATTTGCAGAATTGAAAACAAGGTTGACTACAACTCTTGTCTTGACTCTACCAGAGGGTTTAGATGGTTATGTGATCTATTGTGATGCATCCAGAGTTTTCCTAGGTTCTGTGTTGATGCAGTGAGATAAGTTTATAGCTTATGCTTCTAGACAACTTAATATGCATAAGAATAACTATTCAACTCATGACCTCAAGTTTGCAGCAGTGGTGTTTGCACTCAATATCTGGAGACACTACTTGTATGGTATTCACGTAAATGTAATCACTGACTATAAGAGCCTTCAATATGTGTTCACCCAGAAAGAATTGAATCTTCGCCAGAGGAGATGGCTGAGTTCCTTTAGGATTATGATATGAGTGTGCATTACCATTCTAGTAAGGCAAATGTAGTAGCAGATGCTCTTAGCAGATTCTCTATCGGTAGTGTAGCCCACGTTGAAGAAGAAAGGGAGGAACTATTGAAGGATGTTCACAAGCTTGCTCCTTGGGAGTTTGCCTTTTCAGCATATCAGACAGTGGTGTAATAGTTCAAAATGGGGAGTAATCTTCTTTGGTAATGCAGGTTAAGGAAAAGCAAGACAGTGATCAAATCTTGCTTGAACTTAGGGGTGTAGTCTAGAATCAGAGAGTTGATGTTTTCTCCCAAGGGGGAGATGGTGTATTTCGCTACCAGGGTAGGTTTTCCTGATGTGGGTGAGTTGAGAAAACATTTTCTTAAAGAAGAACATAACTCCAGATATTATATTCAGCCAGGTAACAATAAGATATACCGCGATCTGCGGGAAGTCTATTGGTGGAATGGCATGAAGAGGGATATAACATATTTTGTGGGTAAGTGCCCCAATTGCCAGCAAGTCAAGGTAGAACATTAGAAACCAGGGGGTATGACTGAAGAGATCAACATTCCTACTTGGAAGTGGAAGTGATCAATATGGATTTAATCACTAGGTTACCTTTAACTTGCAGACATCAGATTCCATTTGGGTTATCGTTGACAGGATAACTAAGTTTTCTTGCTTTTTGGCAGTCAAGAGTACAGATTCAGCAGAGGACTATACCAAGCTTTAAATTAATGAAATTGTGAGGTTGCATGGGGTTCCTTTGTCTATCATCTCAGATAGAGGTCCTCAGTTTGCCTCTCATTTCTCTTATTTTTGGAAGTCATTTCAAAAGGGTGTTGGTACTCAGATTAACCTTAGCACAACATTTCATCTGCAGACAGATGGACAGGTAAAACGTACCATTAAAATCCTAAAGAATATGTTGAGAGCTAGTGTGATCGGTTTTAAGGGTAATTGGGATGATCACCTTCCTCTTATTGAGTCTGCCTACAACAATAGCTACCATTCCATTATTCAGATAGCCGATTATGATCCACTATATGGGCGTAGATGTAGATCTCATATTGGTTGGTTTGAAGTTGGGATGCAACTTTAATAGGGCCAGATTCAGTCTTTTATGCTATAGAGAAAGTGCAACTCATTAGAGATAGACTTAAGATAGCCAGAGTCGTAAAAAATCTTATGCAGATGTAAGTAGAAGGGATCTAGAGTTCCAAGTTGATGATTGGGTTTTCCTGAAAGTGTCACCTATGAAGGGGGTGATGAGATTTGGAGTGAAAGGGAAGCTCAGTCCAAGATATGTAGGTCCTTACAAGATCTTGAAAAGTTTTGGCAAGGTGGCATATGAGTTAGAGTTGCCAGCAGAACTAGCAGTACTGCATCTGGTCTTCCACAGCTCGTTCTTGAAAAAGTGTGTGGGTGATTCAACCTCTGTAGTGCCATAAGAGAGTATGGTGGTGAAATATAGTCTTTCTTATGAGGATGTACCAGTTGAGATTCTTGACAGTCAGGTTAGAAGGTTGAGAAACAAAGAAGTCGCTTCAGTCAATGTTCTGTGGAGGAGTCAGTCCATAGAGGGAGCTATGTGGGAAGTAGAAGCAGCCATAAAAGCCAAGTATCCTCACCTCTTTCCTTCCAATTCCACTCCAGCTTGAGGTAATAGTTCCTCTTAAGTTTTTCAGTCATTCATGCGTGAATTCAGCCTTAGAATCATGTTTCCTCAGTTTGTACTTGCATTTTCAGCATATTTGCATGTCCTTGGAACTCAATTTAGTCATAAACTCAATTATCAATGTTTAGTAATAGGGATTGAAACTCTCTCCCTCTATTTCAGCTAGTTTAGTCTTCATTCGAGGACGAATGTTCCAAAGGGGGAGATAATGTAACACTCCGTATCCAAAACATACGAGAATTCAATTTTTCAGAAAAATTGCAGGTGTAATCAACGGTCACCATCTATGGACGGTAGTATGATCTACGGTCTGTACTGTGGGTCCTTGGTTCACCACTTTAGCCCTCCCAAAACTCAGCTCAGAAAATCGACTAAGTCTCGACCCACAAACAGACCAACGATCCGTGGTCTGTGTCCGTAGATAAAGAATCTTACTACCCAACCTATGACATGAACTAAGGACGACCAGCACGGACCTTCGTTCGATCTACGGTCCATAGGTCTGACCGTACGTGAAGATTAACAGTCAGTTAGGGGGGAAATGTTATTGGGTCAACTTCAAATGGTCATAACTCTTTAAACAAAATGAATTAGGTATCTTATAACCTATGATAGGACAGATAATTGAATCATCTTTCCAGGGCCATCAAGTTTGCTAAAATCTGACCTACAAATAAAAGGTTATGCGCATTTTAGTCAATAGTTGTCGAGCAGCACCAAACGACGGACCATCGATGGAACGACCGTCTGTCAGTCCAATCAGTAGATTGCTCTGAAAAACAATTATTTTAGGGGTCTTTTGGTCTTTTCGTAGTTCGTTTAAACCCTAACATACATCATTTAAACCCGAAATTATGACATTTTAGTCATTTTAAGCCTAGAAACATAAACTAAACATACCCAAGTCAAAATCATAAATCAAAACATAGAAAATTAGAAGCGAGAGAGGAGAAAAAGGTCAAGAACCCTAGTTCAAGAATGTAACAAGGTTCTATCAGTTACAGCCCCAAAATCTAAAGATTTCTTTGTGGATTTCATCACTACATATGTGGGATTTCACTAGTGGGTTCCTTTCACCCATTAGATCTCTAATTTTTAGTCAAATTTTGATTCCCTTATCATGATTAGACCTAGGGTTTCTACAACTTCAACAGATTATCATGAATTAGTTAGTTATATGTTCCAAATAAGATTATCATGTTTTAACTCAGATTATTGCATGAATTTTTAGAAACCTAGCTATGTATTTCTTTAGTTTCTGAATTGTACATGCTAGGTCAGATATTTTTGTTAGTTCAAATATACATGCCTCAGTTATTAATGCATCATTATCAAATTAATTATTGCATTCTCATTTTTCATGTTCAGTTTGAGCTATCCAGTGTTTTCAGAGATTTAGTAATAATATGTTAATCACTTAATTCATTTGGAGTAGCATAATACCAAGTTGGACTAGGGTTCAGCGTACCCAAATAGTCCTAGAACTACTTGTCAAGTAGGTTGTAAGTCCTCTCTGTGGGTTTCAGTTTAGTGATCACGCCAGCATGCCTTTATACCTCTGGCAGAGTAATTGGGTCCTCTCGATGGAGCGTATACATCGGACTCCACATTTAGCTCATGTGGTTTTATTATCGGTTATTAGTAGCTGCCACAGTTCATTCAAACTCTATTGTGTTGATCATATTTACAGTCCAGTTAGTATTCAATCTCAGCATATTAAAAATTTTGTTATTGCATCCAGTTGGCTCAGCATTCAATATATCATGTTCAGAATATTATACCTGTTTTTGTGCTTGTTCAATTATGTTTTATTTCATCTTTACTCTATCCTACATTCTCAGTACCTTTCAAGTGCTGAAGCATACATGTGCTACATTTCTCGTGATGTAGGTTTAGGTTATCAGAATCAAGATCACGCTTAGATCGATTCCTGATATACAATTTAGTGTAAGCAATGGTGAGTCCTCATTTTACGAGGACAACAGTCATGAGTTTATTTTTAGTATTTTTAGTCCTTTAGTTTTAGTTTTTGCTAGACTTAGCTAGGGGCATGTCCTAACATTTCTAGTCAGTTAGAAGCTATTTTCAGACATAGTTAGTTTCAGCTTATAATTGAGTTAATATTTTCTTTGTATTAAACTCATCTGTTTTCAAATATCTCAGTTATAGTATATGGGTATGTAACAACCCAAAAATAACTATGCTAAGTAATGCTTAAACGTACCTAGAATGCATGGATTAGACCGGGTTCACACGTCTTGTTGCGCGTAGAACCAGACCTCAAAACCTATGCACTAGCCAAGCCAACCAACTTGGAGAGTTAGTTCAGCTAGGCAAGGTGAGAACCAAACATGTAGGGTGTCACGACTGGAATCTAGACCCCAGACGAGACCGGCGTCGTTGACCTCTCAGAGGTCGCAGACAAGCCTACTTACGTCATTCTTACTTTACATAGGTTAATTTTAGCGGAAAATTTGAAACTTTTTATTTCTAAATATTGCTTACTAAACATTTCTAATACATTCGTAATTTGTTCACCATCAACCATCTAACATTAAGAGATAATCAAATGAAAGGAGTAGTTCAGTAAATCTTAATTGTATAATTGCCAAAACGGTCCAACACAAAATCTGAATCAAAATAGGAAAGAAATGCTAGTGGAACATGCTCCACTAGCTCAACTCTAAAACTAAGCTGGAATGTAAAACAGTAGCATCCTCGAAAGCATGAGGACCTACCAAACTCCAGATGAATGCTGACGTCCGGATAGCTGCAACAATGATCCTGTAGCTCTATCGCCTACATGTGCCTGCACCTAAAATAGTATAGATGTATAGGGTTAGTACACACTTGTACTAAGTATGGGTATATGCAAGCACACACTAAGGACATGCATGAGAAAGAATAGCTCTTTCCTAACGACATGATTTTTGGAAGTCAAGTCAGTGGACTTGCCAAATTGAGATTAGAAGGTTCCCAAATTTGGATTAGGAAAGTCAATGAGCTTTCCAAATTTGGATTAGGAAAGTCAGTGAGCTTTCCAGATTTGGAATAGGAAGCTTATGCCATGAGAATAACATACATCATCATACTTTTCACATTTGCAAATAACACATAACATTTACACGTAGCACATATCATATAGCTTACAACACACTTTGTATGTAGCACAGAACTCCTTTAATATCACTCATTCATATGACATGAGACCTCGGAATCATGGACTTAACATTATCACATCCCAAAAATGATGGCTCAACAGATGGGACCTCAACTAGAGAGTCTTCATTAGCAAACACAGAGTCTGCTTCGTTCATTCATACGTACTCCATTTCATTTCGTTCATAGGCCAGTGTAAACACCAGCTATACCTAGGATGTAGTTTAAGACTTTCATTAGGTTCGTTGTGCAATGAGCAAGAATGACCTAATGTCATTACTTGAATCTAACTCACCTTTGGATTATCCTATTCTAACACCTTTGGTATCATTCATTTCGTTATGTGCTTCATTTGAGGCTGGCCTCATTCATTCATTGGGAACTTTAACTTTAACCGACATAGATCATGTGAGCATCATGAAATTCAGTGTCTCCCCCACATCGAAAAGAGGTTGAATCACAGGCCAAGGTGACCCAAAACATGCTAGCGTACATGGGAATTTAACCCCGCCAGATCCCTATATTCGGAGTATAGGTTCGAAGACCAAGAGATATAAGGAGACCCATACCCGGCAAGCCGGACAGTCTCATCTCATGAGAGTTACGTGAACCTCCGCCCTTCCCAAAAGAAGGCATCACCGCTCATAGCTAGTCTATCGGTGCTCAGTATAAAGTTCCATTACATTCAACTCATACGTCATGGAAGCTAGCTTCTAGTATGAGGACATCATAGCTCAATAGATGATTTCTCATCTCATCATTAGTATTAAGTGTGTTAATCTCAATACTTTTATTAGAGTGTTCATAGAGACTGTTCTCTTCATTAACTTTACACTCTCATAGGGTAGTACGTTTTGGTAACAATTACTTAGGCTCATTTGAGTTTGTTCTCATCTTTTACATTAGCCTCATATCATGTTGTCACCACATTCATTAACATTAGCACAATTGCTCTTCATAATTACTCACCCCATTTTACGTGAAAGTTCATTTCATCATATGCCATGTACTTGGCCATTTGCGTACTTCACGCTCTTACTTAACCCTTATAGGGTTTCTTCATTTCTTTACATACATCTTAGGTTCACTTATTTTTAAGCGTATGCTAGACTTATGGGTCTATACATACAAGCCATGAGGCTTCATTCATAGTTCGTTAAGTGACTCAAATCTTCCTAAGATTATGTAGTACAAGACTTATGTATCTTGTATATATGCCAAGATTTCGATTTTGATCTAAGTAGGTGGCATTATTCTTGAACATTTAATTCACGTATGACTTATGTATCAATACGAAAATTTGGGCAAGGCAACCCAAGTTCGAATCCCTTGGACAATACTTAAATTTTTCCTTGACTTTATTTTTAGTCTTCATGATATTGGGACCTAGGTTGAACCCCAACATCAACATTTCTTTTCAGTTCCTTTTCTCTAGAACTTCTCTCCTTTGGCCGAGGGGTTGTGGGTTCGAACCCCCACAGCCCCCTCTTATTTTCCCATTTATTTTTCTTGTCCATTTCGGCTTAACCAGGAGGTTGTGGGATCAAACCCCCACAACCTCTCTTTATTTATTTTTTCTTTATTTCGCTTGGGACTTAGAGGTTGTGGGTTCGACCCCCCATAGCCTCCTTATTTTCATTTTCATTTAAAAGTTAACTACTTAAGTGTTGGCAGTGAGGTTGTGGGATCGAGCCCCCACAACCTCACTTTATTTTCTTTTTAATTTCTCTCTTTGTCTCCTTCTTCAGCCAAGAGGTGGTGGGTTCGAATCCCACTCCTCCTATTATTTTTATTGATTTAAAATTCCCCTCTTACTCTCTTGTTTGACCGAGAGGTTGTGGGTTCGAATCCCACACCTCTCTTTTTTTTTTCTATCTTTCATGTAGTGAGGTCTTGGGTTTAATCCCCACTGACCTCACATATTTTAAATATATTTTTAAACCTCTCAACCTTAAGTATTCTGGCCGAAAATTCCATCACCAAGTGCTGGAAACTTTATTAAATTTTCTATCCTTTATTTAACAACATTCGTACGTTCATTTTGAGGTACTTTCATGATTCGTTTAACACATTCTTAGGTGTAGATTCATTGTTGTTTTAGCTTAGATTTTTCCACTTATGATCAGCCACCTTACACTTCATTTAAAATCACAATTTACACACCTTATGCACAATAATTCCAATCATCAAACAACCCATTTTAAGACTTCAAAACGGAGAACAACAACAAACATTTTACACATTGCACCACATCATTTTCGGTTGACATCATTGAACATGCTTACTATTTCCAATCATAAAATCACAAGGAACATCATATTTCACACTTAGATACCAGCAACCATACCAACAACATGATTTCTAAACTATTTTAGATTGAAATCGGAAGGAGACTAGGGACAAAGAGTTCAACATTCAAGGGGACAGCCCTAGCTTCATATGTCGACTTTTGTAGAAAGAAATTCCTCTTGGAGAAAGGATTCCAAGAGAGAAAACCCATACCTTGTTGTAGCTTTCCACACCTTCCAAGTGCTTCCAAACTCCTCCCCTAAACATTCAACACAAACCCGTCGAGAAGATGATGCAAAGTTTTCGTTTCTTAAGTTAGCTTGCTTACTTGTATATTTTTTTTTTAAGTTCTTTGAGTTTAGAGAACTTTTGATTACTTTCTAATGTTTTTATCTTCTGTTTTTGTAGCCAATAAAAATAATTTGGATGAGAGAGAGAGAGATTTAGGCTTGAGGGAGAGAGATAGTGTGAGATAGTGCATCTTAAAACTAGGATAGTTGGCAAGACTTGGTCAATTTTCAAAAAAAATTAATTAATAAGTAAATAAATAGTAAATAATAATAAAATCTGATTTTTCTTTTTACATCAGCCATTAATTATAAATTTATTAAATTAATCCACCAATAATAAAAAAAAATCATATTAAATCCTTGCTCCCACCTAGGTTCGAACCCGGGTGGAGCAAGACTTCATTTCAAGCGACCAATTTCGGCTCTCTCTCCCCAAATTGCCCCTCCACATTATTAAATAATTAATTAATTATATATTTAGGGTAATTACGATATTACCCCTAGCCTGGTAAAAGACCATTTTACCCTTAGCCCCTCAAAATTTAAAATTTCTTCTTTTTAAGTCCGGTAAAGACTCTTTCGATTAAATCTTCATTTTCGAGAGCCTTACTTGGTTGGTTCCAACCTTTCCAAGTTCAACTAACTCCCCAAGTTAGTTGGCTTGGTCGTAGTAAGGGTTCTGAGGTCTGGTTCTACGCATATCAATCCGTGTGAACCTTGGTCTAATCGCAAGCATTCTTGACACCTTAAACATTTAGCTCATTCATTTTTTTTAGGGTTGTTACATAGGGCCCACGAATATAAGAGATTCACCCGGATGAGTTTTATCGGACTTAAAAGGGGCAATCTTAGGTTTCGAGGGTCTAGGGGGAAAATGTTCTTTTCCAGGCTAAGGGTAGTATTGTAATTACCCTAAGTATTAATTAATTAATTAATTAATTAATATGATTAAGGGGCAATTCGGGTAGGGGTTGACAGAATTTGACCTTTATGCAAATTTAAGCTTTACCCGAGTTCGAACCTGGGTGGAAGCAACGCATTAAATGAATTAATTTGGTATTTAGTGAATTAGTTGAATTAATTAATATTTCATTTTCGGATTTAAGCTTTACCCGAGTTCGAACCTGGGTGGAAGCAACGCATTAAATGAATTAATTTGGTATTTAGTGAATTAGTTGAATTAATTAATATTTCATTTTCTGATTTAATTAAAGGAAAATCAGATATTTAATAATAAAATTAATAAATAATGAGGAGTCCTAGTTTGACTAAGTCTCAACCTAATCTCCTAATCCTAAGCTATCTCATTCTCAAGTCTTTCTCCACTCTCTCTCACTTTTTTTAATCAGTAAAAGAACAGCAAATAAAGTTCATCAACTCTTGAAGAACTTACACACAAAAACTCAAAGCGAAAATCTAAGCTAAAAACGAAGAAAAAATAACACTCTTCTCGACGGATTGTGCTTGGGATTTTGGTGGTGAGGCAGTGGTGTCGTCGGAATTGGCAGCATTGAAACAAGTGTTGAACGACATTAAGGTATGGGTTTTCTTCACTCTTGGTCCCTTTCCCAAGAGACCCCTAAGTTCAGCTTAATTCCAGTCAAAAAACTAAGATTGTACCCCGTTGCAAGCCCCTATCATTAAAACCTTTGAAAGATTCAAGTATGCGTTGGTATGACTTCTGGTAGATGATTTTTGGTCTTGTTGTGATTACGTGTTTGAATGTGTATTCGGAATTATATAGAAATAAAAGAAGTGTTTCCGAAAATGTGTGATATGTTAACTTGTGAGTGCACGTGTGTACAGGGACTTGGTCTCGGCTAAGAGCATGAAATTTGGCATGATTAAATTATTGTATTTTACATGTATGAATATGTTAAAAACGGGATGTTCATATAGGTTCAAGGTTGCTGAATTAAATGAAAATTCTTGATTGAAAGTAATCTTGAAAATGCACCTAAAGATCTCCCTAAAAACTAGTCGAAATGTCTTAATGTTTAACGCGAAAGAGGGTGAGAGAATAGACTGCAAAAAGGTGATTAAATTCTCAAAAGTAACCATGAAAACTTAACTAAAGATGCACTAGATGTTACACGAAAATTTATCCTAAATCTCATATTTAAAACTTGAGAAAAATGGACTGCAAAGAGGGTGAACAAATTTCCAGCATTCTGGAAATTTGTGTTTTTGGCAGCTTACTGTAAAAAGTCACGTTCAAAAAATTATTTTTTTTAATGCTTGAGGTCAGTGGGAATTGAACCCAAGACCTCATCATATACATGTTATAAAAATTAAATAATAAAATGTGGTAAGCGGGATTCGAAATGGGGTAAAGTTCAAGTGAAACGTTAGGGGGAAAAAATGAAAGAAAATGAAGTGAGGCGTGTGGGGTTCGAACCCACAACCTCTTGGACGGATGAAGGAGAAAGGAGAAAAATGAAATAAGGGAATAATAAAAATGAGGTATGTGGGATTCGAACCCACAACCTCTTGGCCGAATGAGAAGGTAAGGAGAAAATGCAATTACAATAAAGTGAGGCTGTGTGGTTCGATCCCACACCCTCTTAATCTAAACGAATGAAGCAAGTAAATAAAGGAAAAATAAAAGAATGTGGGCGTGGGGGTTTGATCTTGGGTCCCCAAGGACGAATTGTTTAAGGCAAAAATCAAAAAAAAGAAAAGAAAGAAAGTGTAGGTGTGTGGAATTGATCTCGGGTTCCCTAGCCAAGAAGTTTATGACAACGAAAAGCATAAAGAAAATTAACTAAGTGTTATACAAGGGATTTGAAAGAGCGTTCCCTTGCCCAATTCCGTATTGACATATAAGTCTTACGTGACTAAATAATTAATGAATGCTGCCTATAGGAATCAAATTGAGACCTTGGCATACTTACTAGATGCATAAGTCTTGTACCACATAATCTTTGGCAATATGAATCACTTAAATGAACTATGAATGAAGCCTCATGGCTTGTGTGTGTGGACTCATAAGTCCAGCATATATTTATAACGAAAGTGAACCTAGGATGTTATGTGATGAATGATGAGACCCCAGAAGGGTTAAGTAAGAGTGTGAAACACACTAAAAGGCCAAGTACATTGGCATATGATGAAATGAATATTCACGTAAAAAGGGGTGAGTAATTATGAAGGGCAAATGTTCTAAGACTAATGAATGTGGTGACAACATGATAAGAGGCTAATGTCAAACATGAGAGCAATCTCCAATGAGCCAAAGTAAATATTACCAAAACGTACTCACCTATGAGAGTGTAAAGTTAATGAAGAGACCAGTCTCTATGAACACTCTAATGAAAGTATTAAAGTTAATGCATACTTAATACTAATGATGAGATGAGAAATCATCTAATGAGCAATGATGTCCTCATGCTAGAATCCATCTTCTATGATGTATGAGATTAATGTAATGGAACTTTATACTGAGCAACGATAGGCTAGCTATGAGTGGCGATTCCTTCTTTCGGGAAAGCAAAGGTTCGTGCAATTCTCATGAGATGAGATTGTCCGTCCAGACGGGTATGGGTCTCCTTATATCCCCTAGTCTTTGAACCTATTCAGCCAACATAGGGATCTAGCAGGGTTCAATCCCTTATATACGCTAGCATGTTTTTGGTTTCACTTTGGCCGGTTATTCCACCTCTTTTCGGTGAGGGGTAGACACAGGATTTCATGGAGCTCACATGATCTATGTCGGTTAAAGTTAATGTTCCCAAAGAAAGAATGAGGCCAGCCTCATGTAATGCCCACAATGAAATGATTGATACCAAAAATGTTTGGGTAGGATAATCAAGAGGTGAACTAGATTTATGTAATGACACTAGGTCATTCTTAGTCATTGCACAGTGAACCCAATGATAGTCTTAAACTACATTTTACGTATAGCTGGTGTTTACACTAGCCTATGAATGAAATTAAATGAAGTACGTATGAATGAATGAAGCAGACTCTGTGTTTGCTAAAGAAGGCTCCCTAGTTGAGGTCCATATGTTGAGCCCTCATTTTGGGAAGTCCTAATGTTAAGTCCATGATTCCAAGGTCTCACGGCATATGAACGAATGAAATGAAATATAATATGTGCTATATGCAATATGTTATGTGCTATATGCAATATGTTATGTGCTGTGTGCAATATGATACGTATGATGATGCATGTTACTCTCATGGCATGACTTTCCTCATCCGATTTTGGCAAGTCCACTGACTTGACTTTCCATAACTCATATCGTTAGGAGAAAGCTATTCTAAATCATACATATATGTGGTATGTTCTTGCATATACCCATACTTAGTACACGTGTGTACTAATTCCATACATTTATCTACTTTTAGGTGCAAGTGCAGCTGTACGTTAGAGCTTACGAGTCGACGCAGAAGTTATCCGAATGTGGAGCTTTCACCAGGATTTGTTAGCACCTCATGCTTTCGAGGATGCTTACTGGTTTATTCTAGCGTAGACGTAGGCATGAGCTAGTGGAGTATGTTCCACTAGCGTTTCTTTCGTATTTACTTTCAGACGTTGTATTGGTGCCATTTTGACAACTCTATATTTATGACTATATCTTTCATTTGATTATCTTAATTTAGATGGTTGTTGTGAACGCTTATGAGTTTACGTAGATAGTATTATGCGAGATCAATGTTTTCAAATATAAATTTTCAGTAAACAAAAGTTCAAATTTTACACTAAAATTAACCTAGATGAAGTAACGATGACGTATGTAGGCTTGTCTGCGACCTCCGAGAGGTCAACGACGCCGGTCTCGTCTGGGGTCTAGATTTTGATCGTGACAAAGTTGGTATCAGAGAATTTGGTTAAAAATCCAAGGATAATAAGTTCACATCAACTACATCGAGTAGTTTCTATGTTATGGTAGTGAAGTGGACCACTATCATGAATTAGAGACTGCATGATGCGTAGAAAAGTTTCCCTTCTTATTATCTTATCGTGCTTTCCTTAATGTCTGATTTCTTGGTGTTATGAGCGTATCTAACATCAATTCTTATCTTTCAGAAAATGAACAGAAGGAGGAACGTTGGTCGGGGAAGAAGAGGAGCAGCTGCTGGGGGCAACCAAGTTCCACCCCAGGCCCCAGCTGCTGAAATAGAGATGCATGTTAACCCAGCTGGATTGACAGATGGAAAAGTGAGGACAGCCCTGGCACAGATGGTCCAAGCCATCACTTTACAAGATCAGGCTATGAGAGCCCAGGCGGAGTAACGAGGTGTTCCCAGAGAGAACCCACCTGCCAGCACCATGGCTAGCAGGTTAAGGGACTTCACGAGGATGAATCCTCCCATTTACATTAGATCTAAGATTGCGGAGGATCCCCAGGAGTTTGTGGATGAGATCCATAAGATACTGTGTGTAATGGGTTTGACTGAGGTGGAGAAGGCTGAGGTGGCATCCTACCAGCTAAAGGATGTAGCTCAATCCTGGTATAAGATGTGGCAGGATAGCAGGGCTTTAGGAGGAGGTCCTATGACTTGGGATCTTTTCAAGACGGCTTTTCTGGAGCGGTTCTTTCCCAGAGATATGAAGGAGGCTAAAGTTGAGGAATTCATCAACCTTAATCAGGGCTCGATGTCAGTTAGGGATTACTCCCTGATGTTTGTAAAACTTTCCAGGTATGCCACTTCTCTTGTGTCTAACAGCAGAGACAAGATGAGTAAATTCTTGACAGGGATTGCTGAGGATCTCGAGGAGGAGTGTAGGACAGCTATGTTACATGACGGCATGGACCTTTCCAGGCTTATGGTCGATGTCCAGCAAGTGGAGGAAAGCAGGAAGAGGAAGCACACTAGGGCAGGGAACAGGTCAAGGCAAGCTGAGGAGAATTTTTCAAGGAAGAGTAGTACCAAAATCAGGGATAAGCCCAGGTTTAAGAAGGGACTCTCCCACAAAGGGGAGTCAAGTTCATCCAAGGGTCGCTATGATAGGGATTCCGAGCCCAGAGTTAAGAGAAACAATTAAGTAGATACACCTCACGAGAGGCCACCTTGCAGGAAGTGTGGCAAACTGCATGGAGGAGAGTGTTTGATGGGCTCTAACTCTTGTTACAGTTGTGGCAAACCGGGTCACATGGTGAAGGATTGTCCGAATAGGAGAAGTCAAGAACAAGGGAAGGAGAGAGTTCAGCCTAATGGTCCAAGTGAATAGGCTCCAAGGAGGCAACTATTCTTCGCACTCAAGTCTATGGGTGCAGGGGAAGGCACTTCTGGTGAAGTCTCGGGTGCGTAGCCTTAATTAGTCTTTCATGTATTTGACTGTGTATGGTGTTTATGCACTAGTATGAGGTTAATATGTTTGAGTCATCATGTTGGTTGCTAATTTGTGTGACTTATATGTTTACTTATGTTGTATTCTTTGATGAGACTAGTTTAGGAAAGAGTTCCTTAGTCTATTAATGTGAAGCTAATAGTAGGTTTCAAGGATGTGCACCATCATGTTAATATGTGAATCAGATATTCACCAATGAGGAGTACTGAATTACCTATGTATGCATACGTTCTATAGATGACTTACTTATTGCTAGTAAAGAGTAGTGTCATTCAGAGACGAATGTTCTTAAGGGGGAGATAATGTAACAACCCGAAAATAACTATGCTAAGTAATGCTTAAACGTAGCTAGAATGCATGGATTAGACTGGGTTCACACGTCTTGTTGCACGTAGAACCAGACCTCAGAACCTATGCACTAGCCAAGCCAACCAACTTGGTGAGTTAGTTGAGCTAGGCAAGGTAAGAACCAACCATGTAGGGCACCCGAATTGAAGAGATTCACCTGAATGAGTTTTATCAGACTTAAAAGGGGTAATCTTAGGTTTGGAGGGTCTAGGGGTAAAATGGTCTTTTCCAGGCTAAGGGTAGTATTGTAATTACCCTAAGTATTAATTAATTAATTAATATGATTAAGGGGCAATTCGGGTAGGGGTTGACTGAATTTGACCCTTATGCAAATTTAAGCTTTACCCGGGTTCGAACTTGGGTGGAAGCAACGAATTAAATGAAATAATTTTTTATTTAGTGAATTCGTTGAATTAATTAATATTTAATTTTCTGATTTAAGTAAAGGAAAATCAGATATTTAATAATAAAATTAACAAAAAATGAGGAGCCCTAGTTTGAGTAAGTCTCCACCTAATCTCCTAATCCTAAGCTATCTCATTCTCAAGCCATTCTCCACTCTCTCTCACGTTTTTTATCAGTAAAAGAAGAGCAAATAAATTTCATCAACTCTTGAAGAACTTACACACAAAAACTCAAACAAAAAACAAAGCTAAAAACAAAACAAAAAAAAATCTTCTCGACGGATTGTGCTTTGGATTTTGGTGGTGAGGCAGCGGTGTCGTGGGAATTGGCAGCATTGAAACAAGTGTTGAACGACATTAAGGTATGAGTTTTCTTCCCTCTTGGTCCCTTTCCCAAGAGACCCCTAAGTTCAGCTTAATTCTAGTCAAAAAACTAAGATTGTACCCCGTTGCAAGCCCCTGTCATTCAATCCTTTGAAAGATTCAACTATGCGTTGGTATGACTTCTGGTAGATGATTTTTGGTCTAGTTGTGATTACGTGTTTGAATGTGTATTCGGAATTATATAGAAATGAAAGAAGTGTTTCCGAAAATGTGTGACATGTTAACTTGTGAGTGCACGTGTGTACGGGGACTTGGTCTCGGCTAAGAGCATGAAATTTGGCATGATTATATTGTTGTATTTTACGTGTATAAATATGTTAAAAATGTGATGTTCATATAAGTTCAAGGTTGCTGAATTAAATGAAAATTCTGGATTGAAAGTAATCTTTAAAATGCACCTAAAGATCTCCCTAAAAACTAGTCGAAATGTCTTAATGTTTAACGTGAAAGAGGGTGAGAAAATAGACTGCAAAAAGGTGATTAAATTCTCAAAAGTAACCATGAAAACTTAACCAAAGATGCACTTGTTGTGACACGAAAAATTATCCTAAATCTAATATTTAAAAGTTGAGAAAAAATGGACTGTAAAGAGGGTGAACAAATCTCCAGCATTCTGGAAATTTGTTTTTTTGGCAGCATACTGTAAAAAGTCACGTTCAAAAAACTAGGGTTCTGATTTTATTGAAGAATCTACACAAAAGCAATACTAAGACATGATAATCTGATTGAGAATGTTACAATAACTAAATCATAGTAATCTCTTAAAAATCTAAAAACCCTAGGTCCTGATAGTATGGAGGGAATCAAGAATATAACTAAATTTTAGGGACCCAATGGGTGAAAGGAAACCACTACTGAAATACCACATTCCTGGTGATGAATTAAGAATTTTTTGGGCGGCTGGAACTCAAGAAAACCTTGTTGCATTTAGGAGAGGGTTGATCGACTCTTTCTCCTTCAGATTGTTCAAATTGATGAATTTTTGGAGAATAAGTTGACTAGGGTATGTTTTAAGCAAGTTACTAGGCTGAAACTGACTAAACGACATAGTTTAGTGGTACAACACATAAGGAAAAGATCAAACGACCTTTGACTAAAAAGTTATCGGGGCCAACTAATGGACTTATCGTCCTGTCAACCGCCGACTAGTTTCTAAAGCGGGATTTTTAGGGGTTTGATTCATGGACCAAGACCACATCCCGTGGTTTGACCTACAGTCTGTGGTTCGACCCTTAGACGTTTTTTTGGATTGTTTCTAAGTGGGATGCAGATGGAAATCCATGGAACCCACATTCAATATGTGGTCACCCTATGGTCCGTGGGTGATACCCGTCGGTGGCACCTGTAACTTTTTTTTTTTGCAATCTGATATATGTAGGATATAGGGTGTGTCATTATCTCTCCATTGGGAACATTTGTTCTCGAATGAAGAATAATCTAGCTGAAATGGAGGGGAAGAGCTGCAACCCTACCACTAAATATTGTAAACAGAAATATGATTGAACTAAGTTTTAAGAACATGCAAATACGCTGAAAATGCAAGTAAACTTGAAGGAACATGATACTAACACTAAATCTACTCTTGAATGATTGAATAACTGGAGAGGAACTATTACCCTCAAGTTTGAATGGAGTTGGAAGGAAATAAATGAGGATACTTGGCCTTCATGTCTGCTTCTGCATGCCAAGTAGCTCTCTCTGCGGACTGACTCCTTCACAAAACCTTAACATAAAAACTTCTTTGTTTCTCAACATTCAAACCTAACGATAAAAAATCCTCACCAGAACATCCTAAGAAGTCATACTATCCTTCACAACCATACTTTCTAATGGTACAATAAATGTTTGATCATCCACAAACTTCTCAAACTATGAAATGTGAATGACCGGATGCCCTAGTTCTGCTATCAATTCTAACTCATAAGCCACTTTACCAACTCTTTTCAAGATCTTTTAAGGCCTACATATCTAGGACTAATCTTCTCTTTCTTGCCAAATCTCATATCCCCCTCCATAGGTTACACTTTCAAGAAAACCCAATCATATATTTGGAACTCCAAGTCCCTTGTTTTTTAAATCTACGTATGACTTCTGGTGACTCTAAGATGTTAAGTCTATTTCTAATGAGCTAAACTTTTTCCATGGAATCATGAAGTTAATCTAGTCCTATCAAGGCTGATTCACCTAGTTCAAACCAACTAACTAGAGTTCTACATCTACCCCTATATAGTGCCTCATAAGGGGGACATATGAATATTACAATGATAGTTATTGTTGTAGGCGAACTCTATAAGAGGAAGGTGATCATCCAAACTACCCTTTAAATCGATCACGCAACCTCTCAATATGTCTTCTAAGGTCTTAATGGTACGATCTACTTGAACGTTTATTTGTGAATGGAATGATGTGTTATGATTTACTTGAGTACGAATACTTTTCTAGAAAGACTTTTAGAACTGAGAGGTAAATTGAGGACCTCTATTTGAGATGATAGACAAAGGAAGCCATGCAACCTAATTATCTCATTAAAATGTAAAGATTAGTGTAGTCCTCTACCGAATGTGTCGTCTTAACAACCAAAACGTGCGCAAATTTAGTATTTTTTTTTAAGAAGCTCCTCATTCTGTTTCTTCAATTCCTTAATCATTTCAGTACCAAGTCCTTAATTTGTTACTTGAGAAATTCAGCCTTTAGTAAGGCAATTTTAGCATCTTTGTTGCTCAGTTGCACAGTCATCTCCTCCAGTTCATGCTTCAACGGGTATTTTTCTATAACCAACAATGGTATCTTGCTTAGTGGACCACATTTTCTTTCAATGCACTCACATTCTACCAGAGTATTAAAAGTAAAGGCTTTCTTGGCAGTACCAACTTACCCGTTCCGAGAAGAATGTTGAGATGGTGAAACACTTTGGTTAGGAAATAGCCATAGCCCATGCCATGCTTACCTTTGTGTTTGATCACTGATTTTCTGGTGCTCCATCAAGAGGTCTGGAAGATCTATGGCTCGAACTTGCTAAGTGGTTCCATGAGAAATAAATCAGTTGAAGTGGCAACAATCTTATTTTCCATCCTAGGAAGAAAGACTTGTTGACAAATTTGAACAACAACTGATACTCTCCTTTCATGAATTTTTTCTAAACCCCAACACAACGAGTGTTGGAGATCTTGGAGCATTCTTTAACAAATTCTGTTGTCCATATTTTTCCAACTAAGGACCTTATCCCTTCTGTAGGTCCTTCGAGTATTTGTCTCAATAGGTCATCATCTAAATATAAACTCTTGTATCCAATCCTGGAGTTAACTCTACCATCCTCTGCAAATTTTATGTTGTAATAGAATTCTCTAACCTCTTCCTCATGTAAAACATAAGATTTAGTTTGAAACAAGTGACTCCAAGAATGAATTTCCACAAGATCAGACGAGGAGTCCATCCCTGGCTTGTGGATGATATCAAGGTCAAAAACCCTTCCACCCAAAACAATCTGTAAGCACATATTGCTGATGATGGTCTGCTTGTTTACTGCATGGTCATCCTTGTTCCTTGTGGGACCTAGTCGCGATGCAGATGTTTACTGAACATCAGGAGATATTTCTCTCTTTCTCTTTAATGGGTTCCTTCTTTTTTGTGGATATTTGCCCTTCTCATTTTTTGAATAAACCTTTTTGGCCACAAATGTTTAAGACTTTCATTTACTCTTTCCCTTACTATCCCTCTTCATTTGTTTTTCCTTTTTTTCTTCAGAAACTTCTCCCACGCATTCATGCACAAAACCTTCAATGGAGATATCCACCACATTAGTAGTGGGCATCTCAAAGAGTGCATCACCATATTTCCTTTTCTTCTGATTTTTTGCAGTAGTTGTTGGACTGGATTTCATAGCATCCCACATAAATTTCCTTGAATCTAATCTAGTAAAAGAACTTCTCTTAGGTTTCCATTCAACAACCTTCTCCTTTATTTTTTTGGAGATAGGAACCATTTTCGTTTAAACAATCCATATGAGAGGGTGATTATCCTCATCAGTGTCAATAGAATCGAGACAAGGGTAGCCACCCATCTCAGGGGTTTGTTCAAAAACTTTTTGAGAGACCCAAAGAAAGTCTACCACAAAATGATCTCCTTCTTCATTCATCACCCCTCCCCTCATCTATGTTAGACTCTCGATAACTAGGTTTTCACTGGCTGCGAGAATATTACACTTACACGACTTATTATTGGGAAGATATCGCTAAAAAAATGGTCAGATAACATGGCAGAACAGGGACCAGGTTGATGTGAGTGTGTTAGGTTGTTTGGGTCAAAAAGGAGACTAGGATTAAGAGGGCTGGTTTCACTAATGTTGACCACAAATGTGGTCAACATTTTTGAAGGAGACAGAGCATCAGAATATGTTTAAAATGCCACTATGTCTATTTCATTTAGTGAGTCTATCATTTTCTTTGAAGAACATGAGATTGAGACATTTTGTTTGAGAAGAGAAGAGGAAGAGTATCAGAGAAAAAGTTATATGTGAAAAGAGATAGGGATTTTGGCAAAAACATAGAGAGAAAGAGGTTTGAAAATGGGGAGATGGAGTGAAAAAATGTCATATAAAAAGAACTAGAAATGATATGTCAGGTCCTTGATAAACACATCGCTTGGACTTTAAATATGGGACAACTGTCAGAAGGGCCGATGACTAACACATGGAGATCTCAACAGTTCTCATTCAACCGTTTAAACAAAATGTAAAGAGTGATAACCTTGAGAGGGAACATGTCATCATCTGCAGGTGAGGTTTGATTCCTGAATGGTTTTGACCATTCTTTGCTCCGGTGATTTCCATGAGTGTATACCTGCAAGAGGTACATAATTGATCTCACTTAAACAACATATTATGAGTAACGAGGATACTTGCCCTCCTAATCATAGTAAACAAAAGAATTGGATGCCTTTGGATAGGATTAGGTCACTGCATGTTCATCATCCCCAACATCAGCCATTTACTCTCAAATTGATCCTTGCTGAGTGCTTTTTTGAAGATATCCGCAATTTTATCTTCCGTTCTGCAATATTGCATGTTGATGTTCCCCCTTTCAATATTGTCTCCCAGGAAATAGTGCCTGACATCAATGTGCTTTTTACTTTTATGTTGGATTAGATTCTTTCCTATGTTGACTACACTAGTATCGTCATGAGAGGAATAGTAAGGATATTAACTCCAAATCCTCCAGGTATTGCTTGATCCAGAGGAGTTGAGCGTAGCAAGATGCAACAACTACATATTCAGTCTCAACTAGTGAAGGAGTGACTGATTTGTTTTTCTTGGTTCCCCAAGAGATGAGTGAGTATCAAAGAAAATAAGCTATTCCAGAAGTTCTCATCATGTCAGCCTGATATACTGCAAAATCAGCATCTGTATACCCTACCAGTTCAAAGGAGTCACTTGCCGAATAAAAAAGGATCAGGTCCCATATCTTCTTAAGTTGCCGCAGATTCCGCTTGGCTGCCTTCACAGGTGATTCCCGTTGACATGCTTGGAAGAATCCACACATTCCTACATTGAAGATAATGTCATGTCTACGTGTTGTTGGATACAATAGTGATCCAATAATGCCTCTATACATAGTTTGATTCACTAGTGGATTAGCCTCATATGCTCTTATTTTTTACTTTGTACCCATGGGGGTATCAATAGGCTTGGAGTCCACCATGTGAAACTTCTTTAGCAACTCCTTTGTATACTTCTCTTGACAGATTGAGGTCGTAGTTGAGGTTTTCTTGATCTGCAGACCTAGAATGAAGTTCAGTTCCCCCATCAAGCTCATCTCAAGTTTATTCACAATTAGAGACACAAATTCTTCACACGGATATTCAGAGGTGGCTCCGAAGATGATATTATCCACATACACTTGGATGATAAGCAATTTTTGTTCCCTTTTCATTAGAAACAAGGTGTTGTCTATCTTGCTTCTCTTGAACCCATTCTTCAGAAGGATTTAGACAACCTTTCATACCATGCTCTAGGTGTATGCTTCAAGCCGTACAGGGCATCGTTGAGTTTTAAAACATGATATGGGCATTCAACATCCTCAAATCCAGGAGGTTGTTTCACATATACTTCTTCTTTCACATCTCTATTCAATAAGAAACTTTTGGCATCCATCTACAAGCGCTTGAACCCCATGAATGTTGCAAAGGTTATAAGGATTTTGATATCCTTCATTAAATGTCTCATCATAGTCGATACCTTCCTCTTGATTATAGCCTTGGAAAACAAGTCTGGAATTGTTCCTTGTGATAACTTTATTTTCATCAAGCTTATTATTGAATACGCATCTGGTTCCTATGATGATTCTGTTTGCAGGTCTTGGGACCAAGTACCACACATTGTTCCGCTCGAACTGATGAAGTTCATCTTGCATTGATTTTAGCCAGTAAGTATCCTTCAAGTCTTATTTCACATTTTTACGCTTAATAGTAGAGATGAAGGCTGAGAATGCAACCAGATTTCTTATTTTGGACCTGGTTTTAATTTCAAAATTCAATATGGAAATGAGATTTTCAGAAGGGTGAGATGATGTATACTTCCACCCTTATTTAAAGGGCAGGGGTTAGGGTTGATCCATTTGTTCTTCTTCATCTTCAGAATCGTCATTTACAGGAGAATGAGCTTCCTCTTTACTTGCATCATGAGACGAACCAGGTCCCATAGTAGACTGGTCATCCTCCTTTATATTCTCATATGTTCTAGGATCAACACCATCGAATTCTAGATTTCCCTCAGCTTCAGGCCCGCTAGCTTCATTATTGTTGATTTTGAAAATCTCATTGAGATCATCATCATCCTTCATCTTCAGGTTCTTCAAATCACCACTTTCATCGAAGATCACATGAACTCTTTCCTCAATGCATAGTGTTCTTTTGTTGAAAACTCTGTAAGATTTGTTTGAAGATGAGTACCCTACAAGACACCTTCATCACTTCAGGGATCAAACTTTTCCAAATCATCCTTGCCATTGTTCATCACGAAACATTTGGATTCTAAGGTCCTTTGGTAACCTAGCTTTGGTTTGGTTGTTGAGCAATTCATATGGTGTTTTCTTTAAGATAGACCTGATCAAACTTTTGTAAGTCACATAACACGCAGTGTTGACAACTTCAGCGCAAAAGTGTTGATGAAGATTTGACACAATGACCATGGTTTTTGATATATCTATTAGAGTTTTGTTCTTGTTTTCCATCACAATGTTTTGTTGAGGTGTTATGGGTGTTGGGAAGTTATGATTAATACCATTTTATGCACAAAAGACTTCAAGCTTCGTATTTTCAAACTCAGTTCCATAGTCGGAACTGATCCCAGCAATCAAGCAGTTGAGTTTGGTTTGGATCATTTTGAAAAATATCATCAGCACATCAATTGTCTCAGACTTGGACTTGGGAAACATAGTCCACGTGAATCTTGAGTATTCATCTAGTATCACCAGGATGTACTTCTTTCCGCTTCAACTTTAGATTTTCGCAGACACACACAAATCCATATGTACTAACTCGACAACCCTTGAAGAACTTACTTGCTTCTTTGATTTGAATGATGATCTGGTTTGTATCCCTTTGACACATGCATCACACACTTTGTTGTCACTGAAGTTCGATTTTGGCAGACCACGGACCAGGTCCCTAGAGACATGTTTTTTCAATAGAGAATAGCTAACATGACCTAGCCTCCTATGCCAAAAGTCAACATTTTCACATTGAGCACTTATGCATGCTAGATCGTCTCCATTAGCTGTTTCCAATTTTGTGACATACATGTTTTTCTTCCTCCTTGCCGTCAGGATAACTTTCTTGGTAGACAAACTGGTGAAAATACATGTCTCATGAAATTCATTTCCCTTATCATATATCTGGGAAACACTAAGAGATCTGTATTTTAACCCACTCACATAGTACACATTTTCAATGGAATCTTCAAGAGATTTCTCAACTCTACTAACTCATAGAATGTAACCCTTATTTCCATCACCAAAACAAATACCTCAACCTTGAAATGACTTAAGTGAAAGGAAGTTTTTGGTGTTTCCATTCATGTGCTTCGAGCAACCACTGTCCATGAACCAAAATTGATTGGTACTTCCTTCACTCCCCTGCAAAAAAGATCACTAATTTCACTTACGAAGCCACTTCAATTTGAGTTCTAGTAAGCTGATAAGGGTGAAAGTGTTTCTTACCCAATGAGGCACGTTGGTTCTTTTCATGTTTTAGGTCTTACATACGGGAACAAGTCCCCTCTTTTTAGCTATTTTCTGTCTACAGTAAACTAAAATTTTTATTTTGAAGCCTTCCAGCCAGGATAATCCCTTTTCAGATGCCCATTTTGACCACGATGAAGACACAATAAATTATCTGACACAGAAATATATTTACTGTAAGAATCGTAAGGAGGATTAATGTTCAATCTAGTTAATACCTTTCTTTTGTAGTTTCTTTGACTTGTGATATTGGAAAGCATCTTGGTGGAGCTGATCCATTTTAGAGAAGTTTGGAGTTCTTCTTTAAAATGGACCAGCTCCCTTTCCATATAATCATTTCTTTCCAAGGCAAGAGTAATTCTGGTCTCAACACTACTAAGACTGGCTTCTAGCTCTTCTGGCAAGCTAGTAGCCTCCCCTTTCTTTTCCCAGATTTCTCAATCATTAGACTCCATTGTTCCTTAAGTTCTAGGTACTCAATAACTGACATGTGCACAATCATCACTTTTCTTTCTTCACTCCGACTATCAAGACTATTGTTCATAGAGTCTTTTTCTGTAGTTAACTCTATGAAGGAGTGATCATAACATTTGCTAGATTTTTCAACCTATTAACAGAATAAGTATCAAAGTTTCGCTTAACGTCGAGGATGGTTTCCTTTCTTCATAGTACTCGTCATCTAATTTCGCCATGAGGGAAAACAATGCCTCAAATATGTTAGCGTCATCTTGAACAAGCAAAATGGATGCATCATCAGGACATTCTGATTCTCCTGACTTACTTGAACAATCCCTCCAAACAGCAAGAGCTTTCTTCAAGACGTAGTTAGTTGCAACTTTTCTTGCATTTTCTCAAGTACCAGGTCCCTTCTCTTATCTTTATCACCTCCAGGTCTCTGATACTCTTTGTTTTCAGCTTTAAGCATTGGGTAGTCTCTTATGAAGTATGCTACCTTTCCGCATTTGTGACATAGATCACTATAGGTTGCATCCCAACCTCTTTTTATGAACCCTCCATACTTTCTCACTATTTTCTGAAATATCTTGGTGAAATAGGAAATGTCATCCTCTTTGCTAGAAACTTCACCAGGTGTGATATTGACAACTAGAAACTTGTCTTTCTTAACTTCCTTCTTTGAGATGTCATGATTTCTGTTCATTTCATAAGTTTTAAGATTTCCAATGAGAACATCCATTGTCAAAACCTTCAGATCCTTATCTTCAGTCGTAGCATCAATTTTATGTGCCCATGACATAAGAAGAATTTGAATAACCTTCTTCACTTGCTTACTGGTGCTGATGTGCTCGCCCAGGCTTCGTAGCTCATTAGTTATGGAGAAATTTTTTGTATGCATATAAAGAATAGTTTCCCCTTCGTTCATTGTGAAGTTTTCATATTAGGTGGTCAGCATGTTCACCTTCAATTCCTTCACCTACTCTGTACCTTCATGAGTAGTCCTCAGACAGTCCCTGATTTCCTTTTCCAATTCAAACACAGAGATCCGGTTATATTATTCAGCACCTATGCCACATACTAACATATTTTTAACTTTGTAGATTTTGTCAATCTTTTTCCTGTCCACTTCGTTAACTGTTGCAGAGTCTTTGGAACAACCTTTGATATTTCACCATTCTTCACTTCAGTGGTTTGAATGAAGTGTCCATCCAACTATATGTCCCATAACTCTCTTTCTTCAGCCATTAGATAGTCGTGCATCCTTGTTTTCCACTAGCTATAGAACTGGCATTTAAACAGGGTGGTCGTGTAGATGATTGTCCTTATTCTAGGTCCAATGGACAAACTATTCTTTTAAAGGAGTACTTTTCTTGGTGTTAACCAGCTAGAGAGAACCTGCTCTGGAACCAATTGATAGAATGCATTCCACGTAAACCTGCTCTGGAACCAATTGAGAGAACCATGTCCCTTGACTAAAATAGAATGATAATAAAGAAGAAATAACGATAAGAATATAACACAAGCAGTTTACGTGGAAACCTCCTTGCTCAAGGGAGTAAAACCCTGACCTACCAAATAAGATTTTCAAATATTTCACTTATCTTGTTTAATAAAAAGTGAACCACAGATACAACCAATGTGAGAAAATTTATTAATCTCACGATCAAGTGATAACTCTAAAACTTGGAGATCCTAAGCAGATGTCACTCTCCCCATTAAGCTATCACACTAGACAACTTAGACTTCAACTAAGAAACACACATGTTACCCACTAAACCACCACGCTCCGGATGACTTAGACTTTGACTAAGCAGCACACAATGCTACCCTCTAAATAAATTAGACTCAACTGATATAGAAATTTTCACAAAACACAATAGTTGAATCCTTTATAGATTTAGGAACAGATTCACAATGTACCGGTAGAACAAATAATCCTAAGTCAACTAAGGTTGCATCTCAATCAGGTCTTAGTTGATCTTGAGGATGATTCTTCACTTGAGTATTAGCCTTTGCAAGACTTCATCAGAATTTTCAAGTTGCAAAAACTAAGATTATGACTATTGGACATAATATATATAAATAATAGTGATCACAACCTTCGAGGCCATACAATTGGCCGAGGTTTCTGCCCTTTCTGCCACAGTTAGAGACTTTGCAACAACTAATTGTACTTTTTCCAGCCGGGAAGTTGAGTGTGCATTTACACATGGTATCAGGTCCCTCGATTTGTAATCAAAACTACCAATAATAGTTAGTTTAATTGAAGAATATAAGTTATATTTGATTGTGATATTAATTAAATCTTCCATTACAAGTAAGTTCCTTTATAAACCATTCATAGCAATTGTTGAAATATGATACAACTACGTTAGTTGCTGAAAGTTTCATTAAAATTGTGAAAAATAAAAAATTTCCCTTATTGATGTTTTGAGACTTTGAGTTGATTACCGATATATTTATTTATGTATTTTGAAACATTCATTGAGTTAAGTTGGTATTTGGAGTCGTTATTTTACTTGAATAAATATTTCACTAAGTAGTCTACCAGACTAAGGGTTTGCTTGGGGCATATCTATTAATATTGAGTGTCAGCCACGTCCATGGTGAAGGCTCAGGAAGTGACAGTTATTTTGGATAACGAACCTAATACAAAAGCATAAGTTGGTGGTGTGGAAAAGAAGGAGGAATGAAAGCCAAGTGAAAAGCAAAGAAAATGAAATGAGACTCAACTTTGGAGTTTGTTACAAAAAT
>JABWTJ010000328.1:163124-528353 GCA_016801875.1 Solanum sitiens
AGTGTTTGGAACGAGACACCCTCGACGGTCCGTCGTGCCCATGACGGTCCGTCGTTGGATACGTCGTCTCAGACAGTTTTCCAGAAATAAAATCTGCTGCTCAAAACGACTAAGCAGGTCGTTACACAAAATTTTCATACGACATCACATTTTACGGATGTTGGCTAAAGTAAACTTTTTCACTTAAAAAGCCTTTCAAAGGGAAAAACTTGCTCAAAAATGTCCCGACCACCTCAGGAAGCATCCCACTCAGTCCAGCAAGACACAAAAGCTTCAAGGAAGCTCTGGGTAGGGGAAAAACAGTTAAAACATGCAAGGAAATATACTTTACCATGAGGGTCATTACAAGAATATAATAGAGGAAATAGAAGAAATAATGAAGAATATGTGACAAAAGATATGCTCGTTTCATTCGGTAGTCGAGATTTTGATCAAAATAGGAGAACAAGGACAGATTAAAATATATGTTGAACCATATGTGAATGCAAATAAAGATTAGTACTAATAAAATAGAGGAAGATTAGAAAATCCAAATTTCAGGGGTTCATCGTAGTCTGTGATATGCATGGTGTAGAAGTGTAGTATGAATACCTATAAGTGGTACTCAGTAGGCATAGGACGACAAAGCTTTAAATATAAAGCAAGCGTAAATTAAGGGGAAGTAAATCCAGTAAAGTATAAGAAGAAAAAGAAGAGGTATTGCATAATTAACGTAATTAGAGATAAAGGAGAAGAATGGAACAATCAAGAGACATAGACGAAGGAACATAACTGGAGGTGCAATCCAAATAACCTATCAACTACAAAGGTTCACAATGGATGCCAGCCAACCGAAGATACATCAACATCAGTAACCAACACAACACCTCACTGTGGACAGGAGGCTAATCTAACCACGCTAAAACCAAAAGGACAAAACGTATAGTCAAGTCTAAACCATTTATATATCTTACTATTAATCAACATAAGATAATTATATAAACAAATAATAACCTAATCGGACCCCATAAGCTCGAAGGTACACAACAACATACATACCCCAGCAAACCCCCATAAGATTGGCTGGTGGAAACAACCATAAATTATACCTGTGATAGGGAATGAATAGGAATGTGAGTTATGTAATAGAAGCCTATGGTGCCATACAACCAACTATGGATGTTATTTTGAAAATCTCTGTTGTTGATTGGGATGTCCATTATAAAAATTGCATTCAAAAGATGTTTTGGAAGAAACCATGAGTACTCTTTCTTTTTTGATCATAGGTACATTTAAAAATCCAATTCATTTTTCTCTATCAAATATGGCACTTAGGATACAAAATGACGTTTAGCTTTAAGGAAATATTTTTTTTCTCAAGCTTTGCCCAAATCTAATATCTTCTTTCTAGTTTTCTTGTATCGTCCTTATGGTACTTCCCTACTATTTGATTTCTTCAGGATAGTAATATGCTGATCACAAAAATAATAAAGAAATGTTCAACAGAAAATGAAGCATAATATGGAACATCAGAGTGTTAGTGAATATCTGAAGTAATTGAAAGCTTCATTTGCATTGATTAGTAGTTGTCATGATAAATACCAATAAGTGTTAACATTGATATGTTTTGAATTTACTAACCTTCATATCTATTCCTTTTTTATTTCTAAATATAGAATCTGTGAATTTGTAGAAGATACTAGTATTATTAAATATGATCAGAGTACAAGGAAGGCTTTACATAACTATAAATGATAAAAAAAAAATTATTGTGTATATTATCTAATTACTTACTCCATTAATGTAATGAAATATTTGGCATGATTAGTAAAGTTTTTGCCACATTGCAAGGAAGTTCGGGATTTGAGAGGTGGAAACAACTTCCTATAGAAATGTAGGATAAGACTACATAAGACAATTTGTATATCTTTCTGCAAGCAATTCTAAAGTTATCTCCTGCCTAACAACATGCCCTTCACTATACTTGAAATTCATCAATGAGTCTCATTCCTTACTAACAAACACTTTGTAATCTTATCCAATGTTTGGTGTAATCAATCAAGCATCACAATTCTTTCTCATCGTTTTGACATTCCACACATATGTATTTAATAGGAATTGGAATTTATTGCTTTAAGCTCAATTCTAGGATTAAGAATAGAATGTGCATCTAACTTCTAAAATGTCCGTGTGGCCTATCAATTTTATATGTGGTTGTCAACAAAACCATAGTACATTTTCCTTTTATAAGAAGCAAGAATTCAGTACAAGTGATATATCATTAAGGAGCTGGATTAAATTTCCTTTTATAAAAAGCAAGAATTCATTACAAGTGATATATCATTAAGGAGCTGGATTAAAGGAAAACCTTCACAATTAACTCAAAATATTGTTCTTTCCCTTCATAAATAGTGTGGTGCTATGTTCAGGATTTGATAGTCAAACAATATACCAATTATAGTGATCTATGAAGTTTATAATTGTCCCACAACTATATGATAATTGGTGACAAATATATCTCTAAAGTTTTTTTAGATGTACGAAAATTATTGATATTGAAAAATAAAACTAAAAAAAATACTATGGTACTTAAATTTCAATAGAAAGGCTCTACTGCCTAAAAAAACTCATACAATTTTTAATCTAAATACCCATATGGAACCTCATACAATTTTTCACCCTAAATACCCTAACTATTGAAGTCCATAGACATTAAAACTAAATACCCCAGTTATTGTTGAATCCTAAATACGAGAAGGAATATTGAGATCTACACCCACTGCCCCGTTATTAATAGAAGATATGATAACTAGAGATCATATAGAGAGGACATAGATAATCCAAAAAAAATTCAAGTACTTGGCATGATTTGTGCAGATCATAGTAAACAAGTGATGTTTGTATAAATCCTTCATTCATTTTCATCCAAATCTGAGTGCCCATTGAAAGTCTCCTTTCATGGTTACCATTAATGGAGGGATCAACAATTAAATGGAAAGAATAGGTTAAAACTATGGAGTCTATCCATAACCATATATGAAAAGCTACATGTATTTATGGAGCTCTCAAGATTTAAATTTATATAGTCTTGAAGGATCAAGATTTGATTTTTGTGTGGTAGAAAGGTGAAGTTGTGAGACTAACAATTTTGTGTTTTTTGTGGGGTGAAGCTACATTTACTCTTGAGGATGTGTTTATTTTTAGAGGGTTTACTATTTTGAGTAACTCCGTCTTGTGCCCCCCTTCAATCCCTTCAATTGGCAGAGATTGAAGAAAATCTTGAAAGTGTGTGAATCAAGCTTATCAGATTGAAGACCAATAATCAAACTAGATGGTTGACTTTTTTCATAAACTGTGGTTTGGATTTTGAGAATGAAGCTTTTCTTTCTCTTAGGTTGTTAAGATTTGTGCTTACAAGTAAAATAAGTTCTTTTGCTTTCTCAATAGCTATTAATCTGGCAAAATGTATGTGACTAGAGCTAGTCGCATACCTCTAGCCAGACTAATAGTTATTGGGAAAACATGAGCACGTGTTTTACCTTGAAGAAAAAACTTGATAACCAACAATCTACTTTGATTATTAGTCTTCAGTTGGATAAGCTCCCTTTCCGCATTTTCAAGATTTTCTCCAATCTCTACCAACTAAGGGAATTGAAGGGTTACAAAACAGAGTCACCCAAAATAGAGAAGCCTCCAAATATAATCATATCTTCAAGAGTAATAGTAGTTTCACTCACAAAAACAAAAAAAATGTTAGTCTCACAACACCACCATTCTACCAACCAAAAAATCAAATGTTGATCAGTTGGACTCTATAAACTGAACTCTTGATAGATCCACAAATCCATGGAGCTTTCCATACAAGGTGATGGATAGGCTCAATCATTCAAACTAGTTCTTAAAAATTTATTTGTTGATCCCTCCATTCATTGCAACCATGAAATGAGTCACTCTGATTCAACTTTAAAAGGAATTGAACGACCTTCTACATAGTAATTATAAATTACAATAGTTATTTAATTAAAGGCTCAAATGAACTGATTTTAAAAAGGAAAAGACCGAAAAAGTTCATACAAATATCACTCATCACTATGATCTGCAGAAATCATGCGAAGTACTTGAAAAAATTGGGTTATCTTTGTCTCTCTCTAGGTAATCTCTAGTTTTCAAATCTTCGATTGATAGCAAAACATTTGGTACAGATCTCAATTTTCCCTCTCCCATTCTGGATTCATAAAAAGTTGGGGTATTTAAGGTTAAATATCTATGAACTTCAATAGTTCGGGTATGTAGGATAAAAAATTGTATGAATTTCCATTTGGGTAGTTAGAGTGAAAATTATATGAGTTATTTTATGCGGCAGAGCTTTTCCGTTGAAATTTAAGTAGTACCGTGATAACTTTTTTAAAAAAAATTAATTAATCTTATACATATTAAAATATAGTAGGGACATGTTTGACACCAATTATAATATGGTGGAGACAACGTGTACGTTGCCACACACGCTTTTGGAGATAAAAATCTTTCAAGCGCGAATGACTGGCATCTTGGGCATGAAATTTCACGTGCTTGTTGCCGCGTTCGCGAGAAGCTGGCTTCGCGGTCGCACTGCAATAAAAGTGATATTTAGCTACAGAATTATTCGAGACGACACAAAATTCCTTACTAATTATTTACATGTTGTGACGAAATTTTATTTCGTGTAATGCATGAGCAATATAATTTTAGAGACGAAACATATAATTTCGTAGCAAATTTGTCCACTAAAATTTTCCACCAAAAATAATTTGGCGTCATTTATTAAGTGTCATCAGCGACAAATTTTAAGTTATTAGTGACACATTTTGTTGTCGCTAATAATGCATTTAATTTGTGACGAACTATTGTTTATCTTAAAATAGTTAATATTTTTTTTATGAAAAAAGTTTCGTCATAAAAAATAACTTGTTACAACAGCGACAAATAAAAGTTTGTGGTTAAAGGTTGTAAGCTTTAGCCACAAAATTTTACACTGATTTGTGACATTAGTTTTTATCACTAATAAATAAACAATTAGTGACGATTATTTTATTGTCTCTAATCAATATGGGATTTAGTGATGATCATTGTTTTATCACAACATACGCAATATTAAAATAGTGACCACTTGTAGACGAAAAATCAGCTATTTTCTATGAAAACAAATCATAGATAAAAATAAAATTAAATTTGCTAAACCTGTTTATGATTTACAAAACTTCAAGAAAAAACAGTGAATAACGACCAACATTTATCGATGAGTTGAAAAGCTTGTGTAAATGTACCCTTTTAGATAAAGTTTTTATTGTGATTGTGAATTATTTGATTTTTGAATAACTCAAGGAAGAAAATATGTTCCTTAAATTGATTAAAAACAACTAGTCCCCAATATGTTCCTTAAATTGATTAAAAATAACTAGTTCCTAATACTCTCTGTGGGGTCACTTATAAAAAGATGAGAGGTAAAAAAATAGGATTTGTTTTACAAATAGCTATTATAATAAACTTAATTAGGCTCCTTAGTATAATTTGCATATTTACGGGTTGTAGCTATAGTTTAAGTTGTAATGCGCGACCTCATTTTTATAATTCACTCATCTTTTGTACAATTCGTGGCTACATTTGTATAACTCAAATGTATTTGTATAATTGAGTCATTTTCGTCTCTATTTGTATAAATTGGGAAGTATCAATAGATTTGTACTTTTTTTGTATAAATTATTTTCGATTGAACAAGTCGATTGATAATTGTAGTTTTTGACGGAATAATTGTTTGTACAAATGAGTACCTTTTTGGGTACCTTTTCTACACTTTGCATCTGATAGTAATGCATTTCGTAGTACCAGCTATCAGCGGTGATCCTTCATGTTGCCTTTTGCAACTTTTTGATATCAGAGACGAGGGTAAGCACTTCACATTCTGCACCAGCATGTTTCCTTTTGTACATATTGTTACGCCCCGAGGTTACCCCTGGACGTTAACACGTGATGTAAATCACGATTGACCCCAAACTAATCCTGAGCTGGCATATCATAAGCATACTAGATAAAATGAAGTAAGAAATTACTGTGTAGAAGCTTAAAACATCATAGAAAATGACGGGGAATACCATTACTATCTAAATAATAAACTATTAGTTAAATGACAAATAAAAGATCAAACTCCAAGATAAAACTGAATCCAACTATGTTTGAAACAAAATATTTAACTAACTAGAGATGCTGGGACAATGCCGCAACTAAATCTAACAAAACTGAAACTGAACTAAACATAAAAGATATATATCTATGGTCCTCGGAGAAGGAGGACTCGCCACTGATACTGTTGAGATGAACATTAGGAATTTATCTATACGTGATATGAATGTTGAGGACCTGAACCTACATCACGAGAAGATGTAGCATAGAGTATACACCAGTAATTTAAAGATATTGAGCATGCAATATTGAATAAAACTTAATAATAAACATAATTGAACAAAGTTTATGGAGATATTATATAAGATAAGCATCATAACTATACTGAAAATACTGAATATGAACTAAACTGAATGCAATGATAAGGTTTATAACATACTAAATGTGAGTGCTGAATTGTAATTGGTAACTTGGCAAATGCACTATAGTCTGCCTGTGGGAGATAGTAATAACCGACATAAAACTACGTAAGATAAATGTGGAGTCCGATGTATACACCCCATCGAGAGGACCCAATATATAATATTAGAGGTATAGAGGCATGACTGGCGTGATCACTAATTTGATGCCTACATAGGGGAATTAAAAATCTATGGGGGCACATAGTTTTGGGATTTTAAGGTGACTGACCGTAGTCCAACTCGATATAAAGCCTACTCCCAACTTAATGTGTAAATTATAGCATAAGTGAAGTAAAATGGATATCTCAATAATCTGAAATGCAAATTGAAAATGCAATATTTATTCCTGATAGTGAAACATTTGAAAACTGAGACATGAATCATTGTTTATCTGTCCTAGCTAGAGTCAATCATGAACTAAAAGAACTACATAACTAGGGTTCTGATTTATTGAAGAATCTACGCAAAAGCAATACTAAGACATTATAATCCGATTGAGAACGTTATAATAAGTAAATCATACTAATCTGCTAAAAATCTAAAAACCCTAGGTCTAGGTAATATAGATGATACGCTCAAATTACACTTACTTAGAGAAGTATAAGCCGTCGTATCAAGTAAAGAACCCAACAATTAGGTTGGGGTCGATCCCACGAGGAAAATGGTTTAGACTTAACTTCAATATACAATTACGTCTATTTAGTCAAGCCCTTTCTAGAAAATAGTTAATTAAAAGGGGGGTTTCTTGAAACAAAAGTGTTTAATTAATTCTAAGTAAAAGAATAAGCAAGATTAAAACTTTGGTGTTTATCAAGTCGTGAGAGAAACTAGGGTGTAAGTATTCCCCATAGGTTCATAACGCGGTAATCCTAGCTATAACAATTTTTTTCCTAGTGTCATGCATGCAAGGTGATAAACTATGTATCTCTAAATCCTTGGTCCGGCATTTAGAGAAGTTCACCCCGTACCTTGGTCCGGCTACGTGTGTCTAAGTTACTAACCCTTACCTTTACTTCATATTAAGCATCATATTCGATGTATGACTTAGTTATTACTTTGCACCAATCGAAACTAGCATATTAGATAGTGTCCATTAAATCTATGTTAATAATTTTTTTCCTATTAACTACCCCCTTGGTCTGGCAAGTAGAACTAGAGCGATTTGTAACGCGTGCACTCGTTATAAAGACTTCTATGCGAAAGAATTATCAATACATGCAAGAACCTATTCTAGAATTGTTATTTAGCTAGTTTTACGTTAATCACCCATGGTTCCCACAACCCTAGTTGTGGATTTTTTACCCATGCCTAGAAGAACACAATTCATGATTGTTAATCAATAATTCATGAACGTAACTTTGACAAGTTTGAAGAAAATCAAAAAATTACGCTTGAAACAACAAAATTGACTTGATAATCGATTAGGGAAACTTGAATAAAATTGCCAAATTGCAAAGTCAAATCTCCAAGAATAAAAGTATGAAAAACAATAAAGAATCCAACCCCAAAAACGAGGTTTTACACCCTATTAGAAACACATTGTCCTAAAATAAAAGGAAAACAAATAAGGAAAGTTTGTCCAGAAAATGCGACTTCAATCGACGTTCCCACTGACGGTCCGTCGATGGAACGACGGACTGTCGACTGCCTCCGTTGGTCCAGACTTAGCTTTTTCTTCAGCCTTCGCTTTAGCATCTTCTCTGATCCAATCAATGGACCAACAATATGGTCCGTTGATTCACTTACGTTCCATCGATGCCTTACCAATGACCCATACTTTTCAATACCATCTCTCTCAAAATTCATGATCACTGCCGCTAGTGGCTCGAAACCAAGGCGCTCTTCTATTTGTACCTCAGACGTACTCTCAACCCTGTAAGATATAGCAGATACCATTTGGAGTGGACCGCTCTGCTTCATGGACCTACAAATGTTGAAAGTTTCCTCTTCATTATTTAACCGAAACTTCATCTGCCCTTTTTCCATGTCAACGAAAGAGTGACCAGTGGCAAGGAATGGTCTCCCAAGAATAATGGGCACCTCGAAATCCACCTAGCAGTCAAGAATCACAAAGTTGGCCGAAAATATAAATGACTCCAACTTCACTAATACATCATGGAGTATCTCAATAGGCTTCTTCACCGTTCGATCGGCCATCAGTAACCGCATCGATGTAGGCTTTGGGTCATCCAAACCCAACTTCTTGTAGATAGAGAGAGGCATGAGATATATGTTTGCACCTACATCACATAGTGCTTTAGCAAAGTGTAACAACCCGATGGTACATGGAATAGTGAAAGCACCCGGATCTTCCTTCTTTTGCACAAGAGACCTTGTAGAAATAGCACTACAATGTTGCATTCGGTCATCATCCTCAAAACTTATCGATCTCTTCTTTTGCTCAGTTCTCATTTGAGCCTCACGAATCTCATCGGCGGCTGAATTATGTGTAGCTTGCACTGCGAATGTGTTTCTCCCAATATCCGAATTCCTAGTGCTCTAAGCTTTATTATTGTGGGAGATTTTCTCTAACTTCTCTGTGATCTCTGCATAAGTACACTCACCATAAGAACCACCCGCAATCGTATCAAGCACTGCCTTATTATTGTCATCTTGCCCCCGATAGAAGTACTCTTTCAATGACTCATCATCAATGCGGTGGTTTCGGACACTTCTTACGAATGAGGTGAATCTATCCCAAGAGCTATTCACCGACTCCCCAGGTAATGCCATAAAGTTGTTCACCCTATCTTTGTGGTTGAGATTTTTAGATACCGGATAGTAACGCGCTAGGAACACATCTCTCAACTGGTCCCAAGCATAGATCGAGTTACAAGGAAACTCAGTAAACCATGTCGCGGACTCTCCCGTCAATGAGAGAGGGAACACTTTTAACCCGATGACATCCATGTCCAAGTCTGGCCTCCCTACACAAATCTTACACACCGACCTTAGTTTGGCGATGTGAGCATGTGGATCCTCAGATGGTAGCCCCAAAAACAAACCTCTAGCGGTGAGCATCTACATCAAGCTACTAGATACCACGAAAGTATGACCCTATGGTATAGGAAGTAGGACAAGAGGTCCATCAGTGTCAATGATGTTGATGTTGCCCTTATACAACTCATGAGGGCGTGGAATAGGACGTTGCCTCCTCAAAGCATCATCAAGTGGATTATCAACAACCACTTAATTGTGAACATCTATTAGTGGTGGAGGTTGATGATTGATCCTCGACAGGATTACCGGGATTCTCTTGGTTATTCATTCTACGGAATGTCTGGTTCAGTTCAGGATCGTAAGGAAGCATTTGTTCTCCTCGGCTCCGTCTACTTTGCATAGACTAGAGCTAGACTTGAGAGAGAGAAAAACAAACAAAAATTTAAAATTAGGAAATTGTTGACTAAAATTCGGTAATGTGCTTAAAACTAATCTAAAAGCCACTTTCCCCGGCAGCGGCGCCAAAATTTGATACGCTCAAATTACACTTCCTTACAAAAGTATAAGCGGTCGTATCAAGTAAAGAACCCACCAAGCAGGTTGGGGTCGATCCCATGAGGAAAATGGTTTAGACTTAACTTCAATATACAATTACGTATATTTAGTCAAGTCCTTTCCTGAAAACAGTTAATCAAAATGGGGGTTTTGTGAAATAAAAGTATTTAATTAATTCTAAGTAAAACAAGAAGCAAGATTAAAACTTTGGTGTTTATCAAGTCGTGAGAGAAACTAGGGTGTAAGTGATCCCCATAGGTTCATAACGCAGTAATCCTAGCTATAACAATTCATTCCTAGTTTCATGCATGCAAGTTGATAAGCTATATATCTCTAAATCATTGGTCCGGCATTTAGAGAATTTTACCCCGTACCTTAGTCCAGCTACGTGTATATAAGTTACTAACCCTTACCTTTACTTCATATTAAGCATCATATTCGTTGTATGACTTAGTTATTACTTCGCACCAATCGAAACTAGCCTATTAGATAGTGTCCACTAAATATATGTTGATAATACTTTTCTTACTAACTACCCCCTTGGTCCGGCAATTAGAACTAGAGCGAGTTCTAACGCGTGCACTCGCTAAAAAGACTTTAAGCGAAAGAATTATCAATACATGCACGAACCGATTCTAGAATTGTTATTTAGCTAGTTTTACTTGGTTAATCACTCATGGTTACCACAACCCTAGTTGTTGATTTAGTTACCCATGCCTAGAAGAACACAATTCATGGTTATTAAATAATAATTCATGAACTTACTTTGAGAAGTTTGAAGAAAATCCAGAAATTACGCTTGAAACAACAAAATTCACTTGATAATCGATTCCGGAAACTTGAGTAAAATTTCCAAATTGCAAAGTCCAATATCCAAGAACAAAAGTATGAAAAACAATAAAGAATCAAACCCCAAAAACGAGGTTTTACACCCTATTTATAAAGACATTGTCCTAAAATAAAAGAAAAACAAATAACGAATGGTTTTCCAGAAAATGCGACTTCAATCGACGGCCCCATAGACGGTCCGTTGATGGAACGACGGACCATCGACTGCCTCCGTAGGTCCAGACTTAGCATTTTCTTCAGCGTTTGCTTTTGCATATTGTCTGATCCAATCGACGGACCAACAACATGGTCCGTTTATTCACTTACGGTCAGTCGATGCCTTCGTCGTTCCATACTTAGTTTTCTTCAATACCGGGTACTGGGACTATTCTCTGATCTGATCGACAATTTTCAAAGATGGTCCGTCGGTGGAATGACGGATTATCGGTCCTTGCGTAGACCCACACTTGGTCAGAATTACCGAGTTGCTTCCAGATGTCTGAACCGCCAAGAGAAGGAGGCAGCAAATACCGCAGTTTTTATGCAGAATCGACTTCCAACAAAAGCTTTGAAGGATAAAACACCATTTGAAGCTTGGTACGGATTTAAGCATTCACTAAGTTTTCTTAAAGTGTTTGGTTGTGTCTGTTTTGTTCATGTTCCTCAGGTTAAACGTGACAAACTTGACAAGAAGGCAATCATAGGCATCCATGTGGGTTACAGTGGAGTTTATAAAGCCTACAAGGTCTATCATCCTCAAACAGGAAAGATGACAATTACAAAAGATGTTAATTTTAGAAAGAATGAATAGTGGGACTAGAAGAACTCTCAGAAATTAGGAAGACACTCTCTAGAAGTAATCATCAGCCCTTCTGAAGAGCAAAAACCAGAACACTGGCAGCAAGAACTAGAAGATGATCATCCAGTCAAGGGGAGAAGATTGTTGTCATATCTATCAGAGGTGTAATGTCGCCATCTATGAACCTGATGGTCCCGTAGAAGCTTTGCAAGACCCAAAATGGAAGAAAGAAATGGTGGAGGAGATCTCCATGATTGAGAAAAATAAAACTTGGGCGCTGGTCAACAAACATGAAGATAGAAAAGTCATTGGTGTGAGATGGGTCTTCAGAACAAAGTTAAATGCAGATAGTTCCATCAACAAATACAAGGCGAGGCTTGTAGTTAAAGGGTATGCACAAATTTATGGTGTTGATTACTCTGACACTTTCTCTCCTGTCTAAAGATTAGACACAATCAGATTGCTACTCGCAATAGCAGCACAAATGGAATGGAAGGTGTTCCAACTTGATGTCTAATCAGCTCTCTTAAATGGCATACTGGAGGAGGAAATATATGTTGAGCAACCATCAGGATTTGTGAAACACGGAGATGAAGACAAAGTCTATCTGCTAAAAAAGGCTTTGTATGGCTTAAAGCAAGCACCAAGAGCTTGGTATAGTAGGATAGATGATCATCTGTTAAACTTGGGCTTTAAAAAAAGCTTGTCTAAATTGACTTTGTATATAAAAAATAAAGACACTGATATCCTTATTATGTCGCTTTATGTTGATGATCTTCTGGTAACAGGAAATAATACAAGGCTGGTTGAGGAGTTTAAAGAAGAAATGATGCAAGTTTTTGAAATGAGATCTTGGTCTTATGACCTATTTTCTTGGAATGGAGATCAAGCAAAGCAAAAGTGAAGTGTTCATTTGCCAGAAGATATACGCAAAGGAAATTCTGAAGAAATTTCAAATGGACGAATGCAAGTCGATGAGCACGCCGATGAATAAAAAAGAGAAGCTCTGTAAAGAAGATGGAGCAGACAAAGTTGATGAAGATTATTATAAGAGCTTGATTGGATGCTTAATGTATCTCACTGCAACAAGGCCTGATATTTTATTTGTTGTAAGTCTCTTATCTCGTTTTATGCATTGTGCAAGTGAAATGCATTCAAGAGGAGCAAAAAGAATATTAAGATATATCAAAGGTACTATTGACTATGGTGTAAAGTTTTAGAAGTGTCCAAGCTTCAAGTTACTTGGATTCTCAGATAGTGATTGGGCTGGATTCGCAGATGATATGAGAAGTACCTCTGGCCATTGTTTCAGACCTAGGCTTAGGAATATTCTCATGGTCATCTAAGAAACAGGAAATTGTTGCACAATCAACTGCAGAAGCTGAATTCATAGCAGCAACAGGAGCAGTAAACCAAGTCTTGTGGCGTAGTAAGATCATGTATGATTTACATGTGGAAAAAAAGGAAATTACTATCATTCTTGTTGACAACCAGGCAGCTATTGCAATCTCAAACAATCCGGTGTTTCACAAGAAGACCAAGCATTTCAACATCAAGTTCTATTTCCTGAGAGAAGTGCAGCAAAAGGGAGAAGTGACTCTAGTCTACTGCAAGTCTGGAAACCAGCTAGCAGATCTGTTTACTAAGCCTGTACCAATCAGCAAATTCGAGCTTCTTAGACAGAAAATTGGAGTTTGCAGTATCCATAGCAACGAGGAGTGTTAGGAATCTGCTTTTGAATTGCAGTAAATTTAATTTTACTGCCTATGTTTTAAGTTAGACTTAGTCAATTAGTTGTTAGTCATGCTTTCCTATTATTTAGGAGTTGTTTTAGTGACTGCTAGATCATGCATTATTATTTTTATTTTTCATTTTAGGCTTATAAATATCTAATCTGAAGAATTAATAAGATACAGTTCTTCTTCTGCTTCAATTATGTTCTCTTCCGTCTTTATTATTTCGTTATTTCATAAACTTAACTACATGAAAAATATATTTTGCAATTAACTGTCGGAATGAGGGCTTTCATTAACTTATATTAGAAGTATTCATATAAATACTATTTATCAAGTTAGTGAATTTTGACATACTAGTAATGTCTTATTAGTTATATTTTTATTTTCACTTACATCATATTTTTAATCAAATCATATATTTTTGTCAATCTATGTTTTGTTTGTAACAATTTTTGATAGATCTTAAATGATGCTTAATCTCGTCCCTTTAGGATAACTTGAACCCTTATTTAGAATCACATAAGTTAAGTAGACCATCAATTGAAGTTAATTTTAGCATTACTTAACTAAATATTTAAGTGTCCTAATTTACCTTAAAAATAATAATGTGGTGACTCCCTAAGTTAAATAATTTAGGAATCATCAGTTGTACACTATTTGACATGGAGTTAAAATGGGCTATGACAACAAACTCATCTCGAACACCTCAATGTCCAAACCAAAGGTCACGCTAGAACAAACTCGGTATATAAGAGCTAACCACATTAATGAATTAACATCTGAGCGCTTTTCCCGAGAATATTGACTGATGTCAAACATTGCCCAAAACCTTAAAAATCCAATTCCTAACGACACAAACTCAAGACGAGGCCCTCAAAACCAGAACCAATCATTCTGCTAGACCAATATCGACCTTCAAGAAATTTCAAAACTCTTTCACTTAAAAAGCCTTTCAAAGGGAAAAACTTGCTCAACTCCCGACCACCTCAGGAAGCATCCCACTCATTCCAGCAAGACACAAAAGCTTCAAGGAAACTTTGAGTAAGGGAAAAACAGTAAAAACATGCAAGAAAATATACTTTACTGTGAGGGTCATTACAAGAATATAATAGAGGATATAGAAGGAATGATGAAGACTATATGTGACAAAAGATATGTCCGTTTCATTCGGTAGTCCAGTGTTTGATCAAAGTAGGAGAACAAGGACAAATTAAAATATATACTGACCCATTTGTGAATGCAAATAAATATCAGTACTAGTAAAAATAGAGGGAGATTACAAAATCCAAATTTCAGGGGTTCACCGTAGTCTTTGAATCAAAAAGTTGCTCCACATGACAAGGCATACCTTAATGGATAGAAGATATACTATGATATGCAGGGTGTAGAAGTGTAGTATGAATACCAATAAATGGTACTCAGTAGGCATAGGACGACGAAGCTCCAAAGATAAAGCATGCATAGATTATGGGAAAGTAAAGCCAATAAAGTATAAGAAGAAAAAGAAGAGATATTGCAAAATTAGCGTAATTAGAGATAAAGGAGAAAAATTGAACAATCAAGATACATAGATGAAGGAACAAAACTGGAGGTACTATCCAAATAACCTATCCGCTACAAAGGTTTATTATGGACGCCAACCAACGGAAGATACGTAAACATCGATAACCACCACAACACTTCACTGTCGACAGGAGGCAAATCTTACCAGGCTAAAACCAGAAGGAAAAATATATATTCAAGCCTAAACCATTTATATATATAACTATAAAATCAACACAGAATACTTAATTATATAAACAAACAATAACCTAATCGGACCCTATAAGCTCGAAAGATACACAACAATAAACATACCCCAGCCAACCCCCATAAGATTGGCTGGTGGAAACAACAATAAATTATACCCTTTATAGGGAATGCTATGGAATGTGAGTTATGTAATATAAGACTATGGTGCCATACAACCAACTATGGATGTTATTTAAAAAAGTTCTATTGGTGATTGGGCTGCCCATTATAAAAATTGCACTCAAAAGATGTTCTGGAAGAATCCTCGAGTACTCGTTCTTTTTTTATCATAGGTACATTTAAAAATACAATTCATTTTTCTCTATCAAATATGTAACTTAGGATACAAAATGACGTTTAGGTTTAAGGAATGAATTTTGTCTCAAGCTTCGCCCATATCTAATCTCTTCTTTCTACTTTGTTGTATAGTCTTTATGGTATTTCTCTACTGTTTGATTTCTTCAGGATATTAATATGCTGCTCACAAAAATAATAAAGGAATGCTCAACACAAAATGAAGGATAATATGGAACATCAGAGTGTTAGTGAATATATGAAGTGATTGAAAGTTTCATTTGCATTGATTAGTAGTTGTCATGATAAATACTCTTAAGTGTTAACATTAATATGTTTTGAATTTACTAACCTTCATATCTATTGCCTTTTTCTTTCTAAACATAGAATCTTTGAATCTGTAGAAGACAGTATATTATTAAATATGGTCACAGTACAAGGAAGGCTCTATAGAACTATAAATGATTTTTTTGTGTGTGTGTGAATAATTTAATTAATTGCTCCATAACGTAATGAAATATTTGGCGTGATTAGTAAAGTTTATTCCACATGACAAGGATGTTCGGGATTTGTGTGGTGGAAACAACTTACTATAGAAATGTAGGGTAAGACTGCATAAGACAGTTTGTATGTCTTTCTGTAAGCAATTCTAAAGTTATCTCCTGCCTAATAGTATGCCCTTCACTATACTTCAAATTCATCATCGAGTCTCATTCCTTACTAACAAACACATTATAATATTATTCAATCACTGGTGTCATCAATCGAGCCTCACAATTCTTTCTCATCATTTTGACATTCCACAGCTATGGAATTTAATAGGAATTGGAACATATTGCTTTAAGCTCACTTCCAGGATTATGAGTACAATGAGCATCTAATTTCTTGAATGTCTGTGTGGCCTATCAAATATATACGTGATCGTTAACAAACCATCGTATATTTTCCTTTTATAAGAAGCATGAATTCAGTACAAGTGATATACCATTAAGGAGTAAAGGAAAACCTTCACAATTAACTCAAAATATTGTTCTTTCCCTTCATAAATAGTGTGGTGCTAAGTTCTGGATCTGATAGTGAAACAATATATTAACGATAGTGATATATGAAGTTTATAATTCTACCACAACTATATGATAATTGGTGGCAAATATGTCGCTACATTTTTTTTTAAAAAAAATGTACGAAATGTTTTTGATATTGAAAAATAAAACTAAAAAAATTAATATCATGGTACTTCTTAAATTTCCATGGAAAAGCTCTGCCGCCTAAAAATACTCATACAATGTTTACTCTAAATACCCATATGGAACCTCATACAATTTTTCACCCTAAATACCCTAACTGTTGAAGCCCATAGACATTAAACCTTAAACACCCCACTTATTGATGAATCCTAAATTGGAGAGGGAATATTGAGATCTGCACCCACTGCACCATTATCAATCGATGATTTGATAACTAGAAATCATCTAGAGAGGACACAGATAACCCATACTTTTTCAAGTACTTGGAATGATTTGTGCAGATGATAGTAAACGAGTGATGATTATAAAAATCATTCATTCATTTTTTATCCAAATCTGAGTGGCCATTGAAAGTCTCCTTCCATGGTTTCAATGGATGGAGGGATCAACAAATAACATGGAAAAATAGGTTCAAACGATGGAGTCTATCCATAACCATATATGAAAAGCTACATATATTTATGGAGCTATCAACATTTCAATTTAAATAGTCCAGAAGGATCAAGATTTGATTTTTGCGTTGGTAGAAAGGTGAAGTTGTTAGACCAACAATTTTGTGTTTTCATGGGATGAAACTACTATTACTCTTGAAGATATCTTTATTTTAGAGGCTTAGCTATTTTGAGTAGCTCTGTTTTATGCCACCCTTCAATCCCTTGAGTTGGCGGAGATTGAAGAAAATCTTGAAAGTGCGCAAATCAAGCTTATCAGATTGACGACCAATAATCAAACTAGATTGTTGAATTTTTTCATGAAAACTGGTTCGGATTTTTAGAATGAAGCTTTTCTTTCTCTTAGGTTGTTAAGCTTTGTGATTACAAGTAAAATAATTTTTTTTGTTTTCTAAATAGCTATTAATCAGGCAAAAGTATGTGACTAGCGCTAGTAGCATGCCTCTAGCCAGATTTATAGCTATTGGGTAAACATGAGCACCTGTTTTATCTGGAAGCAAAAACTTGATAACCAACAATCTACTTTGATTATTAGTCTTCAGTTCGATAAGCTCCCTTACGCATTTTCAATATTTTCTCCAATTTCTACCAACTAAGGGGATTGAAGGGGGTACAAAAGAGAGTCACCCAAAAATAGAGAAGCCTCCCAAAATAATCAAATCTGCAAGAGTAACAGTAGCATCACTCACACAGACACAAAAATGTTAGTCTCACAACACCACCTTTCTACCAACCAAAAAATCAAATGTTGATATGTTTGGACTCTATAAGCTGAACTCCTGATAGCTCCATAAATCCATGCAGCTTTCTATACAAGGTGATGGGTAGACTCAATCATTCGAACTAGTTCTTATAATTTTATTTGTTGATCCCTCCATTCATTGCAACCATGAAATGAGTCACTCAGATTCAAATTGAAAAGGAATTGAAGGACCTTCTACATAGTAATTATTCGTTACACTACTTATTAAATTAAAGGCTCAAATGAATTGATTTTAAAAAGGAAAGACCAAACAAGTTCGTACAAATATCACTCATTACTATGATCTGCACAAATCATGCCAAGTACTTGAAAAAAATTGGGTTATCTTTGTCTCTCTCTATGTAATCTCTAGTTTTCAAATCTTCGATTGATAGCAAAGCAGTAGGTGCAGATCTCAATTTTCCCTCTCCCATTCTGGATTCTTCAAAAGTTGGGTATTTAAGGTGAAATGTCTATGGGCTTCAATAGTTAGGGAATGTAGGACGAAAAATTGTATGATTTTCCATATGGGTAGTTAGAATTAAAATTATATGAGTTTTCTTTATGCGGCACAACTTTTCCATTGAAATTTAAGAAGTACCGTAATATTTTTTTTAAAAAATTTTTAGTTAAATATTATACATATTAAAATATAGTAGGGACATGTTTTACACCAATTATAATATAGTAGTGACAACGTGTACGCTGCCACAAACGCTTTTGGGGACAAAAATCTTTTAAGCGCGAACGACTAGCATCTTGGGTATGAACGTTCACGTGCGTGCTGTAGCGTTTATGAGTGGCTGGCCTCGCGGTGTCACTACAGTAATATGATATTTAGCTACAAAATTATTCGGCATGACACAAAATTCGTCACTAATTATTTATGTTTTGTGTCAATTTTATTTCGATTAATGCATGATCAATATACTTTTTGTGGCGAAACTTATAATTTAGTAGCAAATTTTTGTACACTAAAATTTTCCACCAAAAATAATTTGGTGACATTTATTAAGTGTCATCTGCAACAAATTTGAAGTTATTAGTGACACATTATATTGTCGCTAATAATGCATTCAATTTATGACGAACTATTGTTTAGCTTAAAATGGTTATTAATTTTTATACGAAAAAAGTTTTGTCATAAAAAAGAACTTGTTACAACAGCGACGAATAAAAGTTTGTGGGTAAAGGTTGTAAGATTTAGTCACATAATTTTATACTTATTTGTGACGTTAGTTTTGGTGACTAATAAATAAACAATTACTGACAATTATTTTACTGTCTCTAATCAACGTGGGATTTAGTGACGATCAATGTTTTATCACAAAATATGCAATATTAAAATAGTAAAAACTTGTAGACGAAAAATCAACTATTTCTACGACAAAATCATTTATTATTTACAAAACTACAAGAAAAAAGGGTGAATAACGACCAACATTTATTGATGAGTTGAAAAGCTTGTGTAAATGTACCCTTTTAGATAAAAGTTTTTATTGTGGTTGTGAATTATTTGATTTTTAAATAACTCAAGGAAGGGAATATGTTCCTTAAATTGATTAAAAATAAGTAGTCCCTAATACTCTATGTGGTGTCACTTATATAAAGTTGAAAGGTAAAAGAATAGGATTTTTTTTTACAAATAGCCATTATAATAAACTTAATTACGCTCCTTAGCATAATTTGCATATTTACGGGTTATAGCTATAGTTTGAGCTACAATGCGCGACCTCATTTTTGTAATTCACACCTCTTTTGTATAATTCGTGGGTACATTTGTATAACTCACATGTATTTGTATAATTGAGTTATTTTCACCTCTATTAGTATAAATGGGAATATATAAATAGATTTATATTTTTTTTGTATAAACTATTTTCCATAGAATAAATTGATTGATAATTGTATTTTTGACGGAATAACTGTTGGTACAAATGAGCAGCTTTTTTGTACTTTTTCTACACTTTCATATTTTAGTAATGCATATCCTAGTGCCAGCAATCAGTGGTGATCCTTCATGTCGTCTTTTGCAAATTTTCGACATCATAGACGAGGGTAAGCACTTCACGTTCTGCACCAACATGTTTCCTTTAGTATTTATTGTCATACCTAGAGGTTACCCCTGGATGTTAACACGGGATCTAGGATAACGAGTTACCCCAAGCTTACCCTAAGCTGGCAAATCATAAGCATACTAGATAAACTGAAGTAAGAAAATAATGTGCAGAAGCTTAAAATATCATACAAAATGACGGGGAATACCATTACTATCTAAATAAATATACTATGATTTAAATGACAACTAAAAGATCAAACTCAAAGCTAAAACTGAATTAAACTATATTTTAAATAAAGCCTTTAACTAACTAGAGATGTTGGGACATGCCCCAGCTAAATCTATCAAAACTAAAACTGAAAGACTGAACGTAAGAGAAATATGTCTATCATCCTCGGAGAAGAGGACTCACCACTGATACTGTTGAGATGAAGATTAAGATTTGATCTATACGTGATATGAATGTTGAGGACCTTAACCTACATCACGAGAACATGTAGCATAGAGTATGCGCCAGTACTTTAAAGGTATTGAGCATGCAGTATAAAATAAACATGAACAATATACATAACTGAACAAAACATACTAAGTTATTATATAAGATAAGCATCATAACAATACTGAAAATACTGAATATTAACTAAACTGAATGCAATGACCAAGTTTATAACATACTAAAACTTAATGATGAATTGTAACTGGTAACTTGGACAATGCACTATAGTCTGCCTGTGAGAGCTACTAATAAACGACATAAAACCACGTAAGCTAAACGTTGAGTACGATGTATACGCCCCACCGAGAGGATCCAATGTATAATATTAGAGGTATAGAGGCATGATTGTTGTGATCACTAAGCTGATGCCCGCTGAAGGGATTTATAAACCTATATGGGCATGTAGTTTTGGGATTTTAGGTGACTGTCCCTACTCCAAGTCGGTATAAAGCCTACTCCCAACTGAATATGTGTAAATTATTGCATAAGATAAGTAAAATGGATGGATCAATAATCTGAAATGCAAATCTGAAAATGCAATATTGTTTCCTGATAATGAAACATTCTAAAACTGAGACATGGATCTCTGTTTATCTGTCCTAGCTAGTGTTATTCATGAACTAAAAGAACTACATAACTAGGGTTCTGATTTTATTGAAGAATCTACGCAGAAGCAATACTAAGACATAATAATCTGATTGAGAGTGTTACAATAACTAAATCATAGTAATCTGCAAAAACAATAAAAACCCTAGGTCTTGATAGTATGGAGGGAATCAGGAATTAGACTAAATTTTAGGGACCCAATGGGTGAAAGGAAACCACTAAAGAAATCCCATATTCCTAATGATGAATTAAGATTTTTTTTTTAATTTTGGGGCTGGAACTCAAGAAAACCTTGTCGCGTTCAGGAGAGGGTTGATCAATACTTTCTCCTTATTTTTGTTCAACTTGATGAATTTTTGGAGAATAAGTTAACTAGGGTATGTTTTTAGCAAGTCACTAGGATAAAACTGACTAAATTGACATAGTTTAGGGGTCCAACACATAAGGAAAAGACCAAACGACCCCTGACTAAAAAGTTATCGGTGCCAATTGATGGACTGACCGACCTGTAATTTGCCGACTGGCTTCAGAGTTTTTTTTTTAGGGGTTTAATACATGCAGCAATACCACATTCTGTGGTTTGATCTACGGTGCGTGCGTCAACCCTTAGACATTTTTTTGGATTGTTTGTAAGTGATTGCAGGTGGCCATCCACGGACCCAACCTTTAGTTTGTGGGTCACCCTACGGTCCGTGGGTGATGCACGTCGGTGGCAATTGCAACTTTTTCTTTGGGAATTGGATATGTCAAGGATACAGGGTGCTACATTTTTTTCCCTTGGGAACGTTTGTTCTCAAATGAAGACTAATCTAGCTTAAATGGATGGGAAGATCTGCAACCCTACCACTAAATATTGGAAATAGAAATCAGATTGAACTAATTTCTAAGAACATGCAAATACGCTAAAAATTCAAGTAAACTTTAAGGAACATGATTCTAAGACTAAATCTACTCATGAATGACTGAAAAAATGGAGAGGAACTATTACCTCAAGTTTGAATGGAGTCGGAAGGAAATAAATGAGGATACTTGGACTTTATGGTTGCTTTTGCTTCCCAAATAGCTTTTTCTGCACACTTAACTCCTTCACAAAACCTTAACTTAATGACTTCTTTGTTTATAAACCTTTAAACCTAACTATCAAAAATCCTCACTAGCACATCCTAATAAGTTAGACTATCCTTCACAACCACACTTTCCAATGGTATAACAAATGCTTGATCATCCACACACTTCTCAAACAATGAAATGTGAATGACCGGATGCACTAGTTCTGCTGTCAATTCTAACTAAGAATCCACTTTACAAACTCTTTTCAAGATCTTGTATGACCTACATATCTAGGACTAATCTTCCCTTTCTTGCCAAATCTCATCACCCCCTTCATAGGTTACACTTTCACGAAAACCCTATAATTAATTTGGAACTCCAAGTCCCTTCTTCTTTAAATCTACATATGACTTTTGGTGACTAGGTTGTGTTAAGTCTATCTCTAATGATCTGAACTTTTTCCATGGAATCATGAAGTGTTCTAGTCCTATCACGGCTGTTTCACCTACTTAAAACCAATCATCTATAAATCTACATGTACCCCTATATAGTTCCTCATAAGGGGGGCATATGAATGTTGAAATTATAGTTATTGTTGTAGGTAAACTCTATAAGAGGAAGGTGATCATCCAGACTACCCCTATAATCGATCACGCAGGCTCTCAACATACCTTCTAATGGTACGATTTGCCTGACCGTTCATCTTTGAATTAAATGATGTGCTAAGATTTACTTGAGTACGAAGACTTTTCTGGAAAGACTTCTAGAAATGAGAGGTAAATTGAGGACCTCTATTTGAGATAATAGACAAAGAAATCCCATGAAACCTAATTATCTCATTAAAATGTAAAGATTAGTGTAGTCCTCTGCCGAATGTGTCCCCTTAGCAACCAAAACGGGCGCAAATGTATTAATTCTAACAACTGTCAATCAAATATATTGTCTACAAGTACGAGGTAAGGCTTTAATGAAGTCAATGTTGATCACTTCCCACTTCCATGTAGGAATGCCAATCTTTTGAATTATACCTCCGAGTTTTTGATATTCTACCATCATTTTCTTAAAATTAGGGCACTTATAAAAATATTTAATATATCCCTTGTCATACTATTACACCAATAAACTTCGCACCGATTACAGTACATCTTAGTGGTGCCCAAATGAATAGAATACTTGGAGTTATGGGCTTCTGCAAGAATGTGTTGTCTTAATTCACCCACCTTAGGAGCATATATACAACCCTGATAGCGAAGCACAACATCTCTCCTTTGGGGAAAACCTCAACTCTGTATTGATGAACTACATCCTTCAGTTGAAGCAATATAGGATCATGATCTTGCTTTTCCTTAACGCCCACTACCAATGAAGATACTGATCCATTCTGAACTGTTACACCAGCATTTGACATGCTCATAAGGCGATCCCACAAGCGACCAAGCCTATGAACATCCTTTTCTAGTTTCTTTATTTCTTCCTGAACATGTACAACACTACCAATAGATAGTCTGCTAAGAGCATCTGCTACTTCATTTACCTTACCATAATGGTAAAGCACATTCATATCATAGTCCTTGAGGAACTCACACAATCTCCTCTGGAAAAGATTCAATTCATTCTTAGTGAACATGTACAAAATTCTCTATTGGTCCATAAACACATATACGTGAAGAATATACGAGTAATGTCTCTAAAGCTTAAGTGCAAACACTACTGCAGCAAGCTCGAAGTCATGAGTTAATCATTCTTCTCATTCACCTTTATATTTCTAGAAGAATAAGCTATAACCTTACCTCGCTGCATGAACACACAACCTAGGCCAGCTCCAGAGGCATCATCATAGATCACATAACCGTCTTAACCCTCCAGTGGAGTTAAAATATAAGCTATCATCAACCTAGTTTTTAGTTCTCACAAGCGTCTGACCATTGAAACTTTAAACTTTTTCATAGTCAACTTAATCAATAGAGAAGACATGGATGAAAATCCTTCTATGAACCTTCTGTATTAACCATCCCAACACGATAAATGTAGGACAGGTAGGTTTGGGCCATTATTTCACTACTTCTGTTTTCTTAAAATCCACTCGAATCCTTTCGCTAAACATTATATGACCAAGGAAGCAAGAATTTCAAAAAAATCTCACATTCTCTAAACTTAGCTAGTAACTTACATCTTTGAGAGTTTGGCAGAGAACCCTCAAATGAGTCATATGCTCTTCCTTAATCCTAGAGTAAATAAGGATATAATCAATAAATACGATAATAAACAAGTCAAAATACTACTTGACAACTCTGTTCATCGAATCCATGAAAGTTGCAGGACATTGGTTTGTCCAAATGACATAACTACGAATTCATAATGACCATATGAGTTCTGATGACTAGTTTTGGGATGTCAATATCTCTAACTATAAGGTGATGATAACTTGATCTGAGGTTTATCTTTGAGAAATGACTTATACCCTGAAGTTGGTAAAAAATGTGATCAATCCTGGGGATATGTTACTTATTCTTGATTATGACTTTGTTCAACTGCCGATAGTCAATGCACATCATGATAGAACCATCTTTCTTTTTCATGAACAATTCTACTGCACCCCATGGGGAAATAATACATGTAATTAAGCCCATATCTTAATGGTCTTTCATCTACTTTATATATTTCTTAACCATAGCTGGAGGAATAGAAATAGGCTCGGTATCTTGAAGTAGGTCAGTTCAAAAGTTGATTTCTCTTTCGGGAGGAACTCTGGAAAATCTTGTGGAACCACTATGGGACCTCATTAACTACTGGAACACACTCTAGGCTTGGGGTTCAAAGCTTGAATCGTTAACCTAAATTAGATGATAGAGATAACCCTTAAAGATCATATTTCTGGCCTTAAAGTAAGAAATGAATTGACCCATAGGCTCTAAGCTACTACCCTTTCATTCTAACACTGGTTCCCTTGGAACTGAAAACAAACGATCCTAGTTATGGATTCAAAGTTCGTGATCTCATGATGTTCAACTTGGAGGGTTCATGCAGAATTATAAGTATGAACTACTTAATTCAAGGACCTCATGGCTAACATGTAATAGTCCCATGATTAGGAATATAATTTCAAAAGGAATAAGGAACTCAATACTCAAGACTTAGAACTTGAAGATGCTACTTCTCTCAAAGATACTCAATTTGTAGAGTCCATGAGGAATTTATGGGTATGACCGACTCAACTCAAAGGCCTACATAATACATGGAACTCATCTATATGACTCTTATCATTCTCTTATTTACTTTCTCAAAACTTAGTTCAAATCAATGAGGATCTCAAAGAATTTATAAGTGAACCTGAAGGCTTTGTCGAACTCTACTTTTAACTCTCTCTTGAATGTGAATTATGAATTCAAGAGTTTTGGTTCATGATATGAAAGATCTATTTGATAGTTTAGAATCATGAATACATTATCCTCCATCTCACACTCACTTTTTCGAGTATTGAAATAGTTACTAAAAGTTGTAGAAGATTCCACAAAGAATCCAAAGGGACTTTCTTAGAATGTTCGAAAGAATTCTCCAAACTTAACTCTCAAATCTACCTTGAATTTGAATTACGAATTCAAGGTTATGCTAATGTTAGGATTGATTTCATTTGTTTATAAGTAGTTTAGAGTATTTATAATCACAGTGGAGTAAGGGTAACCTTTGAAAGAACCCAAACGGACGAAATAATGAAGAACGGATGAGGGCAGGCGACGCTGAGTGGACTGAGGCACCAAACCCTAAAGTTGAGAGAAATTGTTGGGGCGCTCTGGCTGGCGTGATATGCAAGGCCCCTACCCAGAAAACATTAACGACTTGTTTGCTTTTTTTCTCACCATAACCGCCTAGAATCGAACGGTTTCTTACCCAAACACTTGGATTTGATTAATTAACATTAATACACTCTAATCTACTCAAATTACTATTTCATCTCACGAACTAATTAAAACCCCAACACAACAAGATTTAGAATGAATTTTAAGAACATCTATCAAGAACTCTTATATTTCAACTTCAAAAATGAATTTTTGCTGAAAATAACATGATTGGCATATGGGTGAACTAACCCAACACTATGTAACCTACATACCTCTTAGGGATTAAACCCATGGCCTAATTCCGCAACAACACGCAGGAATCTCGACGAACGCTTGATCATCTCAACTTTTCTCTTCTTTTCTCTTCTTGATCTCTCAACTAAAACCCTTGGCATATATTAAGATTATAAAACTGAAACAAGTAGGATTATACCCTTAAAGTATTACTAAAATGGAATAAATCTATTTGGGTAAGGAAAAGACAGAAATACCCCTCACTATTTTCGGCTAACATTTCTTAACTGGACAACCTAATTTTAAAAGGTCATATCTCACTTATTTGAACTTGAAACTTAGGAAAATCGGTGGTTTTGGAAAGATAATTCAAAGATCTTTTTTAATGTATCTGGTAGAACACATAATTTATCCCGATCTAGGAGTAATGATCGTTTTGTAGTTGACCCAAAACTCATACTTAGCTTAACTCTCCAAATTTTAGATTTTTGTTATTTCTAATTTAATTCTTTTTAGAACTGAAGGTTCTACATCTAGTAACCTGAACTTAATATAAGGAAATTTTAAATTCTATGGCAAAAACATACTCACTATGAAGGATGGTTCGAGTCTTAGTTCAAAATTTTTCTAGGGTGTTACAATATCTCCCCCTTGGGATCATTCGTCCTCGATTGACGGCTGGACTTGGTATGGAATGGAGTTACTCTTATTAAGGTCTGAGTGTGATAGTATGATCTTACTATATTCAATCTTAACCCAAATCCTCAAGTTTAGATTCTATACTTCTCTATAGGGAATCTCACATCGGACTATTACTCTTTACCACCATATTCAAGTTTAGTACTCTAAAACCTCCCTGAACTCCTACTAACCCACTCACTTGAATTGATTTCTCATGTTCTTATCTCTATTTAAGGTCTAAAGCTTCAACTTGAAAGCTATGGACCTATTCCGTATCTCTAACTCGTGTACATTATTTTAATGCTCTTTTTACTCTTGTGACACAGCCACACTTCAATTCCCTAATCTAAAGGTTAGGGTCTCTTCTACACGCATTCATTGAAACAACCATCTTAATTCCTCACCTATTATATGTCAAGTTTACCATATCAAATCTCAAGACTGACATCATCACCCTCACGTTGCCATTCTTTTGATCATGACACTCATCTCAAATTCAAGCTTAATGTATATTACTAAACCCGAATATCAATATGATTGCTCTTTTACTATACTTATACCTCAATACTACTATGGCAATTTAGAAACACTGGCCTATGATCAAATTACACCTCCCTAAAGAAGTATAATCGACTATTATCAATTAATGATCCCAACTAGTAGGTTTTGGTTGATCCCACGAGTAAAATGGTTTAGACTTAACTTTAACCCATGATTATCTCTTTTTAGTCAAGGTATTTCCGATGTAATAAAGTAAGGGGGGGGGGGGTTGTGAAACAAATTCCTTTGATTGTGAGATTATCAATTTAAGAAAAGAAAACTTTGGTTAATATCAAGATGATAAAATAACTAGGGTATGTGTGTTCCCCACAAGTTCATAACGCAGCATTCCTAGTAATAGAAATAACTTCCTAGTGTATTACACTCAAACTGATAAGTTAGGTATCTCTAAATCCTTGGTCCGCCATCTAGATAATTTCACCCCGACCCTTGGTCCGGCTACGTGCTTATAATTTACTAACCCTTACCATTACCTCATATTAGAAATCATAACTAATGTATGACTTAGATATTATTTTGCACAAATCGACACTAGCCTATTAGATAGTATCACACTAAATCTATGTTGATAATTCTTTTCCTATTAACTACTTCGTTGTTCCAATAAGTAGCCATAAGGCGAGTTCTAATGTGTGTACTCATTAAAGGACTTCTAAACGAAAGAATTTTCAATGCATGCAAAAACAGTATTCAAAAATTGCTTGATTACCAGTTTAACGTTGTTAATCCCTCATGGTTCCCACAACCCTAGTTGTGGATTGAGTTACTCATGTTAGCAATATCACAATTCATGTTTTTAGATGAAGAAATCATGAACTTACTTAGCAAGAAGAATAAACCCAGAAATTACAACTTGAATTTCAAACAGAAATCTTCAAATAGAATCAAGAATTCGATAATTTGCCAAAGTTGCAAAGAACAATTCCCAAAGCCATAACTAGAACAAAAGTAATAATAACCAACCTCAAAAACGAGGTTTCTATCCCCTATTTATAGAAAACAGAGTCTTAATGAAAAAGGAATTCAAATAAGGAAAGTTTTGTTCAGGTACGCGGCTTCAATCAACGAGATAACTGATGGGCCGTCAATCGATCAACGGTATGTGGTTTGCAATTCTGTCAATTAAGACTTAAAAATATTTCGGCATCCAAATTTGCACCTTCTATGAATAGTTAGATGGACCAACTGTCACATTCGGGTTTACCCCCTAGACATAACCGGTGTCGGCGTCGTCCTCTTTGAGGACTAAGACAAGCCTCTTAGCCTTGTCATAGCATTCATCCATTAAAATGTGAAGGAATTTAAATCGATTTATCTATAACTACTCGGAGGTTTACATAGACCTCTACATACACATAAACATTTTTATATCAAGTATACATAGACTTGTTCATACACGAAGATTACATAGTCTTCTACTTTTATTTCACCCATTTATATAGTAAAGAATAATAGTCATAAAAAGCCGTCTCATCTCATAAACCATCTATCAAAGACAATAAATCTTGGGCATAGCCCTACATCAATACAAGAAGCCACATATAGGCTATATACAACATCGTCTCAAATGAGTAAATGAGTCAAAACAGAGTTATAGTAACTAAGTAACATAAGAGTAAGATGTCGGCAACGCCCTCGGGATAATGAGGACCTACCACTTGGATGGTTAGAGATCCAAGTCTTCCTTTCCAGCAATTCGGAGGAAGATTCAACGACCCGAACCTAAAATATTTGGGAAAAGGGAAAGAAATGGGGTTAGTACTCTACATGTACTAAGTATGGAACCACATATACAATTACCAATCAAATGTACTTAGAAAAGGACATTTAATAAAAATCATTATAAAACATGTATACGAGTGAAGCATAGCAAAGCATACTAACTATAACCTTCATAGAGTTACAAGTGCAATAATCAAGTAAATTCCCATGACTCTTACTTAATCAAGTAACCTATCAAGACTACAATTAGCAATTAACCTTACCTAACATACTCTTCCATTTCATGAAAACATTCTTCTTCAACCAAAAGCAACAACCTTATACACATAAGCATGATATTCAATGTACAAAGTCATTTACATTATATCACTACTTTACATACATAATATTGACCTCTCAAAGCTCCTATCAAGGCAAACTAGTGCAAGGCGTAGGTAGAGTCCCATACCCCTACCTAAGCTATAGCCAAACCCCTCAAGTTACTTCTATTAGTCTATATCTTATTTTTTCATTTTAGTTTAGGGAAACCTTGCCTTAACCGACATAGACCACCTGAGCAAATGTGGAATCCGGTGTCATGAAATCTTACACTGATGGAAGGTGGTCTACCGGCCAAAGTAGAACCTAACATAAACGTAGCTATCTAGGTGGATCCACTAGATAGAATCCTATGGTGGCAACACAGTTGATGGAGCTTGGGGAAAAGAACCTTGGACATATCAAATCTACACCCTACTTGGGTCATGAGGCTATCCACCCCGTGAGGACCGTAGTGAACCCTACCTTTCCTTATATAAGAAAGTGTCACTCCCTCACATACAAGCTCACTCAGTGCTAAGCTAAGTCCCCTTTTATATAAAAGTCTTTAACTTTATTAACCATATCAACCTAGTTAGATAATAGGGTCAAGCCATTGTATATTCATCATCATAGCTCAATAAGTATTGTATGAGAAATAATCCTTTCCTTAACAATTCATATAGGTGAAGTTAGCCCTTACACATCTCATCACAATAGGGCACATCTTTTCATAACAACTTCCCAATATAATGTACTCCTAGGCAGCCTCACAATCAACCTAAACATTTCAATTCAATCATCATATCAACCTGTCACCTTAAGCAAGGTATACTTCAACACACATTATCACTTGATGACAATAAATCACCATTTGAAGTAAGGATTATGATAATAAAGACTTACCAATACTTCTCCATAGTTCACCAATAAAAGGGCCTTACCATCAACCCATAGACTAACCCAATTTGGGTCATCACATCAATATAATTCAATAGTCAACATAAGAACTAATTTAAGAGAAACACTATATCATAATGCAATACTACATCAAAGCTCGGTAACATTATATCAAAGTCTATCTTCTTACTCTAGGTTCAATACTCAAGAAATAGGCAAGAAGAACTTCAATTCACCACAATAGATTCATGATCGATGCAATAACAATCATTAAAGATGATTTAAACAAGAACTAGATCAATTACTTCAATCCAACCCAAATTCATATCAACCTCATACCTAGGGTTAAGGGTTAGGGGTCATCACCCACAATCTAGATCAAACTACATCAATTCATCATAATCAAGTTGCAATACATGATAATCTATTCATTATAACTCAAATAATACCTAAACAACTCAATTCATATAATTAAATTCGAAATTGGATGAAACCCATATGAAACTCAACTTTTAGAAAATCTTTGAAGGAGCCCTTTGAGGAAAGAAGTCTCAAAGGTGAATTAGATCCCATACCTTAAGGTTTGATGACATTTTGATGGTGATTTCGTGCTAAAACAGCCCCCAATGATCTTCCCAAGATATTCTCCAATGCAGTCTTCCAATAGAGAGAGAAAGTAGAGAGAAGAAAGAGAGTTTTGTTTGGAGAATTATGATTAGGTTAATGAAGGCTGGGGTATTTATAGTGGGGTCTTATGTCACTTAATTAGTCTTCCCATAACCCCCTAATTACCCCTAATACACTTAATAAAATAATTAACTAAAACTTAAATCCCTGAAAACACTACAGGCCCTCCATGACGACTCCCCGCCGACGAGCCGTCGTGGGCGTGACGGACAGGCCCCCCTCCGTCCTACACGTCCGTCGCGTTGGGCAGAGACTGTGCAGGCGGAGGCTTTCTTCCCATCATCTAAGGCTGGCACAACGGTGGCCTTGACGCCTCATCGTGCCCATGACGCCCCGTCATGGTATACGTTGTGGCACACTGTCTCAAGGGTCCTCCTCGAGGACCCTTGGTTGGTCCTCGGGGAGTCGTACCCTGACTTTTCCCACATGAAGCCATGCCGCACTAGGTGTTACACCTATTGTTACCAACCTTTTCTCCATTCCGACTCTTTAACTTGGCCAAACTACAAGGGACACTCTAGCCCTTTCATGAACCAACTTTCCAGACGTTATGGACGTTTTGGTTCCAAAACACTTCAACGACTCCATCTACGCCTAATTTGGCCAGGAACAATGGTTTAGACTTTAAGGAGCTTGTTTAAGTCTTACCACATGACTTTGGGATTTTGAAACGTTACACCAACAACACGGTCCGTCGATTCATCTATCATCCGTCGATGCTCCTCCGTAGCTCCAAACTTAGAATATTCAAATATCAGGTACTTGAACCCTCGCAGTCATAAACTACGGTTCACAAGTACGGTCCGTCGATCGATCGATGGACCGTTGATGCCAATCGTGGTTCCACACTTGGTTAGACTTCCCTGATTTTCCTCCAATGCCTGAGCTGCTCATCTACGATCACCACTTACGGAGCTTCGATTGAATGACGGTTCGTCGATTTCCTCCGTAGGTCTGTTTTTGCACTTTTTTGAGTTGTCTTCCCCATTTTCTGCGGAACATCTTTCCTGCAAAAAAAGACACAAAAATTGTTAAAACCCATAAAAAGGCTCGAGACACACACAACTCTTTAGTGAAATGCATTAAAATACCTTTAAATAATGGTACATTAACACCCTCAACTTAAATTCATTGTTTGTCCTCAAGCGATGTACTATGACCCTAAATGACACTTCCATAGAAGCATGCACTTTAAGCTCTAAAAATCACATGGCTATCTATCCCGACTCTTTGTTGATTAGTGTAGGCCTGCGCCTCAGTCTAGACAAGCTAACTCATGCGGATCACATCATGACACAAATTCACCATGCAACAACAGACACCTCTACTATTTTTCCTCTCGCTAAGGTACTAATTCTCTCATAATGCAACTAGCGCCCTCACTTCAAACAAAATCCTCAATTTTCACACAGTGATTATGCATTTTTGGTACAAGGATCTATTTCACTACTCGCGCTCAGAAATGAGTTCACATACAGTTAGTGCTCCACGCCATAGGCTTGCTCTTATCTTCCCTGATTGGGTTCACCATACTTGACTTTAGGATCACGTTAGGACTTTATTGTCTTGTAACATACGTTCAGGCTCATGTGTTGTACATTTGGGTATATTTATTGAATATATGCCCTCCTTGAAGATTCTGCCCCATCTGAACTGTTACACCATTGTCTGATATGCTCATAAGGAAAACTCCAAAGCGAGCAAGCCTGCGAACATCTTTCACTAGTTCCTTTCTTTCTTCCTCAAAATGGGATACACTACCCATAGATAGTCTACTAAGAGCGTCTGCTAGTACATTCGCCTTACCGGGATGATAATGCACTCTCATATCATAATCCTTAAGGAACTCAAGCCATCTCCTCTGGCGAAGATTCAACTCTTTCTAGGTGAACACATACTAAAGGCTCTTATGGTCAGTGAACACATCTACATGAACACCATACAAGTAGTGTCTCCATATCTTGAGTGCAAACACTACTGCTGTAAGCTTGTTGCATAAGTTGGATAGTTCTTCTCATGCACCTTAAGCTATCTAGAAGCATAAGCTGTAACTTTTTCTCGCTACATCAAAATACAATCAAGGCCAACTCTGGATGCATCGCAATAGATCACATAACCATCTTACCCCTCTGGTAGAGCCAAAATAGGAGCCGTAGTCAATCTAGCTTTCAACTCTGCAAAACTTTTCTCACAATCATCTGACCATTGAAACTTGACCATCTTCTGTGTCAACCTAGTCAACGGTGAGGCTATGGATAAAAATGCTTCCACGAACCTTCTGTAATTAGTCGCTATACCTAAGAAACTTCTGATATTTGTAGCAGAGGTAGGTCTAGACCATTGTTTCACAGCTTCTATCTTCTGTGAATCCACTCGAATCCCCTCGCTAGAAATAATGTGACCAAGAAAAGCAACGGATTGAAACCAGAACTAACATTTGCTAAACTTCGCGAATAACTGGCGATCTTTGAGAGTCTGCAGAACAACTCTCAAATGACTTGCACGTTCTTCCTAATTCCTAGAGTAAATGAGGATATCATCAATAAAGATGATAACGAACAAGTCCATGTACTGCTTGAACACTATGTTCATCAAATCCATGAACGTTGTAGGAGCATTGGTTAGTCCAAATGACATAACTTCAAATTCATAATGACCATACCGAGTTCTAAAGACTATTTTCGGAATGTCACTATCTCTGACTCTAAGTTGATAATAACCCGATCTAAGGTCTATCTTTGAGAAATGGCTAGCACACTAAAGTTGGTCAAAACAAGTCATCAATCCTGGGGATGGGATACTTATTCTTGATTGTGAACTTGTTCAACTGTCTATAGTCATTGTACATTCTGAGAGATTTATCTTTTTTCTTTACGAACAACACTAGTGCACCCCATGGTGAAATACTAGGTCTGATGAAACCCTTATATAGAAGGTCTTTCAACTTCTCTTTCATCCTTAAGCTCTGCTGGAACCATTCTGTAAGGAGGAATAGAAATAGGCTGGGTATCTGTAAGGAGATCAATTCCAAAGTCGATTTCGCGTTCAGGAGGGACTCCGAAGAATCTTCTGGAAACACTTATAGAAACTCATTGACTACTGGAACTGACTCAATAGTTGGGGTTTCAGAGCAAGAGTCTTTAACCCGAACTAGATGATAGAGATAACCCTTAGAGATCTACTTTCTGGCCTTAAGGTATTAAATAAATCAACCCATAGGCGCTAAGCTACTACCCTGCCATTCTAAGATTGGTTTGTCTAGAAACTGAAAACTAACAATCCTAGTTCTACAATCGACTGAGGCATAACATGAATATAACTAATCCATGCCTAAAATGACATCGAAGTCTACCATTTATAACTCTACAAGATCTGCTAAGGTGACTTTCTGAGAGACTGTGACAGGGCAATTTCTGTATACTCGTCTAGCTATAACTGGGTCACCGACTAGAGTAGAGACTGAGAAAGGTTCTGACAGAGTTTTCGGATTAACACTGAATTGGACTGCTATGTAAGGAGTTACAAAAGAAATAGTAGCCCCTGGATCTAACAATGCATAAACATTAAGGTCAAAGACTCATAACGTACGAGTGACTACATCAGGAGAACCTTCCTTATCCTGGCGAGCCTGAAGAGCATACAACTTGTTCTGGCGTTGACTGCCACCTGTACCAGATGAGTTACCCTGCTGAGTCGGGCAATTGTTTGTGCTGATTAAGTTGTAGATGAGCTCTACCATTTCCACCTCCTTGACCCTATCTCTAAGGACAATCCCTCAACCTGTGACCTGACTGGCCGCACCCAAAACATCCTTCTTTTCCTGCAAGACACTCGCCAGGATGGTTCTTATAGGGCAAGTGGGGTAAGTCTTGGTGCCTGAAACACTTCCCTGAGACTTAGAGACTTGTGCTCTAACATTCTGGTCATACCTATTCTTGGAGGATGGAACACTAGCTGATGAAGGGGCAGGAGATGAGAACTTCTGCTGACTCTGCGAGCAATTTCCACCACACGATTTCTGCTAAGAATAGTCATAGTTCCCAGTCCTAGCCTTTTTATTATCTTTGGCATGTTCCCTAAGCTTATCACCCTCAACCTCCTGAGCATGAATCATAAGCCTAGAGATGTCATATATCCCAGCAACATAGCATTTCTGCACTCTGTCTTCACTAAATCTGACACTCTATACAAGAACTTATTCATCTGAGTCCTAGAGTCAACAACCATATGAGGAGCATACCTGGAGAGTTGATTAAACTTCAGCCCATACTCTTGGACCGTCATGTTTCCCTGCCTCATGTTCATGAATTCGTGAGCCTTTGCTTCTCTTAACTCTATTGGGAAAAACCTGTCCAGAAAGGTCTCACTAAAGCAATCCCAAGTGATAGGAGCTGCATCTGTACCCCTATTTTCCTTCCACTGTGTGTACTAGATATGAGCGACATCCTTCAACTGATATGATGCCAACTCAACTCGATCATTTCCAGTGACTTGCATTACCTCAAAGATCTTCTTGATCTCATCCAAGAAATTCTGAGGTTTTTTATTAGTCTGCGATCCTAAAAACTCAGGCGGATTCATATTAACAAAGTCACAGATTATTGCTACTGCTGATCCACCATTTTTATTTACAGGAGCATGAACCCAATTTTTCTCGTGGGTCATACTATGAGCCAAATCTGTAAGGCATTCTTGAACTCAACATTGGAGACTTCTTGATGTGGGACTGGAGGATCTATGTTTGCATTCCTAGCGTTCGCATTCCTAGCGTTAGCTTTACGAAGAGGCATGATCTAAAATGTAGAACATCAAATGAGAATGGGATTAGATCATACCTTACGCGTGATCTACTTAGTGCGGCTTTTCAAACATCCTAGGACTCTTGAATCTAGTGCTATAATACAATGTTTTGTCACACCCCAAGCTACCCCCGAGATGTAGACACGGAACCTAGGAACACTAGTGATCCCAAGATAACCCTGCTGGCATGATTATAAGCATACTAAAGAATATAAATTGTTGCGGAAGCTAAATCATACTTAAAACGAAAATATGGGAAATACCCATATACTAAAACTGAGATATATGAAAACTGATGAGTTTAATACAATGAAATTATTAACTCAACACTAAGCTGAAACTAACTATGTCTAAAATAATCCTCTAAATTGGACTAGAAATACTGGGACAAGCCCAGCTAAATCTAGCAAAACTTAAACTAAATGACTAAAAGAATGAAATGAAACTCATGACTGTTGTCCTCAAAGAATGAGGACTCACCACTGAATCTGCTGAACTGGAGATCGGAAATCGATCTATTCATGATCTGGATGTTGAGAACCTGATCCTACATCACAAGAAGATGTAGCGTACGTATGCGTCAGTACTTGAAGGTACTGAGCATTTAGGATAGAGTAAAGCTGAAATAAAACATAACTAAACAAGCACAAAAGCAAGTACAATAATCTGAACATGATATACTGAATTCTGAGCTAATTGGATGCAATGACTAATTTATAACATGCTGAAACTGAATACTGAATATACTGATAAATGGTCAATGCAAAAGATTCTGACTGAACTGTCGGAGATACTAATAATCGATAATAAAATCACATGATCAAAATGTGGAGTCCGAAGTATACGCCCCATCGAGATGACCCAATATACCCTGGCAAAGGTATAAAGGCATGGTGGCGTGATCACTAAACTGATTGCCCACAGAGGGGACTTACAACCTACTTGGCTAGTAGTTCTGGGACTAATTGGGTACGCTGAACCTTAGTCCAACTCGATATTATGCTACTCCCATTGATTAATGTAGTTAACTGATTATATCTGACTTTTTGTAAATACTGGATAGCTCAAAACTGAACATGCAAACTGAGAATGCAACATTTAATATGATAATGATGCATTAATAACTGAGGCATGTATATATGAAATAATTGAAATATCTAACCTAGCATGTGTAATTCAAGAACTATAGAAATACAAAGCTAGGGTTCTGAAATTCATGCGATAATCTGATTAATAACATGATAATCTTATTTAAAATGTATACTTTAACTAAATCATGAAGTTCTGTTGTAATTCTAGGAACCCTAGGTTTAATTATGATAAGAGAATCAAGAATCTGACTGAAATTTAGGGACCCAATGGGTGAAAGGAACCCACTAGTGAAATCCCACATACCTGGTGATGAAATTCACGGAAAAATACTTAGATTTCGGGGCTGGAACTGCTGGAAACTTGTGGCGTTTTTGAACTAGGGTTCTTGAGCTTTTTCTCCTTTCATGATTCTAATTTTCTAACTTTTGATTAATGATTTTGACTTAGGTAAGTTTTAGTTATGTTTGTAGGCTTAAACTGACTAAAATCTGATGATTTAGGGTCAAAACGACGTATCTTAGAGTTTAAACGAAGTGGAAAAAGACCAGAAGACCCCGGGTAAGTTTTTGTCGGACCAAATGACGACCTGGACAGACGGTCCGTTGTTCTATCGATGGTCCGTCGTTTGGGTCCGTAGGTTCGGTCTTTTCGACATGCCTTTACTAAAATAGACATAACTTTTTACTCGGAGCTCTGATTTTAGCAAGGTCGGTGGATATGGAAATATAATTCAATTACCTATCTTTTTATATGTCATGGGACACCTAATTAATTTTGTCCAGATATATATGATTATTTGAAGTTGACCCTACTACATTTCCCCCTTAACTGGCTGCTAGTTCCCACCTACGGACCGTGGGTCCACCTACGGACCGTGCTGGTCATCCGTCGCTCTTGTCAGAGAGTGGGTGAATGGGGTGTCGAATAATGGACTCAGACTACGGACCATAATTCCGTCCGTCGTTCGACACTTAGTCAAATCTTCTGGATTGAGATTTTGGGTGGTTTCTGACACAATCGACTAATGTGAAGGACAGACCATGGGTCAGGCTACGGTCCGTCGATGGCCACCATTTGTTGCTCTTGTAGATTTTTTTAAAAACTGGTTTTTGGTATGTTTTTTATATGGGATGTTACAGAAACCATTAGTAGTGCCATCCACCTCTATCTTTGCACCATATGTAGTGCTCCTTGCTCCGCTCATAGGAACGCAACTAGATGCCCCCACTACTAATTCTTTCACCCTCCTCTAGTGCATTTCCTCATCCACTAATGAGGCCCTCCTAGACTGATCCCTTTATGTCCGCTACTTTTTTCTTGCACGAGCCTCATCATCGACCTCAGTAGTATGGCTAAGACGGTGCCTCTTGCCACGAACACAGGGTTTGGGCTGTATCTCAGCACGAACCTTGAACAAGGCCTCCAGAATAGTGTCTTGAGGTAGCTCTTTCAGGGCATGCTTCATCTCAGACCCCACATCTCGAGAATGAAATCAACGTCGGTTCGCAGGCTAGCCATCTCCGTCTGAATGGTAGTGAGCTCAATAGAGGGTGATGGTTGGTCCAGAACATGCAGCTCGAAAGTGTCAAGGCATTTGTGAACCCCTTTAATTTGTTGCTCTGTCTGCTTGGCCACGCGCTTCTTTATGTGGTCCTCTATCTCCACTATGGATTTCTTCATCCACGGCTCTATATGATGGAATAGAGAGGTCATCTACGCCTCTAGATTCTGGACTCGAGCTAGAGGAGTCACTGTTGTGGCTGGTGATGTAGACCGCGATGAGCTGGGGGCCCTGCTGGCTACATATGACAAAGAGGTCGGGGTAAGGTCGATGTGCTCTTTTGTAGCAGGGTTTGTCCCCCTAACTAGCTCCAACGTATTTGCGATGTTGTCTTCCAATGGAGGGACATCGACCTGGGGCCCTCTGCGGGGAGCCTCTTCATTAGCATCATCTCTAATGATGCTTATATCCAATATCCCGGTCGGTCCGTGGAGTGTATCACAATGCAAGATTGGAACTTTGGCGTCCTGCACATCTGAATGATCAGACACGGAAAGAGGTAAGTAGTGGAGGTCTTGAATGACCTCTCATGTATCTCCACTAAAATCATCCGTGTGAAGTCTATCTCCAACCCAACTACCATTGCTGCCACCATAACTGACCTATCCCATGTAAGTACATTATCGGCCTTTATAGGCGATACTCGGTTTCGGACCAACATCAAGAAAAATTTGACCACAAAAGTGATTGTATCCTTCTTGATAAGCCTTCAGGGTTCTATAACCCAGTCATACCTCTCCCCATATGTTTCAATATACTGACCTAGCCATAGTTTCACCGCCTCCCTCTTTTCGGTTCTTCATTGAAAATCGCCACCCTGGACTATGTCCCACCTTTAATCAAACTCTAAGGTGTTGAGGCTCCACAATGTACTCGTGGTGGGACCATATAGGAATTGAAGGATGAGGGCTTGTGATATGTCCACCCAGCATTCTCGAACCATTGTGGAAGTGAGAGGGTCTTTTTTTTGGGTTTTTGCCCGCTTGTGGGTGGACTCTAGGAGAGTGGGAACATAGGAGACATAGAACTCCAAGACAACTTCCTTGCTATATGAGTCTGATTCCTGAGCCATCCGTTGCACTTGTTGAGATTAATGAGTCGGTGTACCTCTGAACTATATGCAAACTCCTTGTGAGGAATCGACGTTCCTCAGTAACCATTCTGGTCATCACCCGCTTTCATTAATCATTTTGGCATCTCTATAGACATGACATTGCCCCTCAACGCACTACCTATTTGGTTCATCTGCAACCAGAGAGGGTCATTTGTTTGGGGTGCAGGTGCAGCTTTCGAGATAGTAGACTCATCAGACGAGGCTTGTTGTTCTTGATCCCTTGATCTGGTGGCTCCCTCAGAATTGAAACCGGATGCAGTGGCTGACTTGGACCCTCAAGACTGCGTTGACCCTGATCCTGAAGTTGTGGCGGAATCGGGGCCGGATGTTGAGCCCCCTACTAAACTGGAAGTAGCCCCGATTGGTGAGTTTATCATTGTGCACTCGTCATCAGACTGGGATGCAGTGACTACTTAGGTATTCACCTTCTGGGGGTGTTGCAGTGGCTCGGGAGGATGATGTCGGTGCTTTATTGCATAGAGGAACATAGGTTTAGGTATTGCTCTGCATCGCTGTCTTCATCGATCAACCGATAAGAAGGGGCAAACGACTTGGATTTGCCCCTTTTGATGTAGGCCACTTGCTTCTTTGGATCCGTTGTACTTGTGAAGTAGTTGTTAGTATCACAACATCTTAACGACACCCTCGAAGAACAATGTAAAAAATAAACATGAAAACAAAAATACAACTTTTGAATGCAGATTCAGTTTGATGAAACCCATCGACGGTCTTTAGAATGATCTATTGTCTGTGGAACCCGTTCGTGGTTTGGATGGGTAAGGACACACTCTCTGATGGAAACGATGGATGTATAGTAGGTCTCATCGATCAATCGACAGACAGTAGTCCATATCCGTCGTTCGACAGTTAAGCTTATTTTTAGGGAGTGGTAAACAATAGACCCAATCGAAGGCATGTCGACTGAATGACAATTCATAGACGGAGTCTTGTACTTGGGGTCTGTGAGAGATTTCAGGCCTCTTTCAATTTTTAACTTCCGACTTTTCTTAGTGACCAATTTTAATAGCAATCAATTCTAAACCTACTTTTCAACACTTTATGCTAGTTCGTCGTTCCTAGGGCTCTGATTTCGTACAATTTTCTAACCAACTTGTATAAGGTGTCGAACCTAGGTCAGAACTTAAATGTAGACTTAAACACACATATTTTTGGGTAGTTAAATTGTCACGACCGGAATCTAGACCACAAACGAGACCGGCGTCGTTGACCTCTCAGAGGTCGCAGAGAAGCCTACATACGTCATTCTTACTTCATCTAGGTTAATTTTAGCTGAAAAATTGAAATTTTGTTTTCTTATTTCATGCTAAACATTTTAAACTTAACATCATAGGCATTCACAAATCAACAATCTAATATCTCCAGGAATGCTGACTTAAACAGCTCCCAAATGACCGGAACTCTGCCCAAAGCTCGGCAATCCTGCCACATATTGCACCAAGTCTGTGCAATATCCTTGAGTTGATAGGAAGCCAACTCTGTTTTCTCATTTTTTGTGGCCCCCATAGCCACCAAAATCTTATGCACCTCGTCCACAAACTCTTGGGGGTCCTCTGAAGTCTTAGACCCTATGAAAATACGAGGATTCATCCTCGTGAAGTCTCTCAGCCTGTCAGCCATGCTACGAACCGGTCGGTTCTCCCTTTGAACATTCTGCCGGTTGACCTGGGCAGTCATGACCTGGGCCTGCATAGTGATGTCCTGTGCCATCTGGGCCAGAGATGCCCGCACCTCTAAATCAGTCAACCCAACTGGGTTAACCGGCATAACCACTCTTTCAGCTGGAGCCTAGGGTGGAACCTGATTGTCCCCAGCAGCTACACCTCCTCTCCTCTGACCAATGGTTCTCCTAGTATTCATTCTCTAAAAACAACAAAGATTGATGTTAGACACGCTCATAACACAAAGAAATTAGACATTAGGAAAAGCACAATAAGATCAGAAGAAGGGAAATTTTCCTACGCATCATGCAGTCTCTAATCCAGGATAGTGGTGCGCTTCACTACCATGACTTAGAAACTACTCAATGTGGTTGATGTGAACTTATTATCTTCGGAAGTTAACCTAGGAATCTCATACCAACTTTGTCACGACCGGAATCTAGATCCCAGACAAGACTGGCATCGTTGACCTCTCAGAGGTCGCAGACAATCCTACATACGTCATTCTTACTTCATCTAGGTTAATTTTTAGCGGAATAATTATACTTTTCGTTTTCTTATTTCATGCTAAACATTTTAAACTTAACATCATGGGCGTTCACAAATCAACCATCTAATATAGAGATAATCAAATGAAAGAAAAAGTTCATAATTACATTAAACGTATTTTTGCCAAAACGGCACCAATACAAAGTCTGAAATGAAAGTGGAAAGAAACACTAGTGGAACATGCTCCACTAGCTAAAGTCTACTTCTAAGGTAGATAATAATGGTAGACATACTCGAAATCATGAGGGCCTACCAAGTCTGGATGAAAGCTCCACGTCTGGATAGCTGCAACGTCAACCTGTAAGCTCTAGCGTCCACCTGTGCCTGCACCTAAAAATATAGAGTTGTATGGGATTAGTACACACATGTACTAAGTATGGGTATATGCAAGTAAACACCAAGGACATGCATGAGTAAGAATAGCTCTTTCCTAACAACATGATTATGGAAAGTCAAGTCAGTGGACTTGCCAAATTGGGATTAGGAAAGTTAGTGAACTTTCCAAATTTGGATTAGGAAAGTCAGTGAGCTTTCCAAATTTGGATTAGGAAAGTTAGTGATCTTTCCAAATTTGGATTAGGAAAGTCATGCCATGAGAGTAACATGCATCATCATATTTATAATATTGCACACAACACATAACATCTTACACATCGCACATATCATATTGCATATAGCACATAACATATTTCATATCATTCATTCATATGCCATGAAACCTTAGAATCATGGACTTGACATTAAGAATTCCCAAAATGAGGGCTCCACATATGGGACCTCAAATAGGGATTCTTACTTAACAAACACAGTGTCTGCTTCATTCATTCATACGTAATTCATTTCATTCATTCATAAGCTAGTGTAAACACCACCTATACCTAGGATGTAGTTTAAGACTCTCATCGGGTTTGCTGTGCAATGATCAAGAATAACCTAGTGTCATTACTTGAGTCTAGCTCACCTCTTGATTATCCTATCCTAACACCTTTGGTATCGTTGATTTGATTATGTGCATCATTTGAAACTGGCATCATTCATTCATTGGGAACTTTAACTTTAACCGAAATAGATCATGTGAGCATCATGAAATCCAGTGTCTCCCCCACACCGAAAATAGGTGGAATCACCAGCAAAAGTGACCCAAAACATGCTAGCGTACATGGGAATTCAACCCCGCTAGATCCCTATATTGGCAGTATAGGTTCGAAGACTAGGAGATATAAGAAGACCCACACCCGGCATGCCGAACAATCTCATCTCATGAGAGTTACGTGAACTTCCACCCTTCTCGAAAGAAGGCATCACCGCTCATCGCTAGTCTATCGGTACACATTATAAAGTTCCATTACATTCAACTCATACGTCATGGAAGCTGGCTTCTAGTATGAGGACATCATAGATCAATAGATGATTTCTCATCTCATTATTAGTATTAAGTGTGTTAATCTCAATACTTTAATTAGAGTGTTCATATAGACTGGTCTCTTCATTAACTTTACACTATCATAGGTGAGTACGTTTTGGTAACATTTACTTAGGCTCATTTGAGATTGTTCTCATCTTTTACATTAGACTCATATCATGTTGTCACCACATTCATTAACATTAGCATTTTTGCTCTTCATAATTACTCACCCCTTTTTACGTGAATGTTCATTTCATCATATGCCAATGCACTTGGCCATTTATGTGATTTACACTCTTACTTAACCCTTCTAGGGTTTCATCATTTCATTACATAATAATCATTTCATCGTATGCCAATGCACTTGGCCATTTAGTGTGTTTTACACTCGTACTTAACCCTTCTAGGGTTACATCATTTCATTACATACATCTTAGGTTCACTTATTTTTAAACGTATGCTAGACTTATGGGTCTATACATACAAGCCATGAGGCTTCATTCATAGTTCGTTTAAGTGATTTATATCTTCCTAAGATTATGTAGTACAAGACTTATGCATCTTGTATGTATGCCAAGATCTCGATTTCGATCTAAGTAGGCGGCATTATTCCTGAACATTTAATTCACGTATGACTTATGTATCAATACGAAATTTGGGCAAGGAACCCCGGTTTCGAACCCCTTGGACAACACTTACATTTTTCATCTATTTTATTTTTGGTCCACATAATATTGGGACCCTAGATCGAGCCCCAACATCAATTTTTCCTTTTTATTTCTCTCCTTTGAATTTTATCTTCCTTGGCCGAGGAGTTGTGGGATCGAACCCTTAGCCCCTTTTATTTTTTATTTATTTATTTCTCCTTGTCTATTTCGAGTAGACCATGAGGTTGTGGGATCAAACCCCCACAACCTCTCTTTATTTTTCTTTTATTTCTCCTACACTGCCTAGAGGTCGTGGGTTCAATTCCCACGCCTCACATTTCTTTTATCTTCATTTCTCTTAACTCTCCTTCACTGCCTGAGGTCGTGGGTTCGATTCCCACGCCTCACATTTCTTTTCTTTTCTTTTTATTTTCTCTTACTCTTCTCTACTGCCTTGAGGTCGTGGGTTCGATTCCCACGTCGCACATTTATTTTCTCTTCATTTTTCTTTATGTTCTGACCAAGAGGTTGTGGGTTCGAATCCCACTCCTCTCATTCTTAAATTTTTGTATTTTATTATTTTATTCTTTTCAGCCAAAGACACCCAAGATCAAATCCCCTTAAACCCCATTTAATTCACATTTCTTAGTGTATCTCACGGGTGAGGTCGCGGGTTCAAATCCTAGTGACCTCACCAAATTTACACTCCATTAATTTTCCAGATTTGTTCATCTACATTTAGCCCAAAACCAAACTTGTAAGTTGCTGGAAATTTGGTCACATTTCAGCTCACTTTCATCAATATTATTCACTTGAACTCATAGAGTAATTCATAGATCGTTTAACACGTTTTGGGGTGCATTTTTCATAGATTCATTTAGACAAAAGATTGTTACTTAAATCAGCCACATTTCATCTTATATGAAAATCACGATTTACATAGGTTTATGCACGTAAAATAACACCCATAACGTTACACATTTTGGAGCATCAAGCCGAGACCCTAATCATAGTCACATTCTTCCACACACATGCACATAGTTTCGAAAACACATAGGTTGTCATTAATACGATTTCTAATACACAAACAGAAACATATTTATCACAAAAACACAACATACACTAAATATACCAGTAATTATCACGCCCCGAGCAACCCCCGAGACGCGGACACGGAACCTAGGACCACAAGTGATCCCAAGCTAACCCTGCTGGCATGATCATGAGCATACTAAAAATAATAAACTGATGCGGAAGCTAAATCATAATTAAATCTTAAAAGATGGGGAATACCCATATTCTATAACTGAGATATTTGAAAACAATGAGTTTAATACAAAGGAAATATTAACTCATACTAAGCTAAATCTAACTATGTCTGAAAATAGTCTCTAAACTGGACTAGAAATACTGGGACAAGCCCTAGCTAAATCTAGCAAAAACTGAAACTAAAAGACTAAATACTGAAGAGAAACTCATGAGTCTTGTCCTCGGAGAATGAGGACTCACCACTGAATCTGCTGATCTGGAGACCGGGAAATCGATCTATGCGTGATCTGGATGCTAAGAACCTGAACCTACATCACGAGAAGATGTAGCGCACGTATGCGTCAGTACTTGAAAGGTACTGAGCATGTAGGATACAGTAAAACTGAAATAAAACATAACTGAACAAGCACAAAAGCAAGTATAATAATATGAACATGATATACTGAATTTCTGAGCTAACTGAATGCAATGACCAATTTATAACATGCTAAAACTGAATACTGAATATACTGATAAATGGTCATGCAGAGAGTCTGACTGAACTATGGGAGCTACTAATAACCGATAATAAAACCACATAAGCTAAATGTGGAGTCCGATGTATACGCCCCATCGAGAGGACTCAATATACCCTGCCAAAGGTATAAAGGCATGCTGGCGTGATCACTAAACTGATTGCCCACAGAGGGGACTTACAACCTACTTGGCTAGTAGTTCTGGGACTATTGGGTACGCTAAACCCTAGTCCAACTCGGTATTATGCTACTCCCAATGAATTCTGTAAATTAACTAATTATGTCTGAGTTTCTGTAAATACTGGATAGCTCGAACTGAATATGCAAACTGAGAATGCAATAATTAATCTGGTAATTATGCATTTATAACTGAGGCATGTATATCTGAAGTTTCTGAAATATCTGACCTAGCATGTGAAATTCAAGAACTAAAGAAATACAAAGCTAGGGTTCTGAAATTAATTCGATAATCTGAGTAATAACATGATAATCTGATTTGGAACATATATTTAATAAATTCATGAAGTTCTATCAAAGTTCTAGAAACCCTAGGTTTAATCATGATAAGAAAATCAAGAATCTGACTGAAAACTAGGGACCCAATAGGTGAAAGGAACCCACTAGTGAAATCCCGCATACCTGGTGATGAAATCCACAAAAAAATAATTAAGTTTCTGGGCTGGAACTGCTGGAGCTTGTGGCGTTCTTGAAGTAGGGTTCTTGAGCTTTTTTTCTTCTCTCTTGCTTCTAATTTTCTAAGTTTTGATTTAATGATTTGACTTGGATATGTTTTAATTATGTTTCTAGGCTTAAACTGACTAAAAATCTGATGATTTAGAGTCAAAACGACATAATTTATGGTTTAAACGGAGTGGGAAAGGTCAAAAAGACCCTGGGAAGGTTGCTGTCGGGCCACACGACGGCCAGGACTGACGGTCCGTCGTGTGCCCGACGCCCCGTCGTTGGATCCGTCGTGAGGGCCCGTTCGAAAGGCCTTTACTAAAATGGGCATAACTTTTACTCGGAGGTCTGAGTTTAGCAAGGTTGGTGGCTATGGAAATATAATTCAATTATCTATCTGTGGGTAGGTCATGAGAGACCTAATTCATTTTATGATAAGAGTTATGATCATTTTAAGTTGACCCAACTGCATTTCCCCTTAACTGTCTGCAATTTTTTTTTTTCTGAAAAACTAATTTTTGGTCTGTTTTGGCTACGGGGTGTTACATTATCTCCCCCTTGGGAACATTCGTCCTCGAATGAAGACTAAACTATATGAAATAGAGGGAGAGAGCTGGAAACCCCTCTACTAAACATTGAGAACTGAGTTTCTGACTGAATTGAGTTCTGAGTACATGCAATTACGCTGAAAATGCAAGTACAAACTGAGGGAACATGATTCTAAAACTGAATTTACGTAAGAATGACTGTAAAACTGAAGAGGAACTATTACCTCAAGCTGGAGTGGAATCGGAAGGAAAAAGGTAAGGATACTTGGCTTTCATGGCTGCTTCTGCTTCCCAAGTAGGTCCCTCTACGGACTGACTCCTCCACAAAACCTTGACTGAAGCGACTTCTTTGTTTATCAACCTTCTAACCTGACGGTCAAGAATCTCAACTGGTACATCCTCATAAGAAAGACTATCTTTCACCGCCACACTCTATAATGGCACTATAGAGGCTGGATCACCCACACACTTCTTCAAGAGTGAGATGTGGAAGACCGGATGCACTGCTACTATTTCTGCTGGCAACTCTAACTCATATGCCACCTTGCCAACCCTTTTCAATATCTTGTAAGGGCCTACATATCTAGGACTGAGCTTCCCTTTCTTTCCAAATATCATCACCCCTTTTATAGGTGAGACTTTCAGAAAAACCCAATTATCAACTTGGAACTCTAGTTCCCTTCTCCTTACATCTGCATAAGATTTCTGACGACTTTGGGCTGTCTTAAGTCTATCTCTAATGAGTTGAACTTTCTCCATAGCATAAAGGACTGAATCTGGACCTATCAAAGCTGCTTCACCTACTTCAAACCAACCAACAGGAGATCTACATCTAAGCCCATATAAAGCCTCATAAGGGGCCATCTGAATGCTGGAATGGTAGCTATTATTGTAGGCAAACTCAATAAGAGGAAGGTGATCATCCCAACTACCTTTGAAATCGATCACACAAGCTCTCAACATATCTTCTAAGGTCTGAATGGTATGCTCTGCCTGCCCATCCGTCTGTGGATGAAATGTTGTACTAAGATTAACTTGAGTACCAAGACCTTTTTGAAATGACTTCCAGAAATGAGAGGTAAACTGAGGACCTCTATCTGAGATGATAGACAAAGGAACCCCATGCAACCTCACAATTTCATTAAGGTAAAGCTTAGCATAGTCCTTTGCCGAATATGTAGTCTTGACCGCTAAAAAGCGAGAAGACTTAGTCATCCTATCGACTATCACCCAAATTGAGTCATGCTGTCTGCGAGTACGAGGTAACCCTGTGATGAAATCCATATTGATCACATCCCACTTCCAAGTAGGAATATCGATCTCTTGAGTCATACCTCCTGGTTTCTGATGTTCTACCTTGACTTGCTGGCAATTGGGGCACTTACTCACAAAGTCTGCTATATCCCTCTTCATGCCATTCCACTAATAGACTTCCCGCAGATGGCGGTACATCTTAGTGGCACCTGGATGAATAGAATACCTAGAGTTATGAGCTTCTGCAAGAATATGCTTCCTTAACTCTCCCACATCAGGAACGCACAATCTACCTTGGTAGCGAAGTACACCATCTCCCCCTTGGGAGAAAACCTCCACTCTCTGATTGTTGACTGCACCCTTTAGTTCAAGCAAGATCGGATCACTCTCTTGCTTTTCCTTCACCTCCACTACCAAAGACGATTCTGCCCAATTCTGAACTGTTACACCGCTGTCTGATATGCTCATAAGGCGAACTCCCAAGCGAGCAAGCTTGTGAACATCCTTCACTAGCTCCTTTCTTTTTTCCTCAACATGGGCTACACTACCCATAGATAATCTACTAAGAGCATCGGCCACTACATTCGCCTTTCTAGGATGATAATGCACACTCATATCATAATCCTTAAGGAACTCAAGCCATCTCCTCTGGCGATGATTCAACTCTTTCTGGGTGAACACATACTGAAGGCTCTTATGATCGGTGAACACATCTATATGAACACCATACAAGTAGTGTCTCCATATCTTGAGTGCAAACACCACTGCTGCAATCGAGGTCATGAGTTGGATAGTTTTTCTCATGCACCTTAAGCTGTCTAGAGGCATAAGATATAACCTTATCTCTTTGCATCAACACACAACCAAGGCCAACTCTGGATGCATCGCAATAGATCACATAACCATCTGAACCCTCTGGTATAGTCAATACAGGAGCTGTAGTCAATCTAGTTTTCAATTCTGCGAAGCTTTTCTCACAATCATCTGACCATTGGAACTCGACCATCTTCTGAGTCAACCTAGTCAATGGTGAGGCTATGGATGAAAATCCTTCCACGAACCTCCTGTAATAACCCGCTAGACCTAAGAAACTTCTGATATCTGTAGCAGAGGTAGGTCTGGGCCATTGTTTCACTGCTTCTATCTTCTGAGAATCTACGCGAATCCCTTCGCTAGATACAATGTGACCAAGAAAAGCAACGGATTGCAACCAAAACTCACATTTGCTAAAGTTAGCGAATAACTGGCGATCCTTGAGAGTCTGTAGAACAATTCTCAAATGACTTGCATGTTCTTCCTCGCTCCTAGAGTAAATGAGGATATCATCAATAAAGACGATAACGAACAAGTCCAAGTACTGTTTGAACACTCTGTTCATCAAATCCATGAAAGCTGCAGGAGCATTGGTTAGTCCAAACGACATAAATACAAATTCATAATGACCATACCGAGTTTTAAAGGCTGTTTTCGGAATGTCACTATCTCTGACTCTGAGCTGATGATAACCCGATCTGAGGTCTATCTTTGAGAAATGACTAGCACCCTGAAGTTGGTCAAACAAGTCATCAATCCTGGGGATGGGATACTTATTCTTGATTGTGACCTTGTTCAACTGTCTATAGTCAATGCACATTCTGAGAGAACCATCTTTCTTCTTTACGAACAATACTGGTGCACCCCATGGTGAAATACTAGGTCTGATGAAACCCTTATCTAGAAGGTCTTTCAACTGCTCTTTCAATTCCGTAAGCTCTTCTAGAACCATTCCGTAAGGAGGAATAGAAATAGGCTGGGTATTTGGAAGGAGATCAATTCCAAAGTCAATTTCCCTTTTGGGAGGGACTCTGGGAAGATTTTCTGGAAACACTTCTGGAAACTCACAAACTACTTGAACTGAATCAAGAGTTGGGGTTTCAAGGCTAGAATCCTTAACCCGAACTAGATGATAGAGATAACCCTTTTCCTTTGAGATCATCTTTCTGGCCTTAAGGTAAGAAATAAATCGACCCATAGGCGTTAAGCTACTACCCTTCCATTCTAAGATTGGTTCGTCTGGAAACTGAAAATGAACAATCCTAGTTCTGCAATCGACTGAGGCATAACATGAATGTAACCAATCTATGCCTAGAATAACATCGAAGTCTACCATTTCTAACTCTACTAGATCTGCTGAGGTGACTTTCTGAGAGACTGTGACAGGGCAATTTCTGTATACCCGTCTAGCTATAACTGGGTCACCAACTGAGTAGAGACTGAGAAAGTTTCTGAGAGAGTTTCTGAACTAACACTGAATCGGACAGCTATACTGAGTTACAAAAGACAAAGTCATGTCCGTTGTCTGAGTGAACCATATGTGAGTCACATCCTTGAGTTGGTAGGATGCCAATCTCACCTATCACTACCAGTTACTGACATCACACCAAATATTTTCTTGACCTTGTCAATGAACTTCTACGGGTCCTTACCAACTTGCAACCCTGAAAACTTAGGTCGATTCATCCTAACGAAATCACAAACTCTGGCTGCCACTAATCGATCATTTCTATTAGTAGGAACTCGAACCTACTGATTGTTCTTGTTGTTCATACTCTGAGCCAAAAACTGAATTGGCATTCTGAAACTCTGCATTTGAACTTCCTTATCTGGTACTAGAGGAATTGCGTTAGCATTACGTGCATTAGCATTCCATGCCTAAGCTCTACGAGAATGCATGATCTTAAGCGCATAACGATGGATTAGAAAGAAGATCATACCAACGCACGATAAGAGTATCAAGAAAGTGAAGTTTTCCTAAAACATTTCATAGCCTCCCTCTCATTAGATGTGGTGCACTTCACACCCATGAAAAGGACTCTACTTAGTGCGGCTTTTTCAGACATCCTAGGACTCTTGAACCTAGTGCTCTGATACCAAGTTTTGTCACGCCTCGAGCAACCCCCGAGACGCGGACACGGAACCTAGGACCACAAGTGATCCCAAGCTAACCCTGCTGGCATGATCATGAGCATACTAAAAATAATAAACTTATGCGGAAGCTAAATCATAATTAAATCTGAAAAGATGGGGAATACCCATATTCTATAACTGAGATATTTGAAAACAATGAGTTTAATACAAAGGAAATATTAACTCATACTAAGCTAAATCTAACTATGTCTGAAAATAGCCTCTAAACTGGACTAGAAATACTGGGACAAGCCCCAGCTAAATCTAGCAAAAACTGAAACTAAAAGACTAAATACTGAAGACAAACTCATGAGTCTTGTCCTCGGAGAATGAGGACTCACCACTGAATCTGCTGATCTGGAGATCGGGAAATTGATCTATGCGTGATCTAGATGCTGAGAACCTGAACCTACATCACGAGAAGATGTAGCGCACGTATGCGTCAGTACTTGAAAGGTACTGAGCATGTAGGATAGAGTAAAACTGAAATAAAACATAACTGAACAAGCACAAAAGCAAGTATAATAATCTGAACATGATATACTGAATTTCTGAGCTAACTGAATGCAATGACCAATTTATAACATGCTAAAACTGAATACTGAATATACTGATAAATGGTCATGCAGAGAGTCTGACTGAACTGTGGGAGCTACTAATAACCGATAATAAAACCGCATAAGCTAAATGTGGAGTCCGATGTATACGCCCCATCGAGAGGACCCAATATACCCTGCCAAAGGTATAAAGGCATGCTGGCGTGATCACTAAACTGATTGCCCACAGAGGGGACTTACAACCTACTTGGCTAGTAGTTCTGGGACTATTGGGTACGCTAAACCCTAGTCCAACTCGGTATTATGCTACTCCCAATGAATTCTGTAAATTAACTAATTATGTCTGAGTTTCTGTAAATACTGGATAGCTCGAACTGAACATGCAAACTGAGAATGCAATAATTAATCTGGTAATTATGCATTTATAACTGAGGCATGTATATCTGAAGTTTCTGAAATATCTGACCTAGCATGTGTAATTCAAGAACTAAAGAAATACAAAGCTAGGGTTCTGAAATTCATTCGATAATCTGAGTAATAACATGATAATCTGATTTGGAACATATATTTAATAAATTCATGAAGCTCTATCAAAGTTCTAGAAACCCTAGGTTTAATCATGATAAGAAAATCAAGAATCTGACTGAAAACTAGGGACCCAATGGGTGAAAGCAACCCACTAGTGAAATCCCGCATACCTGGTGATGAAATCCACGAAAAAATAATTAAGTTTCTGGGCTGGAACTGCTGCAGCTTGTGGCGTTCTTGAACTAGGATTCTTGAGCTTTTTTTCTTCTCTCTTGCTTCTAATTTTCTAAGTTTTGATTTAATGATTTGACTTGGATATGTTTTAATTATCTTTCTAGGCTTAAACTGACTAAAAATCTGATAATTTAGGGTCAAAACGACATAACTTATGGTTTAAACGGAGTGGGAAAGGTCAAAAAGACCCTGGGAAGGTTGCTGTCGGGCCACACGACGGCCAGGACTGACGGTCCGTCGTGTGCCCGACGCCCCGTCGTTGGATCCGTCATGAGGGCCCGTTCGGAAGGCCTTTATTAAAATGGGCATAACGTTTTACTCGGAGGTCTGATTTTAGCAAGGTTGGTGGCTATGGAAATATAATTCAATTATATATCTGTGGGTAGGTCATGAGAGACCTAATTCATTTTATGATAAGAGTTATGATCATTTTAAGTTGACCCAACTGCATTTCCCCTTAACTGTCTGCAATTTTTTTTTTTCTGAAAAACTAATTTTTGGTCTGTTTTGGCTACGGGGTGTTACAGTAATCATACCCAACCTATGAATCATTGGGAGCTAGTGACAGGGACATGCAACGGGGAACAACCCTAGTTTTCGGACTGAATAATCTGAACCTTAAGGCGTATCTTGGGAAAGGGACCAAGTGAGAAGGGAACCCATACCTTTTTAACGTTAAACCCTCAACTTGCTGCCCAAAAACTTCACCCAAGATTACGTCCAAGTCCCCTCAATGTCAGCACCACTCGATGGACAACCTCCCTTTGCCTAACGTGTGATTAACGTTTGTTTTCTTTTGATTTCGTGTGAGTTCTTAAAGTGTGAAGAACTTGGTTTATTTTTCTATTCTTGTATGTTATTTTGGCAGAGAGAACACGTGAGAAACAAGAGAAAATGGTCGTTGATGTTGAGGAGATAAACGTGAGAGAGTGAGGGTTTTATTAGGCTTAGGAGTCTAGTTTAGGACTTAGTCAATTAAGGTTTTATTTAATTATTAAAAATCTCATTTTATTTTATTTTAAATCATCTTATAAATACTAAAATTAAATTGATTACATTTACCAACTTAAATTAAAACAACTTTAATTCATTGCTTCCACCTAGGTTCGAACCCGGGTGGAGCAAGACTTCACTTCAAGAGCCCATTTTCGGCCCTCTCTCCCCAAATTGCCCATCCACCTTATTAAATAAATAATTAATTATATATTTAGGGAAATTACGATACTACCCTTATCCTGGAAAAAGACCATTTTACCCCTAGACCCTCCAAACCTAAGATTTCCCCTTTTTAAGTCCGGTAAACACTCCTACGAGTAAATCTTCGTATTCGAGAGCCCTACATGGTTGGACCCAACCTTTACAAGCTCAACTAACTCCCCAAGTTAGTTGTCTTGGTTGTAGCAAGGGTTCAAAGGTTTGGTTCTACGTGCATCAATCCGTGTGAATCCGGTCTAATCGTAAGCATTCTAGACACATTAAGCATTACTTATCATATCCATTTTTAGGGTTGTTACATAAATTGCTAAACAACCATTGTCTATCATACCAAAGGAAGTTACTACGTGACTTTTAGCATGCAGAGTTAATCAATTTAGTCTGAAGGTCAAGACCCCACTCCCGACTTCCTAAATTCAACTATGAACGCGAATTCAAAGTAAGGGGAAGTTGAATTACCTTACAAGCGATGAAGAGTGTTGTGGTTGTGTGCCTACAATGATGTGCAACCTAAAGAATAAGTTGACGCTTTCGGAACCCATTCACCGGACTTTTGAGGATGAAAAGAAGAGAGAACTTTGGAGAAAAATGATCAGGATTTGGAGAAAGTGAGGAGGCAGATGAGTTTTAGAGATGTTGTATTGAATTGGGGAGTGATTTGTGGAGAAATTGAATTGGTGGAAATGGTTATGGCAAGATTTTAAAAGAAAATGGAAAGAGGCAAGGATTTGAAAGATGGGTTTTTTAATATAACCGTCCGAGTCGGGCCGGTTCACTGGCTAACTAGATCCACGAGACTCCATCGACCGCTCACCGATTAGAACTGTTGATCACTCTTAGATTTAGAAAAATTTTGATGCTTACCTGGAATCTACGGACACCATTCACGGTCCGTCGATTTAATGACAGATCATTGATGGGGTCCGTAGAGCTCTACACTAGACCATTTTCTTTAGATTTCTGTTTTTGCCTCCTGCACATTTACCACCAATTAGTCCATTCTTTTATAGTTATTTTCTCATCTTTATATCAGCCAAAGTTTTCTTTTGTTCAATTGATAATCTCACAATCGAAGGAATTTGTTTCACAACCCCCCCCCCCCTCATTACTTTACTGTTTCCAAAATACCTTGACTAAAAAGATATAATCATGGGATAAAGTTAAGTCTAAACTTTTTTCCTCGTGGGATCGACCCAAACCTACTAGTTGTGTTCTTTACTTGATAACGATCGCTTATACCTCTTTAGGGAGGTGTAATTTGAGCGAGTCAAATTTTGGCGCCGCTGCAAGGGAAATTTGGCTTTTAGATTAATTTTAACTACTTTATTGAACTTTAGTCCACTATTTCCTAATTTTACTTTTTCTTTTTGTTTTTATCTCTATTAGGTCAAGCTCTAGTATATGCAAAGCACACGGAGCCGAGGGGAACTACTCAGCCCTTACGATCCCGAATTGAATCAAACTTTGCAGAGAATGAAGAATCAAGGGGTCCCAATTAACCCAAAAATAGGGAATGTAGGTGATGGAGCTTGCTTGCATCCCCGAATAATAGTTGGTGCAAACAATCAGGCACCCATAGAGAATAAGTTTGTAGATGCCCTAAGAGTGCAACCTCCAGCATCCCCACGACCTCATGACTATTAAAGAGGCAACGTAAAAATTATAGACTTTGATGGACCTCTTGTCCTACCCCCACTGCCCCCGGGGCATACATTCGTGGTGATGAGTAGCCTGACGTAAATGCTCACCGGGAGAGGTTTATTTTTGAGACTGGCATAGGAAAATCCACATGGTCATATATCCAAGCTTAGAGTTGTTTGCAAAAGTTGTGTGACTAGACCAGATTTGGACATTGATGTCATCGGGTTGCAAAAGTTCCCTCTATCACTAACAGTAGAGGCTTCTATATGGTTTACCGAGATGCACTACAACTTAATCCATACCTGGGTTCCATTTAGAGATGTGTTCTTAGCAAAGTACTATCCAGTATCAAAGAAGCTCAATCACAAGGATAAGGTGAACAACTTTGTGGTATTACGTGGAGAGTCGGTGAGTAGCTCTTAGGATAGATTCATTGAATTCATTAGGGGTGTCCCGAATTATCGCATTGATGATGAGTCACTAAAGTAGTATTTCTATAAAGGTCAAGATGACAATAATAAAGCGGTGCTTGATACTATTGTTGGTGGCTCCTATGGGGATTGCACATATGCTGAGATTGCAGAGAAGTTGGAGAAGATATCTCGCATCAACAAAGATTGGAGCACTAAAAAGTCAGACACTGGGCGAAACACCTTTGTTGTTCATGCAATAAATAATCGAGCCACAGATATGATTCGTGAAGAGATGGCGCAGATGAGAACTGAGTTGGGGTTGGTCTTTAAGAATGTGAGGGGAGGCATAGAGGAGGTGAATGCGGTGATCAATTTGACTAAACCTCCACCCCCAGCCACAGATGCATATGCAGTTAATGATCAGATTGGGGGTTTCCGACAAAATGCCTAAGGTTCTGATCCGGAAAATTGGAGCCAAGGTCAACGAAACCAAGATCAGTACTATGGTAATTACAACTGAGAGGGTCAATATGTATGAGATAGGAATAATAGCCACGACAACAACTTAAACCGGAATAATTTTGGTAACAGGAATGATTGGATTGGGCCATATGTTCCCCCTCAAAATCTAGAAGCTGCCCCTAGAGAAGGTCGAGGTAGTATAGCGCGGATTGAAGATATGATGCAAAAGATAATGAGGAGGTTTGAGGCAATTGATGAGAATGTTAAGGACATGAGAAGTGACCTATCTGGCATTGGACAAAAGGTGGATGCACATGCGGTCTTGATAAATAACGTTGAGCTACAAATGACTCAGTTGTGTACAACAGTGAAGCCAAGACAACCTGGAAGTCTTCTAAGCATCATTATACATAACCCAAAGAATCATGGACATTGCATGACAGTCACTACTCGAGGAGGTAAGCATACCATTGATCCACCTATGTCATCTGTAGTACAAGGGTATATGAGAAAGGAAGATGATATGGAAGAATCTAGTGGAGAGTTGGGTGATGGAACATTGAAAGAAGCAGAGTTATCTGAGAAAGTGGTCCTCATCCCTACACCTTCACCACCATTTCCACAGAGATTAGTGAAGAAAACGGAAGATGGTAAATATCGCCAATTTATCACTATGTTCAAAAAGTTGTCCATCAATGTTCCGTTGATAGAAGCTTTAGAGAAAATGCCTGGATATGCTAAGTTTATGAAGGATATGTTGAGAAAAAGAGGTTAGTGCGTTTTGAAGATGATGACAGAATGCAACATTGTAGTGTTATTTCCACGAGGTCTCTTAGGCAGAAGGAGGAGGATCCGGGTGCCTTAACTTTTCCATTTACTATAGGGTTGCTACACTTTGCGAAGGCGCTGTGTGATCTTGGTGCAAGCACAATCTCATGCCACTGTACATTTACAGAAGTTAGGCTTGGGGGACCCAAAGCCCACTACGATGCGGTTACTGAGGGCCGATCGAACTGTAAAGATGCTCATAGGTGTACTCCATGACGTGCTTGTGAAAGGGGAGTTGTTCATCTTTCCGTCTGACTTTGTAATTCTTGACTGTTAGGTTGATTTTGAGGTCCCCATTATTTTAGGGAGACCGGTTCTTGCCATAGGGCGTGCACTAGTCAATATAGAAAAAGGGCATATGAAGTTTATGTTGAACAATGAAGAAGCAACTTTCAACATCTGTAGGTCCATGAAGCAGAGTGGTGAGATCCAAATGAAATCTGCTATATTTTAAAGAGGTGAGAGTGTATCCCAAGTGCAAATTGAGGAGCGACTAGGTGTTGAGGCACTAGCAGCGGTCATTATAAATTTTGAGAGTGATGGTATTTTGAGTATGATGCTTTAGTGGTCGCACTTGAAAGAAATGAATATTGGTCAAAGTCGAAGAAGTTTGAGTTGGACATGACGCATCACGAGTCTCCACCTGCGAGACCATCTATTGTGGAGGCCTCAAAATTATAGCTTTAGTCAATACCACCTCATCTGAGGTATGTGTTTTTGGGTAGATATGACCTTTTGTGGTGATTATTGCAGCAGATTTAAATAGGCATCAAGTAGAGTGCTTTGTCGTGGTGTTGAAGAGATTCAAGCGAGCCATTGGATGGACTATTGCAGATATTATCAGGATCATTCACGATATTTGCTCTCACAAAATCCAACTCAAGCCAGATAACAAACCGAGTATTGAGCACAAAATAAGGTTGAACCCACCTATGCAAGAAGTAGTGAAAAAGAAGATTATGAAGCGGTTGGATGTTGGGGTCATTTATCCCATTGCGGACAACAGTTGGGCGTGTGCTGTTCAGTTTGTGCCTAAAAAGGGTGGGACGACTGTGATACCTAACGAAAGGAATGAACTTGTTCCTACGCAGCCAGTGACTAGTTGGAGAGTTTTCACGGACTATCGAAAGTTGAATGCTTGGACTGAAAAGGAACATTTTTCCATGAACTTCATGGACCGGTGTTTAACAGACTTGTAGGCAAGGGTCGGTATTGCTTTTTTGATCGCTATTTAGGATACAACAATATCTTTATTGCCTCGTAAGATAAAGAAAAGACCACCTTCACTTGTCCTTTTTGGCTTTTTGCATTCTAAAGGATGTCGTATGAGTTATGTAATACACTGGCTACCTTACAGCGTTTTATGATGTCTATGTTTTCTGATATGGTGGAGGACACTATTGAGGTGGTCATGTATGATTTTTTGTGGTTGGTGAATCCTTTGTTTGGTTCCTGAATAATTTGGCTGAGGTGCTCAAGAGATGCGAAGATTTAAATTTGGTGTTAAATTGGGAGAAATGTCACTTCATGGTGAAAAATGTATAATGTTGGGCCATCACATCTCAAAAAAGGGGATAGAGGTTTATCGGGCAACACTTCAGGTGATAAAGAAGCTTACTGCACCCATCACGGTCAAGGGTGGAAGAAGTTTTCTCGAGCATGCTAGTTTTTATCATAGGTTTATCAAGGATTTTTCAAAAACTGCTCATCCTTTGTGCAAATTGTTCGAATAGGACTGTAAGTTCTATTTCGATGAATGTTGTCTGAAAGCATTTGAACAGTTGAAAGGGAAGTTAGTGTGCGCGCCCATTATTATTTCACCAAATTGTAGTAAGCCATTTTAGGTGATGTGTGACGCGCGCCCATAAAACCTTTCTCCCCATCTACTATGTGATTAAATCCCTAAATGACGCCCAAAAGAACTATGTTGTAATTGAACAGGAACTTCTCGCAGTGGTGTTTGCATTTGAGAAATTTTTCTTCTATTTGCTTGGGACGAGGGTCATAGTGCAAACTGACCATTCTAATTTGAGATATTTGATGGGAAAGAAGGATGCAAAGCCAAGATTTATCAGATGAGTATTATTGCTCCAACAATTTGCTTTTGAGGTGAAGGATAGAAAGGGGCCCAAAAATCAAGTGGCCGACCACTTATCAAGATTGGAGGATGAAGCTATGCGCGATTTGGGGAAAAGGCTGAAACTGATGATGCGTACCTAGATGAGCATGTATTGGCTGCTTCTCAAGATCTGATCCCATGGTTCGCAGGCTTTGCGAACTATCTGGCAAGTGATTTGGTCCCATCGGATTTGACTTTCCACCAAAGGAAGAAGTTCATGCATGATTTGAAGAAGTTCTTTTGGGATGAAAGGTCGGCTAACTCCACTAGTGAAGGCGATACACCCAAGAAGAAAGGCGATCTTGTTGAACGTCAACAAAACTGACAATGCGTGGAGAGAAAATGAATGCTTGATATGCGAACCACGGTGGTAATCAGTGATTTTCTGAATATGAAAGGCAAATTCGAACGAGTTTGGAGATTAAGTTTAAAAGGCCTGAAGACTAAAATATGAAAAGTTGAGCTGAAGCATAAGAGGAGATCACCGAACACGCTCGTAGAGCATGACATAGGTCGCCAAATAAAACATGCATTGCGATTTTAGATAAATTTTGGGAAACTAGAAATAGCTCTAATTATAGTGAAATGAGATAGTTCTGAAGATTAAAAGATTAAGAAATATTCGGAGTTTGAGAAAAGACTTGAGCTTTGTGAAGAACACTTTTGTATCTTTTGGCATTTATCAACATTTCTTTTGAATTTAATAAATTGAAGTTGAATCTCGAGTGGGTTTACTTGTCATTTCTAAATTTCATATTACCCATGGTTGCTTTCGTGGAAGGTGTATTTTTTTATTTAATTATGGGATTGGGTGTTAATTTAATGTAGTGTGTATTGTGTTATGATTTATTTTGCATATGGTAATACATGAATTTGAGTAATTAGCACGGAGGTAATTTATGGGTTAAGGTTGCTAACTTAATTCCTTCTTCTGATCTCTGGTCGATATTCGGAAAAGATTTATTTGAGTGGGTAGTTATACAATACTAGAAAATTAGGTGTGATTTCTCTAACTTACTTGAAAATATAGGTTGTGGGTCACATCTATTTACCCTAATTTTGCATCAATGGAAATAATATAGTAAGGTATTGGATTGTTTAGATTCTCATTTAGATGAGACATAATGAAGAGTCTATGCGTAGATTCTTTGAGATTGAAATACGATTAGCGTTATTGAAGATGACTTAGCATATTCATGAATGTTCATGACTATAGAGTATCATGCCCGAGAGCACCCGCTAGACGTGAAACTGCGTACATGACTCCGAAAGGGTATCACACAAGCCCTTAGCATAACCATCATTGCATAAGACATTGAATAATGCGTAAATTTAAAAAAATTTAACATCAATGTCAAACTCTTTCATAATAGAAATATAATGTCTACACGTGACTCATAAACCATCTATGTACAACATAGATTTCTCATATAGGGCACGTAGACCTTTACAATAAATTGTCTCATAATAGGAAGTACATAAGAAGTTTAGTACAATATAAAGAAACATAAGTGGAATCATGCTTTCCCTCATAACTTGAGGACATACCGAAGTCTTGGAGAATCCAAGACAAGCCTTCTCTTCTTCACAATGGGAACCTACTAGTCGAAACCTACACATAGAAAGAAATGAAATAAATATGAGGTAACACACTCAATTGTACTAAATATGGAAGCCATACAATTAAAACCATTTAATACATGCATTAAAGGGACCTTTATCAAAAACATGCTATTTTAAGTTGAAAGACACAATGCACATTCAAGGAATGCATAATCAATCCATACCATAAGATAAAGAGTCATTCATAATCATAAGTAACATTATACAATACAGACACCACGCATGACCCCCTTATCAAGTTCACTTCTGCAATGTACATATGAAGTCTCATACATCCATATATGCCATATAAAGCAATAAAGAAGACACAAGTGTGGTCACATACATAATTAACAATTAACACCATAATAGGTCTTAAAATAATTCATAAGTTGTCATACATAAAGTTTTCACACAAGGACCCCTCAAAAAACTCACTTGTGCAATGTATAAATAAAGTCTCATACCCTCACCTATACTAAGTAGTATCCCTAAAAAAGCCTTGGTTAGAGTTCATATTCATATTCATAAGGCATATTAATAGATTACTTCATATTCTTACAACATAGGTATATTTGCAATGACTGACATAGATCATGTGTGCTATATGGAATCTGGTTTTCTACCCCCACAGTAAAAAATAGGTTTTTCACTTACCTCAGGTACAACCAACATAATTAGCATCTAGGTGGATCAACAAGCTAAAGACCTATGTGGGTGCATAGTTACGGAACAAGAGGATTGGTACAAAGAAACTCGGACTTGCACAACTAAGAAGGTTTCCATTTCATGAGACAACATATATATTCACGAACCTGGACTTGCTAAACGTAGAAGGAACCCATATGGGAAGCCGGACTTTCTAAACTTAAAATCCTCCCTCTCATATTCATGTTCACTCGGTGCTAAGCATAATTCCTTTAAAGTAGCATTAAGCCTTTAATAACGCATTGGTTCATAAATAATGCCTTAAAGACTCAACCACTGATATATCATATAGCTCAAGGGTTCAAAAGACGAGAATCTCCTTTCAATCTTAGAACCATGAACATGTGAGAATGTCATTTTATATCATAGTCATATAGTGTTTAAGAGAATTACCTTTTATTCAACTTACCAACCCTAACACAATCATAACACCACACTCATGTTCATATCGTAGCATAACATACATGTTCATACCATAGAACACATGATCATAATTAGGGTTGTTGGGAGGAGCAAAACTTGGCTAAACCCACAATGCATAAATCAAGTAAGCACCTCCACCATAAGTGGATCAACAGTTCAATATAAGACTACCCATTAAATGGAAAACCTTCATTCATAGCCTTCAAGTCTTTCTTCAAGATTCGACCCTATTTTCTTAATCTTCATACATCATATAGGATAACATCATAATACAATAATCAATTTCATGAAAACATACTAGACTTTCATCATTTGAAATGTACTAGGGTTTAGATTTGAGACAGAAGGGGAAATCATGGGTCTTGTGGGGAATTGTTCAAAAACCATAAACATTACATTAAATCATCCACAAACCTTCATATATAAGCATAAACAAAAATTTTAGATCAATGGAATCGATAAAATTTGAGTAAAAACCTAGAAATAGGGGGACTTTGAAATCAAATATCTAAGAGGGCCTCTTGGGGAAAAGCTCTAAAGAGTGAAGAGCATCTATACATTAATTGAAGCTTTGCCACGAAATTGAAATGAAAATCTTGGAGCTTTAACGTTAATCTTGAAGCTTGGTGTTCTTCAATGGAGGAGCTTTGTAGAGAGAAATATTTTAGGGAATTGGGTTTTGGGAGAATATTGGGTGTTTGTGTTTTTTATTTGAGAATGGGTTAAAATGACTTGAAACAAAGATATATTTCACCCCTAAAATGCCCTAAATACCCCTCAATTAATTGGACTAATGAACATAAGACATTAAATAAATTATCTTTTAATGAACCCCGTCAGGGACCACGCCTAACTCCACAGGTCATGGTAAGGACCATGGAGCGTGGTCCCTCCTGTGGAGTTTGAGTCAGTGAGCCCCCAACATGGAGAACAATACAACATGGATAAGGAACCTTCACAGTCGCCTTCACAATTCGTGTAGCGGACCACTGATCGTGGTCCAACCCATGAAGGGTTGAGCCAGTAGATTGCCAAAAAGTTGTCCACTAGACCATATCCAAGGAAAGACCATTCCCCTCTCTTGAAGGTTGGGCAGTGTGCATGTTGCTAGAGGAAGCCTCGGCTCGCTTCTTGCCATGGCACTTTCCCTTAGGTCTAGACTTGTTTCAGCTAGTTTTCACTTGTAACGCTATAGTAATACTTGGTGAGTCATTTTTATGATTTTTAACATATGTTTTCGCTCTATTTTAACTTATTATTTTCCGGAGTGTTAAATAATGTCACAACCCATGGAAGATCCTAGGAGTAACATGATGCATAAAAACACGAAAGGCCTCATACAAGACACTTAGCATCAATCAAGATAATAGAACATTAACGATATAAAAGACAGTTTCAACATAAAATGTTTTATAGAGAAAAGGGGAATTATAAACATCGTATCAAATGAATCTTATACATAAGAATAACTCAGAGCATAACCCGTAAATTAAGTTAAACATATGAAAGTAAAGGATTGGTCCTTGGAACATGAGGATTCATCAATTTTCAATATTTTATATGAGATCTCTATCCACGGAAGTGCGAATCTAAATAGTCAAACCCTACATTTGGGAAAGTCTAGGCAAGAGTATGTGTTAGTACAAAAATTCACTAAGTATGATAGTCATGCATAAATGTATGAAATTATCCTAAAAAGGAAATTTTTGTGATATGCAAAGACCTAGTCAAAGCATAAGACATAAGTGTTAGAAAACATCAGTCCTTAAACATTGATAATGAAATTAAAACCGTCTTTGATCACATGTGAGATACTTCCTGAAGTAACCTTCATCTGTATTGTGGAAACTAGCCTTAGCCGACATAAAGACCATGTGAGCTACAATATAATCCCCCGGTGTGTCACGCCCCGAGCCTACACCTTGGGCTGGACTAGCACCCAGTGACCATTGCTGGTCTCGAGTGAAACCTTGTCCTGACTTACTTAACCCAGCGAAAGACAACAATCATATTTAGAATGATAACAGGACTTATCTCAACTGCATAACAAAGTAATTGTGAATGTCTTTAAAGATTTAAACATTCAACATGGCCATAATGGCAATCCAAGTCTTTAACATAAGAATGAAAAGATAAAGATTACTGAACTACTAACTGTATATGAAGCCTCTAAACTGACTGAGATGAATCTTTGGACGAACTCCACAACATTCTATTGAACTAACTAGAAAGAAATAAAATATGTCCTCCGGAATAGAAGGAGACTCACCAACTGACTCTACGGTGCTCAACTAGATCAATGGTGCGCTGGATGTCGATTATCGTTACCTGCATCAGCATCATGATACGATGTAAGCCAAATGGCATCAGTACATTGATTGTACGAGTATGTGAGTTGGAATGTTAAAAGACACTTAGGATTGAAAAGGAGTAATAAATAACACTTACCTTGGCTCTGTTTCAACTCATGATTTACTAACTCTTGTTCTATATGTGAAGTTTAAAAATTAAATGCAATATAAAGAAAAGCTAGTTGAAACATGTTGTAAACTCTGAATGTATACAAGTATACAAATAATATCTGATATATATGTAATAATACAAATAACTAATGTGTATGAAAATACAATACTTTGGTGGGAGCTTCTCTAACCGATATTTATCACTTAAGAGCTATATAATGATACATCGTTACTCGGCCCACGCTGCCCGACCATTCTAACCTTGCCTGAGTATAGGACCTGAACTGCCTAATGGATTCACTAGTGTACTATGAAAAGGGTTCATCTAAAAAGTATGACCCTCTTCTACCCATGATGGCTACATGGTTTACATTGAGACTTGAGTTAATATGAACTAGCATCCCCACATCGGTGCTCAATACTACTCCATAAAATATATATTGACTCTTATGTTTTTAAAACATAATGATTCTGTGATTTGATAAAAGTTCTAAAAACATACCTTTAAAAAGCTCTCTTCGAAATCATACTTTCCCTTCTTGTTTAAATGTGAAAACATTTTTACTTCTCTTTGGGGATACTTAGTCCGCATATACTCTTGAGTAAAGGAATTTCAACTTTAACTCTTTACTCTTTGCTCAACTTATATCTTGAGCCATAAAACAAAGTTAGAATGTTTGTTTAAGACTCTAGAAATCTTTAAGAACTTACTTTGACTTGCTTCTTAACTTTTAGACTTGACTCATAACTTATTTGACTTTGATCTTAACTTTCCTTGAATTGGATTATGGAATCAAGGATCATAATCTCATTTTTTATGGATGATTTCATGCTGTATAGACGTACTTAGAGTATTTGAATCAACTTGGAATGATAGGTACATCACTTAGGAACTAGTACAAAAAGATGGGGGGAGGAATGGGAACTCCAAGTGACCCTACTGCTCTGAGAGGCGCGGGGCGCTTGAGCTTGATGGACAGACACTGTCCTCAGGCGCTCAGGCTAGCACGGCATGCCAGGGCCTGATGGACAGAGTCTGTCCTGAGGGGCTCTTGTAGGCGCGGCGCCCGGGGCCTGTCAGACGAGTTTTCCAACTTTACTTCTCCGATTTTCAACTCTTAACTTCCCAAACTTCCATGGATCTTCCCCCAAACACTTAGGATCACTAAAATCCTCCATAACCAATAGTTTAGACTCATAAAACAGCCCAGAAACACGAATGAAAACCACTAAAGGTACATTACAATTCTACAAACAAAATTTCAATAATTGTTCATAAAGAACTTCAAGATTCATCTGCAAAAATTTCTGAATTAAACATATTGGTGTGTGGGTGAACGAACCCAACACATAAAGATCTCACATACCTTGATAGGGATCACCCCATACGAATTCCATTAGCGAAATCTTAGCGTTCTTGAAGAATTCTTGATCTTCCTCTTCTCTTCTCTCTTCTCCCCAAGACCTAAGCATTCTTAACTTTTCTAAAACTTAATTGGGGCATGGTTTTACACCTATTAAACCCTTATAATGAATTACGCAATAGTAGGGTCAAAAACTGTTCTACTCTTACTAAAATCCGGATTTGACTTTCCGCAGTCCAACAACCCAACTTCCTAAAGACATATCTCCCTCATACGACATTGAAAATGTGCAAACTACGCACCGTTAGAAAGATCCTTCCAAGGGCTTTCCAACTATATAAATAACTCACCCTTACTCCACCTGATCTGGGAGTTATAGACGTTTGAAAATGACAAAGTCTCACTTATTAAAATTAGTAAATTTTCCAGAGTTCCCTATTTATTTCCAAAAGTGATATTCATTGTTTCTTAGATTTTTCTTAGTTATTTCAAGTTACCAGATATTACAATATCCCCCCCCCCCCAGGGAACATAAGCTAAGGGTAGTAGCATCACTTCAATACTCAACAACAAAAGCAAATAACAACTTGGTTATGCATAGTCTTATGAAGCGCTAAGAAGAGAATTTAATACCTTGATATGCATTCTCTTCGGATTCAACGAGATGGGGATATCTCTTCTTCATATCCTCTAAATCTTCCCAAGTCGCTTCTTCAACAAACTGGTTCCTCCAATGGACCTTGACTGATGCAACTTCATAGGATAAGCTATCCTTATTCCCAACATTCTCAGTTGGTACAATCAATGAAGGATCACCCAAACGCTTCTTCAACATAGAAATATGTACTATCAGATGAACCGCCGTTAATTCTTGGGGTACCTCCAACTCATATGCCACATTGTCCACTCTCTTGGAGATTCTATAAGGTCCAATATATCGTACACTTAGTTTCCCCTTCTTACCAACCCTCATAACACCCTTCATGGGTGAAACTTTCACATACACTCAATCCTCCCCCACAAACTTTGACGGCCTTCTCCGAACATATGTGTAGGTCTTTTGGCGACTTTATCTCTTTTTCAATCTCTGTTGAATCACTTTCACCTTCTCCATAGACTTGTGAACTAGGTATGGTCCTATCAACCCTGCTATTGGTAACTGTTGTTGTAAGCGAACTCAATCAGAGGTATGTGATCATCCCAATTCCCTTTGAAATCGATGAAACAAGCTCTCAACATATCTTCTAAGGTTTGGATAGTACGCTCTCTTATCCATTTGACTAAGGATGAAAAGCAGTGCTTAAGTTCACCTTTGAACCCAAACCTTTTTGGAAAGATTTCCAGAATTGTGGAGTAAATTGTGCACCTCTATCTGAAATAATGCAGACCAAAACTCCATAAAGACTTACCACTTATTGAAGGTAGAACTTAGCATAGTTCCCAGACGAATAGGTAGTCTTTACTGGCAAGAGATAGATTGACTTTGTCATTCTATCGACAATCACCCAAATAGAATCATGTTGTTTGCGAGACCATGGCAAGCCTGCGAAGTCCAAATTAATCATCTCCCACTTCTTTTCTGGAGGTTTTCTATTTTGAGCCAAACCTCCAGGCCTTTGGTGTTCTACTTTCACTTGCTGGCGTTTAAGGCACATGGCAACAAACTCGACAATAACCTTCTTCATGCCTTCCCACTAATAAACATCTCTCAAATCACGGTACATCTTTGTGGTACCCGAATGTATGGAAAATATGGAGTTATGAGCTTCCTCTATGATCCTTTCTTGGAGTTCAGCCACCTTTAGTACACACAATCTACCTTGATACTTCAGCACACCATCTCCCCCTTGTGCAAAAGCTATCACTCTTTTCTTATGAACGTTCACCTTTAAATAAAGCAAAATGGGGTCTTGGTCTTGCTTCTCTTTCACCTTTGACACTAATGATGACTTAGGCCCATTGGTCACATCTATACCTCCTTCTGCGGAATCCATAAGTCTGACTCCCAAACATGCAAGTCTGTGCATATCTTTATCTAACTCCCTCTTTCCTTCTTCAACATGGGAAGTACTTCCCATAGATAACCTTCTTAAAGCATAAGCAACCACATTAGCCTTACCTGTGTGGTAAAGAATGTTCATGTCGTATTTCTTAAGTAATTCCAACCACCATATCTGTCTGAGATTGAGTTCTTTCTGAGTGAACACATATTGGATCCTCTTGTGATAAGTGAATATGTCGACATGAACACCATACAAGTAGTGGCGTCATATCATCAAAGAAAAAACTACTGTAGCCAATTCTAAGTCATGAGTTGGATAATTCCTCTCACGAATCTTCAACTGTCTAGAGGCATAAGCTATAACCTTTCCATTCTTCATTAATACATAATCCAAACCAACTCTGGATGCATCATTGTACACCAGAAAACCTTGGGTACCTTCTGTCAAGGTCAAAACTGAAGCGGTAGTCAATCTTTTTTTCAATTCCTGAAAGTTTTTCTCATATCTTCCGACCATTGAAACTTGATTGTTTTTTTAGTTAACTTGGTCAAAGGAGACAAGACAGATGAAAAACCTTCAACAAATCTCCGATAATAGTCATCCAAACCCAAAAAACTTCTTATATAGTTGGAGACGTGGGTCTAGGCCATCTCTGAACTGCTTCTATATTTTGGGTATCAACTCTAATCCCATCACGAAAAACGATGTGGCCCAAGAATGCCACACACTTATGACAAAAATCCCACTTGGAGAACTTGGCATATAGCTCCTTATCTTTCAAAGTCTGCAAAACAATCCTGAGGTGACTAGAATGATCTTTTTCATTCCTTAAATAAATCAGTATGTCATCAATAAAGATGATGATAAACAGATCTAAATAAAGTTTGAAGACTCTGTTCATATGATCCATGAATGCTGCAGGTAAATTTGTCAAATCAAAGGACATAACCAGAAACTCGTAGTGCCCATATCTAGTTCTAAAAGTTGTCTTTGGAATATCACATTCCCTAATTTTCAAGTAATGGTTGACCGATCTGAGATCAATTTTCGAGAAGCAAGAAGCACCCTAATGTTGATTGAAAAATTCATCTATCCTTCTAAGAGAATATTTATTCTTGATGGTCACCTTATTCAATTGGCGGAAATCTATACACATCCTAAGGAACCATCTTTCTGTCTCACAAATAAGACCAGAGCGCCCCATGGTGAGATACTTGGTCGAATAAATCCCTTATCCAACAAATCTTCAATTATTCTTTTAGCTCTTTCAACTTTGTTGGTGCCATTTTGTATGGCAGTATAGAGATAAGACGAGTATCTAGGATGATGTCTATGCCAAAGTCTATTTCTCTCTCAGGAGGGACTCCGGGTAGATCATCAGGAAAGACTTGTGGAAACTCACTATCTATAGGAACTGACTGAAGGGGAGGTACCTCAGCACGTGAGTCATTAAATCTGACTAAGTGATAGATACACCCGTTGGAAATAAACTTTCTTGCATTTAGGTATGAAATTAAACGACCCTTAGGCACTACTGAACTACTACTCCACCCTATGACTGGCTCATTTTGAATCTGAAACTTGATAACTCGAGTTCTGCAATCTATTGATGCATGAAAAGAATGGAGTCAGTCCATACATAGAATGACATCAAAATCTACCATGTCTAACTCTATTAAATCAGCCATGGTACTCTTGTGAATAACAAAAATAGGACAATCACGATAGACTCTTTTTGCTAGAATGGATTCACCAACAGGTGTGGAAAAACTAAATGATTCGCTAAGTTGCTCAGGTATAATTTCAAAGTTCATAGCAACATAGGGATTTACAAAAGATAAACTCGTCCCTAGGTCTAATAATGCATAAAAAGTAAAGTCAAAGACTGAAATCATACCAGTGACAACATCTGGTCGATCTTCCTGTTCTTGGCGATTATTTAGAGCATACAAGTGGATTGTTCCTGTGCCAGCACCAAAAATAGCTCCCCCTAGGTGAAACCATATCTTGTAGAGCAACTGATAAAGATTGAGTTCTATTACCCCCATTACCATTGCCTTGCTTGATCCTGGGACATTCTCTCATGAAATATCCGGTCTGACCGCACTTGAAACAAACAACGGAGCCTTCACGACATATGTTAGAGTAATATCTACAACACATAGAGCAGGCAGGAGGATTACTACCTCCTTATGCCACACTACCTTGTGAAGTGGCATCAATACATTGATTGTATGAGTATGCGAGTTGGAATGCTAAACGACACTTAGGCTTGAAAAGGAGTAATAAAGAACACTTACCTTGGCTCTTTTTCAACTCATGATTTACTAACTCTTATTCAATATGTGAAGTTTAAAAAGTAAATGCAATATAAAGAAAAACTGGTTGAAATATGTTGTAAACTCTGAATATATACAAGTATACAAATAATATCTTTTATGTATGTAATAATACAAATAACTGATTTGTATGAAGATACAATACTTTGGTGGGAGCTTCTTTAACCGACAATAATCACTTAAGAGCTATAGTAATGATACATCATTACTCGGCCCACGCTGGCCGACCATTCTAACCTTGCCACAGTATAGGACTTGAATTGCCTAATGGATACACTAGTGTACTATGAAAAGGGTTCATCTAAAAAGTATGACCCTCTTTTACACATGATGGCTACATGGTTTACATTGAGACTTGAGTTAATATGAACTCGCATCTCCACATCGATCCTGAATACTAATCCCAAAAATATATATTGCCTCTAACGTTTCAAAAACATACTGATTTTGTGATTTGAGAAAAGTTCTCAAAACATACGTTTAAAAAGCTATCTTGGAAATCATAGTTTCGCTACTTGTTTGAATGTGAAAACATTTTTACTTCTGTTTGCGGAAACTTAGTCCCCGTATACTCTTAAAGAAAGAAATATCAACTTAACGCTTTACACTTTGCTCAACTTATAGCTCGAGCCTTAAAAAGTTAGAATGTTTGTTTAAATCTCTAGAAATATTTAAGAATTTACTATGACTTTTTTTTTTAACTTTTAGACTCGACTCTTAGCTTCTTTTACTTTGATTTTAACTTTCCTTGAATTAGATTATTTATTCAAGGATCATGATCTCACATTTATGGATGATTTCATGATGTTTAGATGTACTTAGAGTGTTGGAATCGACTCGGAATGATAGGTACATAGCTTAGGAACTAGTACAAAAAGATGGGGGATGAATGGGAATTCCACATGACCTTGGCGCTCTAAGAGGCACGGGCCGCTAGACCTTGACTGACAGAAACTTTCGTCACGCGCTCTAGCTGGCACAGCATGCCAGGGCATGATGGATGGAGTTTTTCTTGAGGAGCTTTAGTCGGCGCGGCGCCCCAGGGCTTGTCAGTGGGGTTTTCTGAATTTTCTTATCCGATTTTCAACTCTAAACCTCCCAAACTCCAATCTATCTTTCCCAAAACACTTAGTATAACTAAAATCCTCAATACCCAATAGTTTGGACTCGTAAAACAACCCGAAAACACTAATAAAAACCATTAAAGGTACACTACAACTCTACCAACAAGATTTAAACAATTGTTCATCAAGAACTTCAAGATACATCATTAAATCAATACAAAACTTGCTGAATGAAACATATTGGTGTGTTGGTGAACGAACCCAACACAGATATATCTCACAAACCTCGATAGGGATCACCCCCGACGAATTCCACAGGCGAAACCTTAGTGTTCTTGAAGAATTCTTGATCTTTCTCTTCTCTTATCTCTTCTCCCCATGCCCTAAGCGTTCTCAACTTTTGTAAAACTGAATTGGAACTTGGTTTTACCCTCAATAAACCCTTAAAACGGATTCGGAAATACTAGGGTGAAAAGACTACTTTACCCTTACTAAAATCTGGATTTTACATTCCTCAGTCCAACAGCCCAACTTCCAAAAGTTATATCTCCCTCATACGACATCGAAAATGCGCAAACTCAACGCCATTGGAAATATCTTCCGAATGTATTTCTAACAATATAAAGAACTCACCCTAACTTCTCCTGAGTTGGGAGTTATGACCATTTGAAAATGACCAAGACTAACTTTTTAAAATTAAGAAATTTTTCAGATTTCCCTATTTATTTCCAAAAATGATTATTCTTGGTTTCTTAGATTATTCTTAGTTATTTCAAGTCACAAGATGTTACACAGTGCTTACCAGACCGAAAGTTCATGTCCTACTTACCAAGGTAGGACAATGGTTGAGCTATACTGGATCTGCTAGCTAATGTTTATCTAGACCATCATCCTATAGGGTCACATAGGTAAGGGATAATGAGATTTCTTCTAGAATCCCAACCTCAATACGACAGAACTTCCATCTCAATATGCCCTCAGTGCTAAGCCTAAATCCAACGAAATAGTTTTTTAAGTCTTGACTTATGTTATGATTAAAAGACATGGGTAGTCTCCTCATGTCTTATCATAGGATAGATCCTTAGACCAAGCATGAAAAAACCTTTTGCTGTCGATTATCTCTTTAATACTAGGTTTTAAGGCCCATAGCCATTCACTTCATGTTTGAGATACCCCTAATACTAATGGAAATAGTTAAGAAATGTGGTATATAATTATTGATGACATATCAGGATACCATACTAATCAAGAACTAATTTAGGAAAATAGCCCGAAAAGTATTGAGGGTAATTATAGATGTCATTCATGTCGTGTGGCCACGCATCATAGAACATATAGACAATCTCATCTATAAGATTTCTTGAGTCATAAACATACTTCCATGAACATGCATTCTATTTAATAATTCATAATCTTCATGAGGTCTTAAAAGTCAATGCATCTTTAAATTCATTTACACCTACTTCAAGAAGACAACACTTGCACATTATTAAAAATTCATTTTTCATAGGTCAAGACCCATATTATATAAACATAGCTTAGAAAAAATTGGTTATGCATGGGTTCATGGGAAATCAACTTAAAAACGTGCAATTATTTCAAATCGTGCATATAAGTTCATCAATAAAATAAATCCAAATTAAAAGGATTCCATGACATGGAAGGAAACCCTAACTCAATTAGAGAATTATAAATTCATAAATTGGAGAGTTTGGGAACTCCATGGAGGAAAGGGCTTCATGGATGAAAACTATCATACCTTCATACCAAAGTGTGGAAGCAATTGAGGATTAGGAGTCTTGATCTTGAAACCATAGCTTTCTTCTTTAAACTTATAGAAAGAGAAATATTTGAGAGGAAAAACATGATCTTTTTTTACAACGTAAGAGAATGAATTGAGTTTGGGTGATTTGGATGTTTAAAATCATTATATAAAGCTTTGGGTAGAAGAAAAGACGACATACTATTGAGTTAAACAATTGGGGAAAAGATCAAAATTTCACTAACAAAAAATTGTCGAATTAGCATCAATGAGGCTTCACGAGCAATCATGCACTCCCATGTCCAATCAAATGGGTCGTGATGAATATCTTCCCCAATAGAACTTCACTACTTTAGGCATAACTTTTTATTCCGAATATAAAATTAGGAAAACTTGGCGGCATTGGATATTCGACTCAAAACATTAATTTGTTAGGTTTGGGCTACCTAATTCATTTTGTTCTAAACGATATGATTGTTGGAGTTTACCCTAAACTCTTAAGTCTAATGAAAACCCTTCAAAACGACTTCACATGTCATTTTGAGGCATGTTGTCCTTGACCAGTGGCTCGAGGTAAAACCGTACTGAACTTGCCCCTTTCACGGCCACTTGCATAGCCCGTCTTCCTCTTCACGTCCCGTATAGGGGTCTGTGTGAGGGAGCCTTCTTGGGGTATCTTTTTCCTCCTTGTTAAGAGCACCAAAACGAATTGTGGTACCCTTCACGACACATCTACTGCTCCATGGAGGGTCTCATGGTCTACTTTTGGTTCTTGACAAGTCTGTTAGACCCCTTCCTAGGATTTCTCAAATTTGATGTGTGACAATTAACTCTTAAGTTGTTTGAAGTTTTATTAAGCTGTGACAATTGATAACAAAACCATTTTGTTGAATTGGTGGATTCATCCAACCAATTGATCTTTCTTTTAGGATTGAGAAAATTTTACAATCTTACTTTCCGAAAAAGATTGCTCTATAGTATATCAATCCTTATGGGATTCGACCCTGACTTATCATTGGATATTTAATGACTATGACCACTTTCCATTTTATTTGTGTTAGGGAAGATATATTTTATAGTTCTCAACATATTTTGGGCTTATTCTAGGATAGACTACTATTTCCTTAGATCAATGCACCTTGTGAATTTTGTATATCTTTTATGTCGTTTGGATGTATTAGGTCCTTTTATACTAGAATTTCATACTTGAGTCTCATGAGAAGAGCCTTAGTTAAGGCCTTCTGTATTCTCTCCCGAGTTTTTACCCCTCCTATCTTCTCTCTATACATTTGCAACTTCGAGGCGTTACTAAAAGTTATGTACCTTCTTTGTATTGGAGTGCTTCCAGCTTGGAGACCTTTGTAATGCGATTGAGTGTGAATGTTAATCCATGATTACTTGGAGCCTATGTGATATTTTCTTTGGACTGAATTCCCACTAGGCGCTCTTGCTACCTGGGCAACTGACCCCCCTAGGAGTAGATAGCCTGGATGACCTAGATGTGGAGATCCTCCATGGAATTGAAACGCCGTTGAGTCCGTCTTGCGAGCTGGGTGGCTTAACCTCCTAAATGTTCACTATATACCTAGGTGGCCTGGGTTGATTGTCTGTTTTTCTAGCGGGGCTGGAGTAGATTAGTTGGGTTGATTTCCACTTTTCCTATATGGACGAGGACTATATTCATTCGTGGTTGCTTGGGATTGGAACGCGATGTTTTGGAGTTATTATATTGGTTGATCTATTTCATGGACTTAGCTATTTTTAGTACCTATCAGGCTTATGGGGTCGGATCAGAGTTTATTGAACTTCCGCAAGACTGTACCTTCTGGGCTGATGGGGTCCAATTATGTTAAGTATAGAACTACCTAGATTTTCTTGTGTATGCTCATATGCTTTTGATTCATATTCTCCTTGATCTCTATTTATGTCTAGACTCTATCTTTTCTTATTGTTTTTATCTTTCTTGATCGGTCGGCCTATGATGCCTAATGAGTAACTTGTTTTAGTGGTTATGCTACACTATGCATCTTTTTGTGATACAACTTCTAGTACAAGCTACAAAAACTAAACGTTTGTGCCATCTTTTGCAACTTGAAGATATCAGAGACGAGGGTAAGAACTTGGTGTCTTGGAACGACATGTCTCCTTTGGTACATATGTTAGTTTGCCTTTTGCCTTTGAGATGGCTTGTTGTGTTCCACTTTTGGGACATGTATTTATCTTGTAAGAAAACTATGTACTCGTGCCTTCCATGTTAGGGTAGGGTTTCCTTTGTATATACTTTTTGTTTTCATTTTTTTTGTCTTATCTTATTGTTAGTATTACATTCTATGCAGTTCCACCGTTATAGCCACTACTTCTTATTATGGGTATGGGCCTTCTCATTTACTGGTGGGTTTTAGTAGGTTTCATTTTGAGTCATGTAGTAAGGTCGTGACATATGGTCGGGAAAAATTAGCAACAACGTCAACTTCTTTAGCAAAAAACTCTTTCATTGTCTCCAGTCAAAGAAGGAAAACTCTTGACACCCAATTTTGACCCTCCTTTATTTAAATTACATTTGATTGGTTTTCTAAGTTAATAAAAACTATTATTTTATCCATCATTATTATTCTAGTTATGATACTATCATTGTCACATTTATAGAATTACTAATTAAATACATTTTAACTTAAAAGTCCCTTCTAACACTTTCTTTTTCATTTAAATTGATTATCATCGTTTTATTTCTAATTTCTTACATACTAAATTAATATAAATCATTTAGGCTATTTTTAATATGTACACTTCTACATACGAATTATATAATACACTTGTTACTAAATTACAAGCTCAAATGAATTGATTTAAATAGCGAAAAGACCCAAATTTGCCTACCAAATAATAACCCAAATCTTCACAAGACCCCTAAGAAAAAAGGGCCCAAAAGCAGCAGCCCAAACATAAACCCATCATCCCTCTTCACAATCCCTACTACCCACTTTATCCTCGTTTAACTATATAAAATAAATATTTTCTTTTAAATTTTTATGGTTTTATCTCACCCGTAATTCGCAAATGATTTTGGCTATTAAGGTTCAAACGCTTGAAGTCTAATGCATGAAAAGGCGAGATGAAGCACATTAGGAGATTCACCGAACGACCTTGGCAAGCCTGACTTATGTCTCCAAATGAAATAGGCATTGCAATTGGAGCTAAATGTTAGGAAACTATAAATAATTTGAATGAGAGAGAAATGAGAATTTCCTTAAAATTAGAATGATCTGACTTACATATATTTTAGTTTTGAGAGAACACTTGACCTTTGTGAAGAATACTTTCTAGATTTTGAGGTTTTTCAACTTTGTTTTTGAATTTGATAATTTGAATCCAAATGTGTTACTTGTAATTGCTTAATTTCACGTTACCCATGGTGGGTTTCATGGAAAATACATATTTAGTTTTTGCTTTTTTGTGATATGTGGCTAAAACCCCAAGATCTTGGGGTGCAATTGTAGTTTGTATTGTTTAATGCTTGCTTTTTCTGATGTTAATACATGAATTTGGGATAAATAGCATGGGGTTAATTTTTTTGTTAAGGTTTCTAACTTAATTTCTACCTCTGATCTCTGGTTGATGCTCGAAAGATTTTTATTAGAGTGGGTAGTAATCCAATACTAGAAATTTAAGTTTGATGTCGTAACTTACTTGAAAATAGAGGTTGTGGGCCGGATCTCTTTTCCCTATTTCTGTGTCAATAGAGTGAATAGAGTAAGGTATTGGATTGTTTAGATTCTCATCTACAAGAGACGGGGTGAAGATTCTATGATTATATGCATTGAGATGAAAGATGATTAGCCTCATTGAAGATGTCCTATCATATTCATGAATGTTCATCACTATAGACTAGCACAATTATCCATATGTGACATTGAGTTTCCATGCCCCACCCTAGATTGCTTGTTAGCTCTTAATTCCCAGATATTTTAGTTTAACTATGACAATTGATAACTAAATCTTCTTATTGAATTGGTAAATCATCCAGCCAACTGTTCTTTCTATATTATGAGTGAACAATATTACAATCTGAATTTCCTGAAAAGAATTCTCTACGATTTACCATTCCCTAGGAGATTCGACCCTGACACATCGTGGGAGTTTTATTGACTACGACATTGTCCATTTTAATTGGTTTTAAGGAGGATATTTGATCTTCGTCAGCATGTTTTATTTGGCTTATTCCAGGATAGGCTATTATCTCTATAAAACAATGCACCATATGAAGTTTGTATGCGTCTTACGTTGTTCGGATAGATTAGGTCCTTGTTGATTGGAACAACAGACTTGGGTCTCATAAGAAGAGCCTTAGTTTAGGTTTTTTGTCTTCTCTACCTTCCTTTGCGACTGTGACGTGTTAGTAGAGGTTATATACCTTTCTTTGTATAAGAGTCCTGCCATATTAGAGCCTTTTGTGATACCATTGAAAGTAACTTTTTATCCACGGTTTCTTGGAGCCTACGTGAGATTTATCTTTGGACTGAATTCCCCCGGGAATTCTTTCTACATGGGTTGCAGACACCCCTAGGAGTAGACAGGCTTGGCGTCCTAGATATCTGAGATCCTCTACGGAGTAGACACATCTCCAAGTCACTCTTGCTAGATGGATGTCTTACGCCCCTAGAAGTGGACTGTATGGCTAGGCGACCTGGGTTGATTGACGATTTTTCTATTTGGGTTAAGAGTTAACTAGTAAGGTTGATCGTCACTCTTCCTATCTGGACTTTAACATTACTAGTTCTTGGTTACTTGGGATGTTTTTGAGTTATTATATTGGTTATTCTTCTATCTTATGGACTTAGCTATTCTTTGTACCTGTCAGGCTTATGGGGGTCTGTTCAGAGTTTATTAACTTGCGCAAGAGTGTACATTCTAGGCTTATGGGTGTAGTTCGGTTTAGTGTAAAAGAACTTGGATTTATTTTGGTATGATCATATGCTTTATTTTCATATTCGCCTCGACCTCTATTTGTGTCTGGACTCTATCTTTTCTAATTGTTTTTAATTTTCTTGATCGTACGGCCTATGATTCCTACTAGGTACCTTGTTTTGGAACTTATGATACAATATGCATATTTTTGCATTGCAAGTCCTAGTACCACCGCAATAATCGTTCGTATCATCTTTTGCAGCTTGTGGATATCAGAGAAAAGGGTGAGCACTTGGTTATCGTGGACCAACATGTTTCCTTTTGTACATATGTTAGCTTGCCTTTTTCCTTCGAGATGTCTTGTTATGGTCAGTTTTAGGACTTGTATTTATCTTGTAAGACAATTCTAAACTTTTGACTTCCAAGTTCGGGAAGTGTTTCCTTTGTATATAGTTTTTGGTTTTCTTTTTATTTTGTCTTTTCTTATTGTTAGTATTATTCTTTGTGTAGTTCCACCTTTATACCCACTACTTCTCATTTTGGGCATGGGTCTTCTTATCTACTGGTGGATTTTTGTAGGTGCTATTATGATTTAGATAGTCAGGTCATGAAAAGATGGTCGGGACAAAATTAGCAACAACGTCAACTTCATCTCCAAACAACTCTTTCATTGTCTCTGGACGAAGAGGGAAAACTCTTGACACCCAATTTTAACCGACCTTTCTTTTAAATGACATTTGATTGAGCTTTTATGTCATCAAAAAATATTTTGTTATCCATCATTATTAATATTACTATGATACTATCATTGTCACATTTAAAGAATTGCTGATAAAATATATTTTTTCTTAGAAAGTCACTTCTATCACTTTCTTTTTCAATTTAATTGATTGTCATCATTTTATTTCTAATTTCATACGTTCTAATTAATATAAATCATCAAGAAAAATTTTAAAATTTGTACTTCTACGTATTAATTATATATTACACTCGTTATTAAATTACAAGCTAAATGAATTGATTTAAACAAAGAAAAGCCACAAAAAGTGCTTCAACAATTTGGCTACCAAATTATAACCCAAATCTGTATAATAACCCTAAAAAAGAAGGGCCCAAATGCTCCAGCCCAAACATAAACCCATCATCCCTAATTTCAACTATAAAAGCTTACTTTAAAGTTCATTTTCAAAGGTTTTTGAGACACTCTCTTTGTTCACACTGAATTTTTCATTCGCATCTCCTCTCCAAATCTAAAAAACTTTGACAAACCTTTCCTTTTGATTTATCCTGTTGTTTTATTTCTTAGTAAAGTTGAATTAAAGTAGATCTGAGGCCTCCTAGTGTTCATTGTCATACAAAAGGTCAGTGAGAATATTATGTTCGTTCTTCAATTTGTAGTGTTGTTGTGTATTTGTGTGGTTTATTAAATATATTCATTTAAATAAAGTTGATAATTATTCATTTCAACTTATACCATATTTGAAATCTTTTTCTGTCAGATTTTACATTCTATATGAAACTAATTATTCATGTATATAAAAATTATGTATTTCTTTAGTTTGAAGTCATCTCTGTATCTAACTATAATGGTTTTAGGTCTTAGTAGTGAAAATTACTCTCTGAGTAAGAATTTTATATTAACTAAAAACGATCATTTACTTAAATATAATAATACATGATTTGTTGGAATCTTTTGAAATGAAGATATATCGTTTAACTAGCATGAATCACCCTTGTCATTTTCTTAATAACTAAAAAAAAAGCCTTGTCATTTTCATAATAACTAAAAAAAGAGCCTTGTCATTTTGTTAATATAAAAGGAATCAATGTTCAGTTTTAAAACAAAATTTTTACATACTTACCTTCAAAAGCCTTCAGACCTTGACAATAATTTTTTAAACACTTAACTATTTTCATTCAATTGAAAAAGAATGGGTGCAACTATTTTTTAAAATATTTCATTTAAAATGTATGTTTTTTAAAATTCATTTTGCCCGTTCTTAAAATTTGGAAAGATTATTACTCCCTCAGTTTAAAAAAGAATGACCTTCTTTCCTTTTTAGTCTATTTCTAAAAGAATGACTTCTTTCTTTTTTTGGTAAATTTCCACGTGGCATGTTTAAGGCCACAAGATGAAAAGACAATTTTGTACATTTAACCTAACTTAAATTTAGGACCACAAGATAGAAAAGTCTTCTTTATACTCTTAAACTCCGTGTCAAGTCAAACCAGGTCATTCTTTATGAAATGGATGGAGTACTTTATTATGGTTGTGTTTCAATTTTAGTATTTTTAAATCTTGAGTAAGCTTATTGCTTTTTTTCTAGTTTTTCTAAGAGTAAATATATATCTAATTAAATTTTATTGTATTTTTGGTCAAGCTGTATAAACAAATCGTTTTTTTGGTAGAGATGGCTTGAATAGATTTTAGTTGAATGCTACTAAAGGATGGTTTGACTCATTGCTTCGTTATTTTATGAACACAACTACATGAAAACTAAATGCAATTAACTGTTCGAATGAGGACTTTCATTAACTTATAGTAGAATTTTTGAAGCCTAAATAATTTCTTTACATTGTACTTGTCTTAAGATACTAGTAATGCCCTCTTAAGTTATATTTTCATTTTCACTTACGTCATAGTTTTAATCAAATTATATATTTTTGTCAACCTATATTTCGTTGGTAAAATATTTAATAGATCTCGTCCCGTAGGATAACTTGAACCCTTATTTAGAATGACATAAGTTAAGCAAACCATTAATTAGAGTTAATTTTAGCATTGCTTAAATAAATATTTAAGTGTCGCAATTTACCTAAAAAATAATTAGGTGGTAACTCCTTAAGTTAAACAATTTAGGAATCATCGATATGTTATACACTATTTGACGTGAGTGAAAATGGGGTATAACAAAAAACTCATTCCGAACACCTCGAGATCCAAATAAAAGGTCACTCTAGAACAATGTCACTATTTCAGAGCTAACATCACTAATGAAATTCTCATCCGAGTGCTTTACCAAGAACATCGACTGAAGTCAAACATTATCCAAAACATCAAAGATGAAATGCCTAACCACACAAACTCAATCCGAGGGACTCACAACCAGAACCAACTATTCTACTAGACCAATATGGACCAGCCTGAGCTTTCAAAAAATTTGTACGACATTTGATAATGTGGATGTTGACTAAAGTCAAATCTTTCACTTAAAAAGCTTTTCAAAGGAAAAAACTTGCTTAAAACAATCTCGACCACCTCGGGAAGCATCCACTCAATCCAGCAAGACACAAAACTTCAAGCAAGCTATGGGTAGGGGCAAAGCAGTAAAAGCATACAGGAAAATACATAATACCGTGAGGGTCATTATAAGAATACAATAGAGTAAATAGAAGGAATGATGACGAAAATATATGACAAAAGATATGGTTTTACTCGATAGTCGAGCTTCTAATAAAAATAGGAGTACAAGGACAAATAAAAATATAGACCGAACAATATTTGAAAGCAAAATATAGACTAGTACTAGTTAAAATAGAGGGAGATAAGCAAATCAAAATTTCAGGGATTCACCGCAGTCTCTGAATCCAGAAGTTGCTCCACACAAGGAATACCTTAATGGGAAGAACTCATACTATGATATGCAAGGGCTAGAAGTGCACTATGAATACAAATAAGACGTACTCATTAGACATAGGCCGGCGTAGCTCAAAAGCTAAATCAAGCATATATTACAGAAAAGAAAAGCAAGTATAGTATAAGAAGCTAAAAAAGAAATATTGCACAACTAATGTAAATAGAGACAAAGGAAAAGAATAGAATAAGCAAGAGACATAGACGAAGGAACATAACTTGACGTGCTATCCATATAACCTATCCAATACAAGGGTTGATTATGGAAGGCAACCATGTTACTACATGTATCTTTTATGCAAACATAGTCCTCTTCATGTTTTAAAAAATCTGCTTCGAAATTCATTTTTAGATATTTGTGTGTTGGGCTGTTGTGAAGAAACACATATGGATTGGTGTAGTGAAAAATGTGAAATGGCAAGAGGGTAATTTCTTCATCACGTGGAGAAGCAAATGAGCATTCTGAAGATCAAAGTTATATGTCTCTGCAAAGATTAGTCAGTGTATTGTGCAACTAAAGAAACATTGTAAGTTTCCAGGTGGGTAATTTATTAATTGGGAACAGGAGGTATGAACTGGGAAAATTAGATATCTACGTGTGGAAGAAGTTTTTTGTCTGTCATTGGGAATCAAGAAATATTGATATCCATTGATAAATATTGTCTTCTCAAGTGTTGTGTCAACCAAATCCATGCCAATTGTGACTAGGTTGAATTTTAGCAAGTCTAGAGCTCAAATTGCAAATTATTTTTCCTGAGTAGAGAAAGAGTAACAATCTTTAGGATCGACAGGATAAACCTAGTGGGACTATCTAGTCACTATGGGTACTCTTCTCAGGAAAAGGATTTAAAATTGGATTCTAGGCTTGCTTAGATTTCCTTGAGTCAACATGAATTTGGTTGAAACAACTCTTGAAGAGACAGTCTTTCTAAGTGGATATCCATATTTTTTGCCGCCTGATGATAGAACAAGTGTTTCTTAAACATGTAGGCCTCTTTTTTTCCCGAATTGTACCTCCTTTTCCTAGTTAATATAATGCCCATACGATGCCCACCCGGAAATTTCATACATTTCTTTGGTGGCATAGTACTCTGAAATGTTTTAGTAGAGGCGTGTAACTTGGATCCTAAGAGTACTCATTTTCCAATCAACATGATGAAGAAATTGCCCTCTTTCCAATATCACATTTTTTACAATAACAATCCTTTTGTGCATGTGCATACCCAAGCACAGAATGTCTGAAAGGAAGAGAAAAGAATATTTTTTTAAAAAAAAACAAGAAGAGGACTATGAGTACATAAATAATATACACTATATGTTTGAGGTTTAAAAAAAAACATATAGACATGGACAAGGTGATGAAGAAAGTACGGATTAGAGAGTCATGGATTTCAGCTTTCCTAATTGATTGTCCACCCTTTTATGCTAAAATGAGAAAGAAAACTTACTAATGCACATTAACATTTTAACACTAATAGCATGTAATGGTTGCTTCTAGAAAATCTATATTACCACATATTTCACAAATCTTTTTTCTATATGTTCGTATAGAAAACACATGACATTTAGAAGCTAACAGCTTTTTGATCCATATTAAGTGAAAATAATATTGCCCTCTAGTTTTAGCAATGAACAAGGATGTAGATGCTATCAAAGTAGTCATTATCTTCTTTAGTTGCACTAAATTAAGATTGCCAGATGAACAAAATGAAGAATGAGGGGCAAGAATATCTTTAGGTACAAATCATAATCTACAAAATCATGTTTCGTCTTCTTTTAGCTAACGTGCTTATCTTTCATAATATAATACCATTGTATTATGAAAGCTAGTGGTACAGTACCCGTTTTCAACAAGCAATTCATTTTGCTTCTCTTGTTGTTAATTTGAAGACGGTTCATCTATATACCTAATATAATTAAGTTTTTTATTTTTTCTTTAATCTTATATTATTAGACACAATCTATGGTGCCTTCTTCGAGACATGGAAGGAGAATTTTTAGAACAAAAAAGATAACTTGTTGTAGCTAGAGCATAAACCTTGGTGGACGAAATAAATCTCTTGAGTATTTTGTTCTTTTAAAGTGGCACGATATAGTATAGTCTTTATGCTTGTAGTAAAAAAGAAAACCCAACCATAGTTCAATATGAATTGATGTTTAACTATTTTTAAACGTAAAATTTTAACTAATCAATAAGTTGACTTTGGAGTAAACTGTTCAAATAAAAACTAACAAAAACATTAATCCCTATCCGTTAATCATATATCATATCATATATTATTATAGGTGGGAAGATCCGCCTAACCTTAAAATTGGATTACCATTTTTCCTTTCAAATAAAATACAATTTAATTAAATATATAATTACTACTTAAATAATAAATAGTTATCATTGTTTTAAAAACTTTTTCCATTAAAAAATAACATCAATTCTCTACATCGTCAATTAATTACGTTCAGAATGGAGATAAGAGAGAAAGATGGAAAAAATAATTTAATGCAGACCAAATTCATTAGATTATATAAATTAAATAATCATAATTCTTTGGCTATTAAAACGTTACCAAGAATTACTAAATAAATGTTTGCATTTTTAATAGGCACTACTATACAGAATAAAAATTGAATATGAAGGGTCAATTCCCACTATTACATAGGATCAGTTTCCAAATTAAAGTTGAATTTCAAAGGTCATTATCTAATACTCTCTCCGTCCGAAATTGTTTATCATATTGCGCTTATCGAAAGTCAATTTGACTAATTTTCAAAGGTAAATTAGATCACATCAATTCGACATTTTAAACAAAAAAATAGATATTCTAAAACTATATGAAAAGTACTATAAATTACAATTTTTACATATTAATATGATGACAAAATACATCTTAAAATGTTAGTCAAAATTTTTATAGTTCGACTCTAAAAATAGAAACAATGACAAATAATGCCGGACGGAGGGAGTTCTATTTCAGACCAACTTATTATGATGGATGGTAATCACATGAGATTTGACAAAGGAAATCGCGCAATTCAACATGGAGAAGAAAAGATATTTGAAAGCTGCAAATGAGAGAAACAAAAAAAAATGTTGAAAGCTGCTAATTAAGAGAAGAAACAAAAGCAGCGGAAAAAAGAAAAGTATATTAAATACAGTCTTTGCATTAATATGTTTGATTCCAAGAATAAGAAAGTTACTATTTGTTATTTATTCATCAGAATGTGGAAACTTGGGTTGCAGTATATATCCTCAACTCCTCAAACTTGATTTCTTTTTTCCATTTTTATCAACTCGGTATAATTGTAGGCTTTAAATGTAGTTATCATCATGAGCTTTTGGGATAGTAAATATGAATTCTAATTTGTCATTCTTCTTCTTCTGCTTGTGTATTTTAATGTCACGTGTCTTTTAATATTTTGAACTTCCTTTTAACTGATTTTTTAAAAATTATTTTCTGATATTATTTGCCCTTTAATTACAAAAGATTTTTATAAAATATACAAATGTGACTGGACATTTTTGTCAACACAATACTTTGATGAATTGAGTAATAATATTCTCTTTTCTTTTTTTCGTAAAGAATGATAATATTCATATATAGGAAGATTCAACAATCTTCTTGAGAACTTGCAAATCATAAATATACAACATAGAAGTTCGTATCATAGATTACTTGTTTTATAGGTTACAAAAAGATTTTTATTGGTCAATAATGAGTATAATAACTAGGCTTTTAATTTTATAATGTGGAAAAGTGTTAATTATAGATCAAATTTTTTTATTCTTTGAACTTAACCATTAATTAATGTGTGCTCCACTATGACATATTTACTTTTATAAAATAATTTTTAATGTCATTTAAAGGAAAACGTTATATTATTATAAGTGGGAAGAGCTTAACCAAAAAAGTTGATTTGTCGTTTTGCCCCTGCAATATTACTTAAATATTAATATATTAAAAAAATTGTTGATAATCTCATCCCTAATTTAATTCTCCAGAAACGTTTGTTCAGTGTCCCTCGATCATTGTAACAACGTTTCTGTTCAGCGTCCCTCTATTAGTGGAGCGCCTTTTTCACACACTCCTCAACTTTCATTGATTTAATTATCAGCTGGTTCAAAACATTTTCAGATTCTTGACTCATATATATAAATGTATCCAGCACCATGTCATTGTTGATTGTTCATTAATCTGTTTCTCTTTTCTCTGTCTTACATGAGGTAAAAAAAAATCTCCACTTTTTTTTTATGAATCTTATATCTTTTCGTTTCCTTTATGACATATCTTCTTGATATTGTTATTTCTGTGATATTATTATTCAACGTACTGTCTGGCTTGTGATCTCTTTGTAGTTATTGTAGCAAGGCATATACCACGATCTGATATTCACGTGGTAAGACATGTGAATGTTTAGTCTCCTAAGCATATTAAGACAAATACATTTCATTTCTTATGTGGTGGATCCCTTGAGAATGATGTTCTACTATCCTACTAAAAAATTATCATTTTGTGGTCGACATATGATCATTCAAGCTAATATTACAGTTACACATTGCCTAAGAGAGGCCAATAAGGTTGTGAATTTAATTGGTAAGATGGCAAACACCAACCAGATCGAATAGCCATGTTTTTGTCTCCTTTTAGAAGATCACTAATGGTTCAAATGACACTTATCAATTGGGCAAAAGATCAATTAGACTCAAATACAACAAGACAAACTTTTTTATTTAGCTAATTTACTTATATATGTGTAGATAGTCATTTCCTAACTCTCCTTTTGAAAGGATTTTTTTTTATCCTTTGTGTTGTATATTGAGGTAAGGTCAAGCCCTCCTCTTGTACTTATTCTCATGATATATGTTACATGTAGTCTAGACTTCAGAAATACTCCTCTTTGTTGTGACTTTGTTCTTTCTGCTTCTTTGATAAATTCTCTAGTAATGGTGTGAAGGTGTGAGGTTATTAATTGGTGGCTTCATAAATGATCTATAAAGGAAAATGTACATCAATTGAAAATTCTTAAAGAACTGTTTATTTCTTTGCTAATAAGTTTTTTTTTTGTGATAATAAGTAATTTTTGATGAAGCCAAGCGGCTAGGCTGCGTGAACTTTTTTTAACAAGTCGTTTGAATGCGTATGTGAATTTATGGGAATTACTTTTTTGGCCCATGGCACCATTATTTCATTCTCATTTTCTTACTATCTATATTTACTCATTCGACTTGCAGTTCAATAGTGCCTTGAATATTAGTAAACACTTATATCTTGTTAAGGTAACATCACCTAATCTTGGCAGAGTTAGTTGTAGTTCACCTAAAGATTTAAAATTAATATATTCAAAAATATTATGAACTGATTTCAGGAAATAGTAGTCTTCAAAGGAAACAAAAATCCAATATAAATGAATTTGATCATCTGTTAGAAACTACCAAATCTCCGACAATTAGACTTGTAGGCTATTGTCTTTTGTGTGCCTCATTCTTTCTCTGTTATGTAGGGTTACTTTTCCTCTTATCATATTTTATGGTTGTTTTAGGAATAACTACTAAAGATTTCATTTTACTAATTATAACTCTTAGTCAGTGTGGCCGGTAACACATAATGATTGAGACAACAACAAGTATAATATGAATTAACATGGCTCACATGTGCAGCGCACATGTCCATGACTAGTAGCCTAATACATACACTGAAGTATTACCTGTAGAACGAGGTATAAGAAAACGTCATTGGTAGAGAAATAACAACACAATATCTGAACATCAGGAAAGAATAGAGTAAAGATATTTTAGAACATGGAAGAAAGAAAGTACACTCAAATGCAATAAAGAAAAGAAAGTCACCCAATAAACAAAACATATTTTTTATTTTTACCTAATGGAGATAAAAAGGAAGTAGCTAATAATTTTGTGATAACTATAGTTGATATATTGTTTGACGATCAAGTCCAGAATATTAGTTCAACACTATGGATGAAATGAAGGGACAATATTAAGAGTAAATTTGTCAAGATTTCTCCTACTCTAGTCGCTTAATGATATAGAAGATATTATTTACTCTTCTTGTTACATTTTTCCTATTAGCAAGTTAAAACCTATTCAAAACATCTATATTGAACACTCCATTATATATATTAGAGTTTTGAAACCTCAAACATTCACTTATGTAATTCATAATCATAATTTATGAATGAGCCTGGATAGCTTTGTTCATCCTTAATAAAAGATATTCAATAGATATCTGTTTAAGCATCTTGTTTGGAAAAACACTATATCAATTTGAACAATATTTATTGATAAACCTAGGTGTGATGTGTATCTTTTTATTTCACAGTTTATATGTTCCCTTTATATTTACTATAAGTGAAATTCAATGTATGTATACCTTAAAGAGAAACTAATTCCTTAAAATAAACTTTGATTTGGGCATTTTGAGACTAAAGTTTCAACTTTCAAGGTGATGTATATTTTTTTGTTGATCATTACTGTCATATGTGTTCTTTCTCTTTATTTTAAGTGAACCTAAACCAAAAAAAATAATGTTAATTCCCATGAAAATTACCTCACACATATAATTTTGAAAAAAATAAATTATATTCACGATTAATTTATCTTAATTTATTAAATTTGTTTCTTTGGGTGATTTTTAGCTATAATCACATAAAAGATTATCAAGAACGTGTCATTGGTTATTAACTAACTAGGTAGTTGATCATGAAAATATATTTTTTTAAAAATTCAAATGACTAACAAATGAACTAACAAAAAAATAAATTATTTTCAATATTAAACATCTAGTTCATAACAAATGACACATTATTGATAGTTTTGTACGTGATTAGGGTTGTCACACCAACAAAAGAAACAAATTTAAGAAATCAAGATAAATTAATCATGATTATAATTAAAAAAGAGTTGTAAGAGAACATGTGTGAATTAATGGAGTTGTTTTTTGTAGAGTTTAAATTCAAATTAAGAAAAAGAACACATATGGAATGAAAAAAAAAGATATCACCTTAAAAGTTTTAACTTTAATCTCAAAATGCCCAAATGAAATTGGATTTATATTTATATATATATATATATATCACATAAAATAAAGATACACAAAATATATTTAATGAGAAACAAAAAGATATACATCACATCTTCATTTATCAATTATTATTGTTCTAGATGATAGAGAATTAGCTAATTAAATGCTTTAAGAGTTATATAAGTAATTTAGATTAATATACAATTGAATACCGTTTTCAAGGATGGACAGAACTTTATATTTAGCTTGTCTAAGCCTATTCAGACACTATATTCGTTAAAAAAAGGATTTTTCAAAATATAAAATGAAGTGTGTCGAGAAAAGGATATTAAATGCATCAAAAGATACATACTAGAGCTAACTAGTTTATCATTTAATTTAATTAGAAGAAGGTCATAGATGTTACTAAACTAAGTATATCCATTTGTGGAACGAGTATGTATTTTCCTTTGAACTGTATAAAACACTTTGTTATGATAAAATGTGGATGGTTATATATATATATATATATATATATATATATGTGTGTGTGTGTGTGTGTTATTACTGTTTACATTCATTACAAGAAAGCCTAAAAATTGATGACTTACTTCAAGAAATGCATCATCTTTACTTGCATTGGTCTAAAAAAATTCTCGCCAGAAAACATGTAAAAGCATCCAACGAGGTTATTCTAATACTTTTTGTGATTGTTTGGTTGGCCTATTAAGTATGAAGAGAAGTGCTTTTCTTTGTATCCAACATGTAGAAGCACAAGTAAGGATTTTCTCTATTATAACATTCTAACAAAATATAATAGTTCTAAGAAATACTTATAAGAAATAAGATAGAAACATTTCTAAACAAGATGTACATATCTTGAAAGATTACAAACAATATAAGTATGTTGCATAGCAATAATATATATATATATATATATATTATTTATAGGTGTCCTCAAATGCATATTTTATCTGATGAAAAACTTAAGTTTCAGGTATTTAGACTTGGTGACAAAGAATGGACACGATTGAGAAAAAATGAACAAGGCAGTGTGAAGAATGAAGAAAAGATGGCCTCAAGATTGTCTAACCCATTAGGCGAGTCGCCAAATGACCTTATTCTCGCCTAATGTTCCAGTGTGCTAAACCCTGATGGAAAGGATCAAGTCTGTCGTGAAAAGGAGTAGTCGACATGTCTCCTAGATGTTCCGCGAAGCAGTCCTCAATCACCCAATGATCTAAAACTCTAAAACGCTGAAGGCTAATGCAAGATGGCGAAGAGATATACCAAAGGGCGGATCGTCGAGTTGATCGGCGATCACGACTAACTTCCTCGAGTGATCCTTCGCAACACAAATTTTCCGAAAACTATAAATACTCGTTGAGAATAGAAATTTACCAGACTTTTACTATTGAGACTGTATTATTCAAACATTATCCCAGCTTTAGTTCTTAGAGTTTTTGGAAGAATTTGTTCTTGAGCTTTGAAGATTTGAAGGTTTACAACTTCAAGAAATCGGAAGTGGGTCTTGAAAAATCTTCATCTTTTACGTTTGTAATGACATTTTCTATCATACCCAATTCATGGAAACATTTTTCGGTATCAATTTCTATCTCTTTACTATGTCTAGCTAAAATCTTAGTTCTTGGGTGTGATTATATGAATATGGTTTGAATTTACTGTTGGATCTTGCTTATTGATGGTTTATTTGTTGTTTAAATGTGATTTTTTTCAGTAGTTGTTTATGAACTTAATGCGATTGTAGTTTCAAATATAATTTTATATTTGTATCTTTTGCTTGCTCGAGAGAGAGGTCTTAAGACCAAAACTACTGAATCGATAGCCGATGGTTATTGGGTTGACGTGGGTTCACCTCGAGAAAGTAAATTCTAAACCCTCTCCCACACTTTCAGCTCGACAGAGTTAATAGGCTAGGGCAAAGACTTGGCATAATTGTGGCAAATCAGTGTTTGAGAGACCCCGATTTGATTTGGGGTAAGTTTTTCTAGAGAGAATTTATCTAATAAAGTCTAGCTTAGTCACAATTTTACAGCGATTTATCATCAATAGAATGTACCCAGTCGTTTATTTGAGCTCATATTCCTATCATATCCCAAGACTCTCGTCTCCATATTCGCACTTTCGTGCTTTTTTAGTCTTAGTTTTTAATTCCTAACAAATCTCCTTGATAATTGACACTTGTCACTCCTTTAATTTATTATGTTTTGAAACGTAAATGTCTTTTAGCTATGATTAATTTAAACTGATTTTTACTTGGCAGATTATTGTCGTAAACAATCCCTTTGGAATTCCACCCCAACCCTTGGTTGGGTAATATTGCTGACTAACAACCTTCGACACTTAGAATTGGAAGAATTCTCCTAATACGTTAAGTCATCCGCACCTCAATTTTTTCGACTTAGAGGTTAATAATAAAATAATTGCACATATTTTTATTTTCACCTTTTATTTACACAGAAGACTTTTTAGTCCCCTCTATTACCCAACCCCTACTTCTGGTCCCCATTACCCCCACCCCTACTATTGTTGTCTGTCACACGGGAAGATTAGTTCACCTTAATTTTGTGTAAGAGGTTAGCCCAATGTGAGGCGGTCAAGTCCCACTCAACTCAGCCCCTTTCCAACAATGAAACAAACACATAAATATACGGGCAAAAACAATCTTTATACTGATAATCAAAACAAATACAAAGGACTCACCCGTTGGAACAACAATTCTATCCAACTTCGATTTCGACTCCGACTTTAGGCACTATCACAAGTTGATGCTTCCTTTGACACTTTTTAAAAACCTTTACGTTTTTTGTAAGTGTCATAGTGAAATTCAATACTTAATCTTCACTGTTTCAGTCTTAGGACAACAAGTCTATCCCCCCTTTTCTGTCTTCCAAAACGTCCAACAGACAAGGTTGTCCATTTATAGAACTTGTGGCAGCCTTATGTTTTACATTGCATAGTATTGTGACACATGTGTAACACTTGTCAAGAACTTATCCAACTAAATTAAAATTTAGTTGACATCCGCAACTGATAAGACATTTCAAATTTGGAATTCAAAAAGCTATGTCGAGTTACTTGGTCAGGACCCTTTCAAACTTCCCCCACCCAATGGAAAACGAAGTCCCCGTCGAGGACATCCCTCATCTAATCCTATTTGGAATCCGGACAAGAATCATATCTTGTCCATCATCTTCATCTTCAACCAACCCAAAGAGTTTGTATTTGATTTTCCTACCTCATTGTTCTTTTCCCTTTCCAGTTCGATATCAAGTATGACATTTATTTTTCACTTGCGCCGGACAGTCCCTTTTCAAATGTTAACCGCCACAAGTAAAGCATCCCCCAAACTTTCCATTTTTTTTGTTAAAGAAGACTCCCCTTGTCTAGATTTCCCACCTTTGTTTTCCTTTTCGGCATCTTGGCCCTTCCCGTTTTTCTTCCACTCCTTTCTCTTTTGTTTGAAGTGAGAAGAATCTCTTGGGTCTTCACCCTCATCGAAGTCAGACAACTTATATGCTGCCACTATGGAAGAATTGAGAGTTTGAACATTTTTTCTTCTTCACTCTCTTTGTTCCCATCCCTTCAACCCGCTTATGAAATAGTGAAACTTGTATTCCTCAACCATCTTATCTATGTTCAACATCAAGGATGAAACTTCTTGATATAAGCCCTAACCGTACTGTTTTGTTTCAAAAGCCGCAACCCGTCCCTTGCCAACCAAGACGAATTAGAGGAAGGGTTGCTTGTCAAGATGGCCTATATATAAGAATAAGAAATTTGTTTCTATTTTCTATTATTATATAATAGAAACTATAAGAAAAATGGAAAGATTCCTTTTGCCCAAGTGACATCGTCGGAGAACAATGTCGGGGACAGGGTGAGAGCATCCCGTTTGTTACGCCCTTTAAGTGTCGGTTCTTCCATTTTCATTTCCCTGAGATCATGGAGAAGACATGTCCAGTCCAATGAATTTCAATCCCTTATCTCTCTGCTCGAAATGGCTATTTGGAAGGAATTGAGTTTTCAATTCATTATTTAACATTTCTCACATTTTAATCTATGGTATATTCGAACCTCCTACTTCACCAACCCTTGTTCTCCACCAAACCTTGGCATCATCACTTAAGTATATTGTTGTGACTGACACCTTCTCACCATCCGGAACCTTGCTGCCTTAAAGTAGTTTTCGACATCCCAAAGAAAGTTCTCCAATTCCTTAGCACTCCTCACACCATTGTAAGCCTTAGGTTCAGGAGCCTTCATCCTTATAGAGTTAATTTTCCCTTGCAACGCCCGACGTAAAAGAAGAACTTCACCACACAAGTCTTCCTTCTCTTAGTGAACAAGTTGCATCTCTTGTTGGGCAGTTTCATGTTTGGCTGGATATGCTGCCTCCAACAACAAAACTTTTTCGTTCAATACCTCATTCGTCAAGGTGATTTTCGCATTCACTCTTTGAATTTGAGTGACCAGATCAACCAAGTCCTCCCATCATTTGTCCCACTAATTAGCGCTTCCAATCATGTCACCCTCTCCCACATTTAAGCATTTCCATCAGCAATCGAATAAACTAAGTAACGTTCTGATACTAAATTGTCACACGGGAAAATTACTTCACAATAACTTCATGCAACAGGTTAGCCCAATGTGAGGCAGTCAAGTCCCACTCAACTTAGCCCCTTTCGCAGTCTAGCCTTCGTAACATTTTAAGGACGTTGTACTATTTTTGCCTTAGATTATTTTTTAGACTTTCAACAATGAAACAAACAAATAAACATACGGGAAACCCAAACTTTATATTGATAATCGAAACAAATAGAAAGGACTCACTTGTTGGAACAACAATTCTGTCCAACTTCTACTTCGACTCTGACTTAAGGTACAATCACAAATCGATTGCTGCCTTTGACATCTTTTTAAAACCCTCACGTTTTTTCAATGTTTCTTAGTAAAATTCAAGACTTAATATTCCCTCTTTCACTCTTTGGATAACACGTCTATCCCCCTCTTCTATCTTCCAAAATGTCCATCACACAAGACTGTCCATTAATAGAACATGTGGCTGCCTTGTGTTTTACATTGCGTAGAGTTGTGACACATGTCTAACAGTTTTCAAGCACTTATGCCACTAAATTAAACTTTGGTTGACATCCCTAACTGATAATACATTTCAAATTTCAATTTCACAAAGCTATTACAATATACAAATTTATCTGGACACAAACGATTACAAATAGGTAACCACAACATGTGCTTGGAATGTCACTTTGCTGACTGGATTTTGACCCTTTGATGCATTTTACCTCCTAATATTTTCTCCAATACAATGTCTAAACATTGTATATTCATTGTCTCATCAAAGTCCACAAGAATTCATCCGCCCATTTTCCATGCCTGCGCACCACCAACGCCTTGGAGCTGCCTGCGCTGTCTTGCCTCTGCCCTGTTATCTTTTTATTCACTCGTGTCATTCATTGTTTTCTTGATGCATTTAAAATTCACATTTGACTATGTTTTAATTTACCTTGGGTCAATTTTCTCGCACTTGACCTAACCATATGTTTTTTCGCATGCAAACTTCGCTAACAACCAATGTCGGTTAGTGCCCATGATATCTCGTGGCCTATTACCTTGCCCACACCCATTTCATGTCGTGACACTGCCTTTACAGCATTGTTTGACACCACTAAGTCATGCCAAAACTTTTCTCACACAACACATGATTGATTTTGAAAGATAAGGGGGGGGGGGGTGAATTAAAATTAGTTGTTCAGTGGACTGCCTGAGTGCAGTAGTTGATTTCCCTGCAGGTTAGTTCAGTAAATTATAACAAAGTAAAATACAGAAAAGTAAATGAACTCTGGAAGTTTTATACTGGTTCGGTTCACCAATATGGTGCCTAGTCTTTTCCCCTTGGGTTTTAATGGTTTCCTTAAGAGCTTGATCGAACTTGGTTTACAGAATGGGTAGACTTCCGATCCTGTCTTATATGCAAATCAGATCTTCTATACTTGACACTTCCTCTACTCGTATAACCTACTCTTAGAATCCTTCCTTCTTTTTTTCTTTTACAATTGTTCCCTCTCGTGTACAAAGCTTTATCAAAGACAAAAGAAGATTACAAATAAATTCAAGTGAAGATGAGTACTTCACACTAAAGGTTGAGGAGGTTTATATAGTGATTGCTCTTGTCAGAAACCCAAGGGTGTTGAATAAAGGATCTTTGATCTCATCATTGATTCGTCTTGTGATTGATTTGCTGAGTCATGTCCATATTAGATATCTTCATGACAAATCAATTCTTTCCTTTGATTAAGGTCTTGAGTCTAGGCTTTGATCTTGATTCTTTATTTAATCTTCCTTTAATGTGAGCTGTTTGATTTAGTCCCGTATTTGATTTGTCCTTCAGATTTGCTTTGTTTGAATCTTCCTTCTGTGTATCCCTTGATTTGCCTGTTGTATCAGATCAAATGTTCACTTCCCTTTCTCGTCCTTATTTGATTTGTGCGCAAGCTGTGTTTGGTTGATCTTTGTTTGTTCAAATCTCATTTTCCTTTTTATCTTGATTCCATTGTGCTTCTTTGGAAATCGTCATGGTCTCCATCGTGTGGCTTTTCTGCAACATATGACTTAGTTAGTGAGAGTAATTTGTCATTATTGAAATATGCATGATATACATGGGGTAAACAATCTCCCCCTTTTTGATAATGACAACTAAGTTCAATTTAGGAAAAATCTTCCCTGAATTTTTCGAGGCTCCCCCTGAATTGAATGCCTCTTTAGACAGTAGTAATATATTCTCCCCCTTTGGTATAATCAAAAAGTTAAGCAAGGCAAGCATAAATGATTAAATATAATTAGAAGAAGTAGAAAGGCCGAAGGCCTTCAATATAACGTCCAAAAAATAAAAAACATGGTCAGACGACGGACCGTCAGTCCTGGCCGTAGTTTGGTCCGACAACAACTTTCCCAGGGGTCTTTTTGACCTTTCCCACTCCGTTTAAACCCTAAGTTACGTCGTTTTGACCTAAATCATCAGATTTTAGTTAGTTTAAGCCTAGAAACATAATTAAAACATATCTAAGTCAAATCATTAAATCAAAACTTAGAAAATTAGAAGCAAGAGAGGAGAAAAAGCTCAAGAACCCTAGTTCAAAAATGCCACAAGCTCCAGCAGTTTCAACCCCGAAAGTTAGGTATTTTTCCGTGGATTTCATCACCAGGTATGTGGGATTTCACTATTGGGTTCCTTTCACCCGTTGGGTCCCTAGTTTTCAGTCACTTCATGATTCTCTTGTCCTGATTAAACCTAGGATTTCTAGAACTTTGATAGAACTTCATGAATTTAATAAATATATGTTCCAAATCAGATTATCATGTTATTACTCAGATTATTGCATGAATTTCAGAACCCTAGCTTTGTATTTCTTTAGTTCTTGAATTACACATGCTAGGTCAGATATTTCAGACACTTCAGATATACATGCCTTAGTTATAAATGCATAATTACCATATTAATTGTTGCATTCTCAGTTCGCATGTTCAGTTTTGAGCTATCCAGTATTTACAGAAATTCAGACATAATCAGTTAATTTATAGAATTCATTAGGAGTAGCATAATACCGAGTTGGACTAGGGTTTAGCGTACCCAATAGTCCCAGAACTCCTAGCCAAGTAGGTTGTAAGTCCCCTCTATGGGCAATCAGTTTAGTGATCACGCCAGCATGCCTTTATACCTCTGGCAGGGTATATTGGGTCCTCTCGATGGGGCGTATATATCGAACTCCACATTCAACTCATGTGGTTTTATTATCAGGTATTAGTAGCTTTCATAGTTCAGTCAGACTCTCTGCATTGACCATTTATCAGTATATTCAGTATTCAGTTTCAGCATGTTACAAATTGGTCATTGCATCTAGTTAGCTCAGTAATTAGCATATCATGTTCAGATTATTATACTTGCTTTTGTGCTTGTTCAGTTATATTTTATTTCAGTTTTACTCTATCCTACATGCTCAGTACCTTTCAAGTACTGACGCATACGTGCACTACATCTTCTCGTGATGTAGGTTCAGGTTCTCAGCATCCAGATCACGCATAGATTGAATTCCCGATCACCAGATCAGCAGATTCACTGGTGAGTCCTCATTCTCCGAGGACAACAGTCATGAGTTCCATTTCAGTATTTAGTCATTTAGTTTCAGTTTTTTGCTAGATTTAGCTGGGGCTTGTCCAAGTATTTCTAGTCCAGTTTAGAGGCTATTTTCAGACATATTTAGATTGAGCTTAGTATTGAGTTGATATTTCTTTTGTATTAAACTCATTGTTTTCAAATATCTCAGTTATAGAATATGGGTATTCCCCATCTTTTCATTTTAAGTATGATTTAGCTTCCGCAACAGTTTATTATCTTTAGTATGCTTATGATCATGCGAGCAGGGTTAGCTTGGGATCACTTGTGGTCCTAGGTTCCGTGTCCGCGTCTCGGGGGTAGCTCGGGGCATGACAAAATCTCTTTGGGATCACTAATTCCCCATATACTTCTATGCAGATCAGAACTTCAACTTTAATCTTTATTGGACTAAAAACATAATTCTTAAACCAAAGTTCAAACATTTTTGAAAGACTTTGAAAACTTTATGAACATCTTCTTGACTTACATCTTAACTTTTAGACTTGACTCTTAACTTCTTGACTTAGATCTTAATTTTCCTTGAATTGAATTATGGAATCAAGGTTATAATTCGTGTTTTGGGATGCTTTTTATGTGTTTTGAAATCATTTGAAGTAATTAGAATCAATGGAAAGTGTTAACATACAATTTAGAAAGGCTTATACAGACATTATGACGAATACTGGATGAAAAACACCGATTTAGGCGCATCTCACCTGGCCAGCCCTGAGAACTGAGGTGCACTTTGGGCGCACTACAGGTGCACCACCTCAGCCATCCTAGCGCTATGTGGGCGTGACGATCAAGGCTCTCCCCAGGTGTATCTTACATATTCTTCCTCTCGTTTTATGATCTTAAATCATTTTAACTCGATTTATTTTCTCAAATTCACTTTAGATTCATGTGCCCACATCATATACACAAGGTTCTAACCCAATGAACTGAAGAAACAACACTTTCACATCAACAAACTCCTAAATCTCAACTCAAGTTTAAGAACAAAAGCAATTCAATAACAACCATCAAGAACATTAAAATTCCAATTTTTAGAACAAATTCACGCTGAATCAAAGATGCTTGGCACGTTGTTGAGAAAACCTAACTTTATCAAAATCTCACATACCTTGTGGGATTAAATCATTGACAAAATCCGCAATCAATTTCTTATAAAGCGATGAATCTTGCTTTCTCTCTTCTCCTTTCTCTTGTGTTCTTTCTCCAAATATCCTAGCGTAAGTTTTAAGTTGTCTAAACTAAGCCAATTAAGTTTAGACCCAAATTTAATTTCTAAAGAAGAATTAATTAAGTTGGGTAAGGAAAAGACCAAACTACCCTTACAAATCCGGATTGGACTTTTCTTATTCCATAAACCCAATTTCCAAAGGGCATATCTCGGTCACACGAACTTGGAATTGTGCTAAACATTGGCGGCGTTGGAAAGATTGTTCCAAGATCTCTCAAACCATTCTAGGAAGTACACCTAACTAATCTTGAGCTAGGAGTTATGACCGTTTGAAGTTGACCAAAAACTTATATTTCCTAACTTAAACAAATTTCCCAATTTTTGGTTACTTCCAAAAATAAATGTTTTCAGTTCTTCGCTTATTCATAGCTATTTCAAATAGTCGGATGCTACAATATCTCTCCCTTGGGAACATTCTTCCTCGAATGAGATTACACTTACTAGGCTAAGGGTGGTAACATCAAGTCAAATAACCCACAAGCAAATGTGAATAAACAACATGCTTAGTCGTAATTTATAAAGTACTAAGAATAGAATTAGTACCTTGGTCTACACTTTCTCCGCATTCAAAGATATATGGATATCTCTTCTTCATATCCTCCTCAGCTTCCCTAGTATCTTCCTCAATAAATTGGTTCCTCCAAAGGACCTTGACTGATGTTATCTTTTGTGTCCTTAATTTGCGAACTTAACGATCTAGAATCTAAATAGGAATGTCCTCATAAGATAAGCTATCCTTGATTTTATTATTTTTCGTTTGAATGATCAATGAAGGATTGCCATGCATCATGCATTTCATCAACATAGAGATGCGAAATATCAAATGAACCTCTGCTAAATCTTGTGGTAGCTCCAACTCATAAGTCACATTGCTAATCTTCTTGGATATTCGATAAGGTCTAGTATACTTGGGACTAGGTTTCCCCTTATTCCCAAACTTCATAAAACCTTTCATGGGTGAAACCTTTAAATATACCTAATCATCTACTTGAAACTTTAACTCCCTCCTCCTAACATTATTGTAGAAATTCTGAAGACTCTACGCCATTTTCAACCTCTCTTGAATCACTTTGGCCTTCTCCATAGCTTTATGAATTAAATTTGGTCATATAAACCCTTCTTCATCAACTTCAAACCATCCAATAGGAGATCTGTATCTTCTCCCATAAAGAGCTTCATAAGGAGTCATTTGGATTCTAGTGTGGTAGTTGTTGTTGTAATCAAACTCATAAGAGGTAGGTAATCATCTCAATTCCCTTTGAAATCAATCACACAGGCCCTCAACATATCTTCTAAAGTTTGAATAGTTTGCTTTGCTTTCCAATCAATCTTAGTCCCAACTTAATAATGATAATGTAAAGCCTACTTAACTACTAAATTTCTATGAACCCTCTAAAATAACTGCGATGGATGTTGGGACAAACCCCACAACATCCTAATAAACTAAACTAGAAAGTAAATAAAAGAGTCATCTAGAATGCAAGGAGGCTCACCAATAGACTCTAAGTGCTCAAGCTGGATCAAGGACGTGTTGGATGCTAATCCTTGTTACCTGTTTCTACATCATAAGACGATGCATACCAACTAGTATAAGTACATTGAATGTACGATTATGTGAGTTGGAATGCTAAAACAACATAGGCTTGGAAGGAAAATTTGAATAACTTACCTGACTCATCTAAGCTCAATATACTGGACTCATTTCAATATCAAACAATTTAAAAGCAAGTGCGATATAAAGGAAAATGGTTTAAAAACATGATGTCAACTCTGTGTATCTACAAGAATACAACATAAACATTGAAATGTATGTAAGATTACATATAGTTGTGTATATAAAAACACAATAACTTCTATGGGAGTTTCTCTACCGACAACCATCACATAAGGGCTATAGTGATGATACAGCTATGTACCTCACACTGCCAATGCATCATATACCCTACCAAAGCCGTAGGACCTTAACTACTAAGTGGATCCACTAGTCTATTGTGAAAAAGGATTCATCTAAAAAGTATGACCTTTTTCTACTCATGGTAGCTATATAATTTTATGAAGACGTGAGTTATCTATACTCATGCTCTTCCCCAATTCGGTGCTCAATATTACTCCCAAAATATACTATCTTTTATGTTTAAAAAAGATATACTTCTTATGTGGTTTTAGAATAGTGCTAAAAAAACTTAGCTCAAATGCTATCTCAATTTCCCTTCTTGCTTCCTTTAGATATCTATTACTCTTCTATGAAAAACTATCCTGAAGGCTCTTTTGAAATCTCAATTTCTGTTCTTGTTTAAATGTGAAAACATTTTAAATATCTTTGGGAATACTAAGTCCCCATATACTTTTTTGAATATCATAACTACAAATTTAATCTTTACTGAACTCAAATTAAGTCTTAAAACAAAGTAAAAACGTTTGTGAAAGACTTTGAAAACTTTATGAACTTCTTCTTGACTTACATCTTGACTTTTAGACTTGACTCTTAACTTATTGACTTAGCTCTTAACTTTCCTTGAATTGAATTATGGATTCAAGGTTATAATTCATGTTTTGGGATTTTTTCGATGTGTTTAGAAATCATTTGAAGTAATTAGAACCAATGGAAAGTGTTAACACACTTTAGAAATGCTTACACAGACTGTATGACGAAAACTGGATGAAAAATGCCGATAAAGCGCATATGGCGCACGCCACGCTAGCCACAAAGTACGGAGGCGCACTGCAGGCGCGCCACCCCAGCCTTCCTAGCGCTATGAGGGTGTGACGGGCCTTGCTCTCCCGAGGTGCTTCTGACAAATTCTTCCCCTCATTTTATTATTTTAAATCATTTTAACTCGATCCACATAGTATACAGAAGGATTTAACTGAATGAACTCAAGAAACAACACTTTCACATTAAGAAGCTCCAAAATCTCAACTTATGTTCAAGAACAAAAACAATTCGACAACAACCATCAAAAACATTGAAATTCCCATTTTTTTAGAAAAATATCACACTGAATCAAACATGCTTTAAACGTGGGTGAAAAAGACAAACATTATGGAAAACACACATACTTGTGGGATTAAATCCCTAAAGAAATCCGCAACCAATTTCCTACGAAGTGACAAATCTTGCTTTCCCTCTTCTCTTTTCTCTTGCGTTGTTTATCCAGAAACCCTAGGGTAAATTTTCAATTGTCTAAAATGAAACAATTCAGTTTAGAACCCAATTTGATTGCTAAAGACGAATTAATTATGTTGGGTAAGAAAAATACCAAACCACCCATTAAAAATCTGGATTGGACTTTCTTATTCCAACAACCCAATTTCCAAAGGGCATATCTCGCTCATACGAACTCAGAATTGTGCAAACTTGGCGGCATTAAAAAGATCATTCCAAGATATTTCCAATCAAATCTTTAAGTACACCTATGTACCTTTGAGCTAAGAGTTATGGCCATCATAAGATGACCAAAAACTCATATTTCCTAACTAAAATAAGTTTCCATATTTTTTCGTTGCTTCAAAGTATTTAACTATTATCAGTTTTTAGTTTATTCTTAGCTATTTCAAATTGCGAGATGTAACAAATAAGTTATTTATGATGTTGTTGTTGTTTTGAAAGATGATTTATTGTTGGATGAAAGAAACTTGCCGAATTCATATTATGAGGCAAAAGAGGTAATTTGAGGTCTTGGGCTTTATTGTAAGAAGATTGATGCATGAAGGAATGATTGAATGTTATTTTGAAAAGATTATAATTGTATTCAATCATGCAAAGTTTGTGGTGCATCTAGATGGAAGGATGATAAACATTGTGGGGAAACAAAATTGAAAAAAGGAAAAAAGATACCATGCAAGATTTTATATTATTTTCCTCTAAAGTCAAGGCTTCAAAGATTATTTATGTGCTCAAAGATATCTACTTTGATGTCATGACATCATGACAAAATAGTTGGTGATGGAATAATGAGGCATCTAGTTGATTCAATGGCATCAAAAAAATTTATGAGCTTCACCCATCTTTTGCTGCTGAGCCTCATAATCTATGACTTGGACTTGGTAGTGATGATTTCCAACCATTTGAAATATTGAAAACTCCATACAACATTTGGCTCGTGGTACTTACTCCCTATTATTTGCCACCCTGCTTTCCATGAAGCAAGATAATTTTATTTTGTCAATACTTATACCTGGACCTTAGTGTCCTGGTGATGCAATTGATGTCTATCTGCAACCTTTGAGAGATGAGTTGAATGATTTATGGAAAAGTGGAGTCGAAACATTCGATTCATTAACTAGAAAGAATTTTAGTTACATGCATCTTTGTTGTGGACCAGTAATGACTTTACTGGATGGAGTACAAAAGGAAAATGGCTTGCCGATGTTGCAATATTAATACACACTATACAAGGCTAATAAATGGCCAAAAAAGTGTTATATGGGTCATAAACACTATATTCCTCTTAATCAGAAATGGAGAAATTATTAAGTATCATTTGATAATACAATTTAGCACAGGCAGTAGCCTGAAATGTTGTTCGGTGATGATATTCTTGATCATATTGTTGATTTAGATGGGTTGCAATTAACAAAGGATCTACTGAAGAAGATTAAAATATCACACAAGAAAAGGGGTGATAACTGAAATAAGAAGAGTATATTCTTTGATCTTCCATATTGGAAAACCTTATTGTTTCGACATAATCTTGATGTGATGCACATTGAAAATAATATATGTGACAACATTTTGGGGACAATATTAGATGTCAAAGGGGAAACAAAAGACACCTTGAGTAATCGGTTGGATTTACAACAAATAAAAATACGAAAAGAATTGCATCCAATACAAAATTACATAAATTTGAGTTGTCAGCAGCACCTTACACATTATTTGATGAAGACAAGCAAATTTTGAAGAATTTAAAGGTCCAAGATGGATTATCCTCAAATATTTCGCAATGTGTCAACCTTAAGGATAAAAAAAATTCTAAGATTAAAAATTCATGATTGTCATATAATTCTACAACATTTACTCCCTCTTGTAGTGCGTGGTATACTTTGCAAATCCGTATCCGAACAACTTATTGAGTTGTCTATTTTTTCGAAGTGCTTGGAGCAAAATGTTTGAGCGTAGAGGAGTTGGAATAAATAGAATCTCAAATACCAAGAACATTGTGCAAGTTAGAAAAGGTGTTCCCTCCTGTATTTTTTGATGTCATGGTGTATTTGTCTATTCATATTTAGTAGTTGAATGTATGAATTTATGTTCAAGGTATTTGAATACAATAAAGACAAAGTTCAATTGTCCGGAGAGAAATTATGATGGTGGTGTAATTGAATCTAAAGGTGGGTTGACAATATTTTGTGAACCTGGAAAAAGTTTAAAAGGTAGCACACCAGACAAACTTGATTCAAACGATATGGAGGACACACATTTTTATATTTTGAAGAACTGTGATGAAATTAAACCATTTCTCGAGTAAGTATTGATTTAATCTAATAATTTATTTATACCTTGTCTATATGTTTAGTTTAAAATAACATGTAAGACTTCAATTCTTTGTTAGAGAATTTTCACAAATTTATAGTGAGACCTCTACAAAAAAATTGGATATGGAGTTGAATAGAAAATTCATTATTAGGTTACAAAAAAATGTTTGTAGAAATTAATCATTTTTCTTAAATCAATTATGCAATTAAATATTGTTTTATAAAAAGCTATTTGATGTTTTTAGGTTGCAGGGTTATACATACATGATGATAGTAAGAGAATGGAAGATTTTATATCTTTATCACATGGCCGGATCTCACAAGATTCAAAGGTCATATTGTTAATGGATATATGTTCATGTGAAAGAGTATGATCAATATTTCAAAACTGAAGATTGTGAAGTGGTTTTGTAGGTGTGATCGGTGAAGAAAAAAAACCATATGAATTACTATGGCGAGTTAAACGAGGTTCTTGAATTACAATTTGTTGGGTGAGGAAGAGTGATTTTATTCCCATGTATGTGGTTGATGTGTATGACCAAAAGAGTGTAGTTGAAATGGATGAATATAGCTTTGTAAGTGTTAAACGTGGGCGATATTTGAAAATTAATGAGCCATTTGAATTATCTAGCCAAGCATCACAAGTATTTTATGTTATCGATCATTCCAATAAAGGTTGGCACATAGTGCAAAAGGTTCAAACTCGTGATTCTTTTGATAATTTAAAAAAAAAAGGATGATGACTTAGAAGAGATGTATAACTCTACAATAGTAAAAATAAAAAGAACTCATTAAGGTTTGGAGATTTGTCATGCTTTCTTTAACTTTATTATTTTTTTATGGTAATGATACTGTATAGTATTTCTATGAAATATTTTTTGATGCACTTGGTCTTTAATGTTACCTTGATCTTACTATAGTAGAAATAATTCATATAAGGAAACTATGTTACATGTGCATGTGTCTCTTTTCTGAATGCGTTTTCAATTCACATTTCTTCTTATGAAAAACTTCCTAACCTATTTGAACTTTTGTTTGAAAGACTTTGCTCGTATGTTTTTTGTATTATCTAGGTTGATATGAATCACTCACAAACTCTGATGTATGAAATGGGACAACCTTCGAAAATTCCAAGCTTGAACTCATTTGAAGGGACAAGGTCAAAGTTTGAAAACTATGAGCACTATCAGAGTTAATGCTGAACAAAGAACTCTGATTGCCAGAAATAGAAGTTACTATACAACAACTTCTAAGTTGAATAAGCTACCACATAATAGTTTCCATGTGCATCCTTGTTTTGAGGAAAAGGAAGACAATGCTCCCCTCCATCAAGAAGTTGAAATGAATCGATACACTTTGACCACTGATGCAAGGGGTCAAGGAAAAAGTTTAAGGATAAATGCTGGAAAAAAGACTATGATTGGCGAAAATAAAAATACAACAATAACTTCTAGTTGAAACAAGCCAGAAAATATAAGTATCCTGATTTTAATCCAATGGAAGACAATGACGCCCTCTTTCTAGAAGCGGAAGTGACTCAAGATACTCAAAGAAGTGCTCATTTGCAAAAGAGTTAGTCTGGTTAATATATTTGATCAAGAAATTCTGCTTAGCTTTCGCTACTTAATCTCCTTGTATTCTTTTTGTTACTAATGGGAATAAACTTCTAATTTTTGTTGACTTACATTAAAATTTGCAGGCCCATTTGAATTTAATAAGTCCAAAAAGTGATTTAAGTGCCTCTAGTTGCCCAAGGAAGTGATACTACTATTTTATTTTATTTGTGCAACTTCTGTTTGTTAGTTGAATTTAAGTCTTGATTTTTTTACTTGCACTTCAATTTGCTTGTCCATTTGAATCCAGAGAAGCAAAAAACGTGGTCAGAGTGGCTCAAAATTCTAAGGGAAATCAAACTAGTAAGTATTTTCTTGTTGTTACTTGTTAAGCAACAAAAATATTATCTATGAATCACTTTCTTAGGAAGATATGTTAGCATATGACTAGCATTTTCTAGAACAAGGAACTTCGAGATAAGGGTAATATAATTCATTATTTGTCTCAGTAGCTCTCCATTCTGGAAGAATTGCATTTTATGTATCACATTTTATTTTTTTGGCAACTTAAATAGGCATTAACATTAAGCTTTGATATCACTATTAGAGTAAAGATTTAATATTATTTTAGTCAAACAAAGATGATGTGAGTGGAAAGTTATCTGTCAATCTTATATTAAACGATAATGTCGTTATCTCTCATGGTGAAAGAAGAAGTAACTTTTATAACCTTGAAAATAAATAAGTATTATTTGGGGAGCCTGATTTATATTATTCTAAGTACAATTAAAATGTTACACATGAGAGTTCATTTAAAATATAGTCCTCTTATACTCATTGTATCCTCGTGGAGTGGATGCAGTTGAGCTCTGGAATAACATGTATAAAAGAAATATAGTTGTGGGTATTGTCACATTTATTCTGCGTGCTTTGTCTAGTTTTCCCTTGGTTTGGAACTGTAGATTGATATCTCTCAAAGGCGACGAAAATTTAGTGACCCGATAGCATACTATTTTTGATATCTGTATTACAATCTTATAGATCCCAACCATTGTATACATAAATAATTTCAGAACTTGACACCTAAAACATAACTGTTTGATCATTCCCCAGATTCTTCTGATTATTTAGTGCTTTTTTGGGTGTTAAAAGGTGTGAATGAGCAATGAAAAGTTGCGACTTTTATGAAGATTTTGACTCTGATGAAATGTTGCGAATTTATGAAAAGTTGTGACTTCTATGAAAAGTTTTGACTTTTATGAAAAGTTGTGACTTTTATGAAAGGTGGTGATCTTTCCAAAATATTGTGACTTTTTCGGTAAGGCACAATAAGAACCTTTTTGCACTATCATTTGTTTTCTATAAATTGAGGGATTTCCTCTCATTTCAAAAATACATTTTCTGGACTTCTACTACCACTACTAAATTTGGTATTCTAAGTGTACTTTACTCCCGTTGAGTGGCTCACTGACACCACAATTTTGGGTATCAATACAGTGGTGATTGAGATCATTCTCTCCTGGGAGGACATATTCCAAATCAAACTTCGAATACTAGAGGGAAACAATTTCATTAAGGGGATACCATGCATTTACTGGGTTTGATCTTCTTTCTATTTTTCCAGATTTTTGTATGTGTTATAAATTTTAGATTTGTGAATTAATTTTTGTGCTTCAGTTTTTCACAAGTTCTTTAAACTTTGTAACTTTAACAAATGCTAATCTTTGATAAGGGATTTGCTAATGTAGTTGATTTTAGAGGGTACACAGTCTTTAGTTGTACTACTTTCTATGATGAACGAGACTACATTCTTATAGAATTAGGCATATCTATGTTTTAATTAGGAAGTATTCCTTTGTTCTAAGCTGAGTTCCTTTCCTGCACATTCACCTTAGTATGTGTGTTGTGTGTTAAATCTGTTATTAATTAATTGAAACAGCAAGATGAATTGAAATTTGAAAATGATTAACTTTTATTGAACTTCAAGCTGATTAAATAAGTAGAGGGGAAGTACCACAAACAAAGAACATGGAGTCATGGACTTCTAAAAGAATGCAAACATGCCGATAAAATAGAAAAAACTATAACTAGTTAATAAGATAATGACTAAAATAAAACTAATCTCCTAATAATCAACTGAAGTCTCTGACCCATTCAAAGCAGATCATGAGACACGTAACAACATTCAACCTGAATCAGGAGCTACAAACTCCCAACTTTTCTCTAAGAAATTCAAATCTGCTAACATGAAATGACTTTGTAAAAATGTCCGCCACTTGATTCTCTGATTTGCAATAGAGTAAAACCACTTCATCGTTTTTCTGCACTTCTCGCAAGAAATAAAACTTGATGTTGATGTGCTTGGTCCTTCCATGAAATACGGGATCTATGGATATGGCTATAGCAGCTTGATTATCCACAAGGATCTAAGTGATCTCTTCTTGCTCTAGATGCAAATTGATCAAAATTTTCTTGAGCCATAGTGCTTGATTAACAGTGGCTGCTGCTGCGATGAATTATGTGTCAGCTGTTGATTGTGGTACTATTTCATGTTTCTTTGAGCACCATGAGAAACACCCTGATCGAAAAGTGAAACAATAACCAGAAGTGCTTTTCATATTACCATATAACCCGCCCCAATCAGTATCAGAATATCCATGGAGTTTGAAATTCTGACTTTTTCTTAATCTGATGCCATATGTTAGAGTTCCATTAAGATACCTAACAACTCTTTTGGCGGCCATCACGTGCAGCTCACTTGCACAATTTAAAAACCTGGATAAAATACTCACAGGAAACAAGATGTCAGGCCTTGTTGTTGCGGGATACCTCAAGCATCCAATTAAGTTTCGATATACTGTTTCATCAACTAGTTAAGCTCCATCATCCTTTTTCAGCTTGTCTTTTTTATTCATTGGAGTACTCACACTCTTGCATTCTTGCATTCTAAGTCTTTTTAGAATCTCCTTGATATATTTCTTTTAACAAACAAAAACTTCATTCTGATTTTGCTTGATCTCCATTCCAAGAAAATAAGTCATCACGCCAAGATCAGTCATCTCAAAGACTTTCATCATTTCCTCCTTAAATTCTTCAATCAGCCCTGTATTATTTTCTATCACAAGTAAATCGTCGACATACAGAGAAATAATAATAATGTTAGAGGCAACTTGCTTGACATAAAGAGTCGATTCACTTAAGCTTTTTAAGAGCCTAAGCCTCGCAAATGATTATTCATTTGGCTGTACAAAGCTCCAGGAGCTTCCTTTAGTCCGTATCGAGCTTTCTTTAACAGATAAACCATATCTTCATGTCCTAGTACGTTGAACCCTTCTAGCTGCTCAACATATATTTCTTCTTGTAGTAGACCATTCAAGAAAGCTGACTTCACGTCCATATGGAAAATCTTCCAATTTTTCTATGTCGCAATAGACAAAAGCATCCGAATTGTATCCAATCTGGCTACTGGGGCATAAGTATCAAAAAAATCTACTCCCCAAAACTTGTGCATAGCCTTTCACCACCAATCTAGCTTTGTGTTTTTTTACCGAACCATATGGATTTAACTTTGTTCAAAAAATCCATCTAACTCCAATCAATTTTATATCTTGGGGTCTTTCCACGAGCATCCAAGTTTGGTTCTTTTCTATCATGGTCAGCTGCTCCTTCATTGCATTTGTCCAATTTTGATCCATTTTTGCTTCCTCATATCTTGCAAGTTCAAAAATAGCAACATTGCATCTCTCAAAAATATCAGAGAGATACCTCGTTCCCCTAATAAGTTGATCATCCACCAAGTCATCATTATCAAGTTGTGAATTATGGTTTTTAACTCGAGACTCCTTATTACATTCCCATTGCTCATCTTCAAGGAATTTAACGTCTCTACTTACCATAATCTTGTTTGTTTGAGGTTGAAAGATCCTATAAGCTTTAGAAAATAAGCTGTATCCCATGAAGATTCCCAAATCTGCCGTCTTATCTATCTTGTCTCTCCTAACCTGTGGAACATAAGAAAAACATAGGCATCCAAATATGTTGAGGTTTTTCAAAACAAGTTTGACACCATACCATGCTTCAAACGGAGTGTTTCCTTCAACTGCCCGCGTAGGCACTCTATTCAGCAAGAAAACAACAGTGTTTGCTGCTTCAGCCCACAACTTCTTTGGTATATTCTTCTCCTGCAACAAGCATCTCAACATCTATATTATTGTTCTATTTTTTCTCTCACTCATTCAATTTTCTTATGGAGAATAAGGGATAGTAAGATGGTTCTGAATTCCAGATTCTTCACAATAAAAATTTAACATATCTGAAGTATATTCAGTTCCATTATCCGACCTAATGACCTGAATCTTACAGCCACTCTGATTCTTTATCCACGCTTTGAACTTCATGAAAATTCCAGCAGGTTCCGACTTAAACTTCATAAAATAAATCCAACACATTCTTCTTAGGTCATCAATGAAAATAATACAATACCTGATGCCATTGAGTGATGGAATTCTTTGTGGACCACAAAGATCGGTATGAATGAGTTGCAAGTTTTCTGTAGCTCTCCAAGAGAAACTTTTAAATGGAATTCTAGTATGCTTACCAAGCACGCAAGGCTTACAACTTGAAAGGTTCTCCTCCATGTTCGGTAAACCATTTACCATTTTGCTCCTTTGTATAAAACAATAAAGTTTTGTGATGAAAGTTCCCCAACCTTTTGTGCACGCTTCCGCTACAGTGAGCTGGCTTGGAAAATCTATGTGTCCTTATTCAATGGATTCAAGGAAAAATGTTTTCCCTGTATTTTAATTCTGAATATTTCCTGACCACAAGTATCAGTGTTCACGCACTCTTTATCTTTAAATAATAGTTTGAATCCATTTTCTAGGAAATGTCCAACACTTAATAAATTCTGATCAATTTCAAGAACAAATAAAACTTCATAAATAAGTTTTGTACCTTTGTAACCTTCAATATTTCAGTCCCCTTTCCTTTCGTTAGGAAGTTTTCTGTATTTCCGATCCTAACTCTTGATTTAACTAATCTATCAAGTTTCTGAAAAGGTTTTCATCACTGGTCATGTGGTTCGTACAACCATTATCAACAAGCCAACTTTTACTTGAATTTTAGCTTGCCAAACAGGTGGCCACAAATAGTTGCTTATCTTCTTGTTGGTCTGCAATTTGTGTATCATTTGGTTGTTGTGATCCCTTCTCTTTGAAGATAATCTCAGCATGACCGATCTTGTGACACTTTCTGCATTTCATAGTGGGTTTTCTCCAACACTTGAAGTGTGGATGATTTTTCCTCCCATAATGTTGGCAGGGAGGATATTTGCCTTCTCTGTTATTGCTAGTTGCAGTAACACCACTTCTCGCTGTTGTTGCTTCATAGTTTTCATGATTCCCTTTCTTTCCTTTTCCTTTGTTTCCCCGACACTTGAACCAAACTGCAACTTGACTTGCAAGGTTTCGTCAATGGATCCCTCACGCCTCATCATTCTTCGTTGTTCTTGTTCCTGTAGTGCAATCAATAACTCTGCCAAGCTAAGCTTAGACAAATCTTTAATATTTTCCAATGAAGAAATAGTTGCCTCATATCTCTCGGCTAAAGTTACAAGTATTTTTTGAACTATTCTATTATCAGTGAGTTCATTTCCAAGTATCCTTGCCTTATTGACAATCTCAAGCAACCTATCAGAATAATCCATAATGGTTTATGATTCCTTCATACACTGCATCTCGAATTCTCTAACTAAGTTCAGTACTTTCATTTCTCTGATTCTTTCATCACCCTCGTACTCTTTCTTGAGGAAATCCCAAATTGCTTTGGCTGAGTTACATGTCATTATTCTACTGAAAATGGTGACAGAAACTGCACCAAAGAGATAAGATTTAGCTTTGGATTTTCCTGTCTTCTTTTCCTTGGGGGTTCTAACCTGAGCCATAGTTTGATTCCCTGGCAAACGATGCACTTCGTAGTCTTCCTCGACAGTCTCCACAAATCATTAGCCTCCAAATAAACTTGCATTTTCACTGCCCAGGTTTGATAGTTTTCTCCATCGAAAGCTGGTGGATCCATAGCAGAAAAAGAGCCTGCATTCTCCATTGTTTTAATGGTGTTTGCAGAGAATATTATATGGATGAACACTCAGCAAAATAACCTTGCAAGTATCACACAAGTCGCTTAAAAAGTAGGGCTCTGATACCAATGTTATTAATTAATTGAAACAACAAGATAAATTGAAATTTGAAAATGATTAACTCTTATTGAACTTCAAGTTGATTAAATAAGTAGAGGCGCAGTACCACTAAAAGAGAACATGGAGTCATGGACTTCTAAAAGACTGCTAACATGCCTATAAAATCAGAACAACTATACTTAGTTAATAAGATAATGACTAAAAGAAAACTAATCTCCTAATAATCAACTGATGTCGTTCCCATTATACGTGATGTCGTTCCCAGTAAATTAGGCAATCAAAGAAATTTTACTCCCTGTACAAAACAAACAAGAATATAACACTGAAGTTTGATGTTCATCATTGGTAGTCTATTTATATTGGTTATGGATTCCATTTGAGATGCAAGTTCAGTTTCCCTGATTTAGCCTCGGCTAATTCGTATGAGTCTTTGTATTCACCTTCCATTAGAACCCTTGTTAAAGTCGGTATTAATTTTCCCATGAAATCCTTTCCAAACGATCATGGTCCCAGAATTCCAGCATTAACATGTCATGTAATCCATCCTCAACAAAAAAGTCAAAGTTTGATTACATACCGGGTTTAGACTTTCATTTAAAACCCTGGTTTTGCTCTAAATTTGAGCCTTATTCATAATCAGAATGACATAAGGGTTAACCTTCCCCCCGATATCAGCTGGGGGCAGGTCATTAGCTGATACGACTGTATTAGAAAGTACCCCTCGTACTATTACCTATCTTCTATTGTTGATCTCACTTCCGTTTGGACTAACTTCTTTTCCTTCTACCGAGTTTTTAAGAACTCTCTCTAATGAAATCATTGACTCATTCTGTGAAAAAGGGTTACTTCGCCCATTGTTCATGCCATTGGGGCAGTACAATAGCTCCAACTGCACCTGGCTCCTATTTTTCTGATCTCTCTGAATTTCCAAATCATTCACCAAGTTCATTCAGATATCCTTAACTTTACCAGGCTCAAGCTTATTCAGACAGATATGGGCACATCTAATCAGTTCAGCTGACTGAAGCCCTTCATCGTCATAGATTTTTACCACCAAGTGTTGTGTCAATGGATCTTCGACTATGAACTAAAAATGCTCATATTCGAAATTGGGTTCAAGTCTTTGTTAGCTCTTCTTCATTCTGTCTCGTAGAGGGTGTATATATAATACATCAATAGGATCAGATTTTCGAAAGAAATGTTTATTTGTTTATTGCTTTGCTAGAATAAGCTTCACCTCCAATACTCTGGTAGGCTTCAGTTCAAGGTTACTATAATCCCCAGGTTAAATGGGAATAACTTTTCGTACTGGCCACGTGATAGAGTCTTAAAAAGTGTCCGCGATGGTTCCTTCAATTGCATAAGAAAGGCCAGGAATTGCTCTTATGTCACCACCAATTACTTTTAGAGAATAGCATACAGCTCCGAAGCAAGGAAACTCATCTACAAAATCCCTGAAGATGTGCCTTCAAGATGCCAGTAAACCCAATGTCTTTCACTTGCACTGGTAACACTACACCTCCATAAGTCTTGATATCGAGTTTTACGCTTTGATTACCATCCCATTGCATCTCTAATTCCATAGTTATACCCTCACTTCCATCTTCCATAATAGAAATACCTGTGAATTGTGGAGCAACTGTACCAAGAGTGAATATTGAAAAAAATCACAGGCCTATATTGTTCCAAAATTGGCTCCACACTTGCCTTTACTGGTTCTGATGCTCATGTGAATTAGCCATGAAATGTTCTGGGCTCTTTGGTGATTAAATGAATGAATTATTCTTTAAAAGTTATAAGTTATAGCTATCCGACATTATGTTACGAATTGAACTCAAATTATTTGTTTTAAAAATGAAGAATGTGATGAATATTAAAGAACGTGTTCTTGAAGGTTTGTGGAGCCATCTGAAATGAAATATCATATTTTTATTGTTGGTGCAGATCTAGAAACGTTTAACCTATGCATCTATTTCATTTTCTCAATTTTTAGGATTCGATGATGTCAGACATGTTTGCTGTATAATCTTATGTCAAACATCTATGTTATTTAGATCTTATGTTGAACATGTATGTTTTTAAAATATTGTGTTGAACACACATTTATATGTAAGTTTCTAGTATGTTTTCATTCATGGCAAAACAGTTATGAAATTTGATATTAATTTTTTTTATGGCTAGTGATAAAAAAGGAAATGATATTATGATCCAGAACACCTCGAGGAACATAAAAACTATATATATTTATTTGAAACTAAATTTGTGAAATAAACTTTGTCGTTAAATTATATAAAAAACATGGAAAGCAATTTAAACTTGGTCGGTAAAAGTAATGTAATCAATGAAAGAATCTGACCACCAAAAGTACTTGTAACGATTCTAAATTGTGGTTTTACTTTAATGTGGTATCAACTAAATGACCATCAACGAATGGAATTTATGGTCGTTGTTAGTAAATGTAGTGAGCAGATTTTACATTGTAGCTAAGTGATATGTAAAGAACGGCTATACAATTCGGTCGTTAACCATTGACAACGGAGATTTTAACGTTCGCTGACGATCAATTTATTCTCATTCGTGATAAACCTTTACCTACTGGATATTGACTTTTAATGAATTAATTTCCTTTCGTTTAAAGTCATTTTTCTTGTAGTGTGCATAGAATATCATAATTCAATCATTCAAATAAATAATGAAAAGACCCCATGGTAATTGAAGGAAATCGTAACTGAATTAAGAACTCTACCTTTTGAATAAAGGAATTTGGAAACTCCATGGATGAAAACTATAATACCTTGAATCCAGTGCTAGCCTTCAATGGAGAAATGGAGACCTTAGCTTGAAAAACTAGATGAATCGTTCTTCTTCTTTTTCTTCAAGTTCTAGAGAGAATTATTTGAGAGTTCTTCTTTTTGGCTGAGTTTAGAGAGAATGATTTCTTTTGGGAAATTTTGGGATAAAAAGACATATATAGGCTCCTTAACATAGGCAAAATGACATAGTATAGGTACTAATTAATTAGAAAAATATCCAACTACCCCTGAACTTAATTGCAAGTTTTGATCGACGAGACCCCACTGTCGGACCGTGGTCAGGACGACAAACTGTCTTGCACGACCGTCAATGGTGGTTAGAAACCTATTTTGGGGGCTTTCAAACCAGGGACCCCAACCACCGACCATGTTGTTAACTAACAATCTGTTGGTTAGGCAATGGTTCTGGGCCGTTAAACCAGCTGCATACAGCCCATGGGTGGCCAGCGTGGGTTACACCTGTAACATCTGGGAATTGGTTTTTGTTCCCTTTTTTGGACATTGGGTGCTACACAATCGAACACCTAAACATGAAAGTCGGTGCCCTTCCTTAGCTAGCTCTTTCATTCCTTCTTCAACATGATCACAACTCCCCATTGAGAACCTGCTCAAGGTATCATCGACAACATTCACTTTACTTGGATGATAGAGGATACTTATGTCATCATCTTTGAGAAGTTCTAATTGCCTCCTTTGTTGAAGATATGGCTCTTTCTGCGTGAAAATGTAGTGAAGGCTTTTGTGGTCCGTGAACACATCCACATGAATTCCGTATAGATAGTGCTCGAAAGTGGATATCATGAGTTGAGTAGCTTCTCTCGTGAATCGTATTATGTATGGAGGATTAGGCTATAGCCTTATCATTCTACATCAGTTGACAGTAAATCCCTACTATGGACTCATCACAATAAACAAAAAAAAAACCTTTCTATCCTCTGTTAGAGTCAACACCAGAGACGTAGTTAACCGAGTTTTAAATCCTAAAAGCATTGGTCACAAGCTTTAGACCATTGAAACTTAGTTGTCTTCTAAGTAAACTTAGTCAATAAGGACGAAATAGATGAAAACCCCTCAACAAATATTTTGTAGTAAGTAGCCAACCCGAAGAAACTCGTTATATCAGTTGTGGATGTGGTCAGGGAAAATTTTGCATTGCCTCAATCTTTTGAGTGTCGACTCGAATTCCTACACCAAACAAAATGTGGACAAAGAACACCACCAATTCAGGCCAAAACTCGCAGTTAGAAAACTTGGCATATAACTCTTGATCTTTGAATGTTTGGAGGACTATTCTAATATAACTAGCATAGATATTCCTCATTTCTTAAATAAATCAATATATCATCAATGAACATGATAACAAATATTTCTAGATACGGCTTAAATACTTTGTACATATGATCCATGAATACAACATGAGTGTTAGTCAAAGCAAAAGGACATGACAAGGAACTCTTAGTGAACATAATGGTCCTGAAAGCTGTCTTTGGGATGTCACATTGAGTAATGATAGCTAGATCTAAGGTCTATGAAAGAAAAACATGTGGAACCCTAAAATTTGTCAAAAAGTTAATCAAATTTCGTCAGGCAATACTTATTCTTTATGGTGACCTTGTTTAACTGGCTATAATTTATACACATTCTAAGGGAACCATCTTTATTTCTCACGAATAAGACAGGAGCGCCCCAACGTGAGACACTTGGTCAAATGAAACCTTTATCAAGAAGATCTCCGAAGGAGCTATTATATATGGAAAAGTTTATATGAGTTGAGTATTAGGAAGAATATCTATTCTGAAGTGCATCTCTCATATAAAAGGTACTTTAGGAAGATTAAATGGAAATTCCTCTAGGAACTCACTTAACATTCATACCGACTAAAGAGATGATGTGTCAACAATATTCATTAAGTCAGACTAAGTGATGGATCTACCGCTTATAAGCTAGATTTTTGCCTTAAGGTATAAAATAAAATGACTCTTGGGAATTGAGGAACTACTCCTCAACTATATAACAAGCTCATTAGGAAACTGAAACTTGAGTACTCAAGGTCTACAATAGACTGAGGCATAACAAGCATCAAGTTAGTCCATATATCGTATAACAACAATATCCACCATGTCTAACTTAACTAAGTCATCTACGGTGTCTTTGTGATAGACATAGATGGTACAATCACGATAGACTCTTTCTTCTAAAATAGACTTATCAACATGTGTGGAAACGCTAAAGGTATCAAGAAGTTGTTCGGGAGAAATGCCAAACTTAATGGCTACATGCGGAGTCACAAAAGACAAACTCGCACCTAGATCAAGTAGGGCATTAACATCAATTTGACAAACAATAAGCATACTAGTAACAACATCTTGCGAGTTCTCCTGATCCGGACAACTAGCAATAGCATAAAATGGTTTTCTCTTCCAGTTATCCCTCAAGTAGCTCCTCTCGGAGCAGGTCTATCTACTCGAGATGCTGAATAAGATTAAGCTCTATTAGTGCCTTTATGGTTCCTCTCCTTTGGGAAATCTGTCTAAAACTTACCCATTTCACCACACATACAAATTCCATTTGTTCCATCACAATACTCAACTTTATAGGTCCTACCATACTTAGCACAAGGTAGGCTTCGCAACCATTCTGTCACACTTCCATGAAACAAAGAACTCTAAGATCTAAAATTTGGAGAATTCATCTTTCGATGATCATTCCAGTTTCGGGGTGCAGGTGCACTAGTTAATGATGGAGTACGTCCAGATAACCTCCGTTGAAAGGATGATTGATTCCCATTTTTGGTCTTCTACTAGCGGGACACATGGTTTGATGTCCTATAACTCGTACTTCAGTATTCTTCCCTATCTTTCAGCTTACCCTCCTCCACCTGTTGCACATGAATTATACATTTTGCTATATCCATGTCCCTGATCAACATAGTCTATCTCCAATCCTTACATGTATGGTGAGGAAGTCCGTACACAACTAAATGTATGGTCAAGACCCACAACTTCTCAAAAGTACTAACTAGAAAGTAAATATGAAGTCCTCCAAAATGTAAGGAGGCTCCCCCAAAGATAGCTGGAGTGTAGAGTAATCTCAAAGAAGTAGTTGTTTATGATCCTTAGTATGTATCATCAAAATATGCAGAAAAAATGAATTAGTACATTCAATGAATGATTATTCTATATAGCTCAAGCCGAATAATTGAATGAAAGGAATGCAATATATAAAATACACTCAAGATGAAGATAAAGAAACAAAGGAGTTAAATCATTTTAAACTTTATAAAAATTTACTCATATTGTAACTCAACATAATGAGTGATATAATAAAATACACTTTAACTCCGTTGGGAGATTTTCTAACCGACAATCTTCAATATGAGTTTCATGATAATACAACATCTCACCCACGCTACCAGAACTTTGTATGCGGTGCTGGCCTATAGAACCTCTAAACTAAGTGGATCTACTAAGCAATAAGGATTTATCTAAAAATTATAATTCTTCACCCATGTTTTCAGACATGGACTTCAGAATCTACTCAAAACTCTTGTTTAGTTATCACATAAATCAATTCAATACAATTATTGGTTAAAATGATTTCTTAATAAATAACTCTATAATAAGGTTCATTCAGCAAAATAGACATGAACAATCAAATCTAGAATCCAATGCATGATATACAAAAACTCAATAATTACATATAGGAATTCGGAATTCAACGATACTACTCATATCTACAATACTCGAAGTTAAGGATAAAAACCAAAGATTACTCTTGTACTGATTTGAAAATAGATGTAGTGTATGAGAACAAACTAGTCCAATACTATGATAGCCTTACATACTTGGGAAGAATAAAAATCATTGCAAAATGGATGGAAACTTGAAGAATGGTCAAAACCCTATCTTTTGTTCCTCCACCAGTAACCTTTCTATATTAATTTGACGTTTTATAGAACATAGAAAGGACGTTTAACACTGGTAAGACCTTTAAATAGGTGTAAAAGATTGGGATTTGGACTAAAAAGGGTTTGGAAATGTTTGAAATACCATTAATTAATAAAAAACCCAAAACCCCAGGTGTGTTTAATAGAGGTTATAATGCCCCGTCGTAAGTGTGAAGGTCCATCATAGTTAGGCCATCATCAAGATCTGAATTATTTTCCCAGCTGCTATTGACGTTGCACTACTGTTGGCGTGGCACTATTGTTGGATCCATGTCGAGTAGTTGACTGCTCGCTACATGTCATCCTCTGAACACCAGAAACGCCAGAAATTTATATGTGTGTGACGGGCCACCTGATGGTTCGTTAAAGGGATGATGTCCCGTCAAGGCTACCATCGACTTTTTTTGACACTTATCTTCACCTGAAGCGAATTTTTTTCGTTTAATGTTGCAGGGTCTTACACTTGAGGAGACTAGGGAGGTAGGGAAATCCTAACCCCATATAATATGGGCTTTTTAAGATCCTCTAGACAATTTGTGTGGTTGCTTATGAGTTGGTTGTACCTCTAGCATTTTTAACTATTCATCAGTTTCTATATTTTGATGTTGTGCTAGTATGTTCATGATGAGTGTCATGTACTCCAGTATGATTCGGTCGTGTGTGATGATTATTTGACTTTAGTGGGGGAGCTAATTGATATTCTAACCATAGATGTGTAGCTGTTGCGTTAAAGAGCAATTCATGTGGTAAAATGCCATTACAGGTAAATTCCTATTAATGATGCTAACTAGGAGAAAGAGCAGGAGATGCAAGAGCAGTTTCTCAACTAGTTTGAGCCTTCAGGTACTTTATGACTAGAAATTTTATGGATAAAAGTACTTTTAGTAGTGTATGTTGTATTGACAGTCCATGTCACTTCTATGCAAATGCCATCGGTTCATTGTTTAGAGCATTCTTTTAGCACAGGGACTGAAAAGTTACATGGTCATTTATTTAGGGTTAATGTGAATTTCGATGTTTTTGAGCTTTTGAACCTTAAGCGATTGATTTTGATCAAGGGTTTAGGAGTAGAACCTCATAATCTATCTTTAGAGGATCCATCAACTCTGAAAGGGTCATTTTAGTATTGTGGCATGGTCAGCAAGGCTCCAAAAGCTTTCAGTGCGAGTTTGTATGGTTATACTTTTAGCTTTTTAATTTTGGCAAAAGATTGAACTTGATCTATATTCTTGGTAAATGTTCCTAGATGAGAATTCTATCAGCATAATTACCTCCACAATATTGTGTTTTGTCTATAACAAACCTTAGTGCAAATCTAGACTCTTCTAGGCTAATTCAAAGTTCCCTTATGGATTTCGGATAAAATAATATTTTGGTGTGGGACCCACTTTTGTAGAGATGACATATCGGTTGAGTCCAAATATCAAATTTAATCAGGTTGTATATCTCATTTTCGTACATGGGTTCCAAATGAAGTTTTTAAACACCCGAACAACATTTTTAATGTTCCCAAAACAAGCAGATTATGCATCAGCTAGTGCATGCCAAAATTGCCCTTTGCATTCGCGAGCACTGTGTCACGGTCGTGGAGACTAGAGGATGTGGTTACGCTGTTCGTGAGTAATAACGGTTGATTTGAGAATACTCCTTACGTTTGTAGAATTTTATTTTCGTAGTCCCTATCCTCAGAATTTGTTGTTAGTAGTCTTTATCTTTTCTAGGTCTTCTATAGACTCTTTATAAAGCAACCATAAGGTCAAAAATAAAAATAAAAATTTTCCAATCTTCTACTCTCACTTCTTTATGGTACCAGACCGCTTCTAAACTCCCACGAGTTGATCCTTTTTTTCTGCTAACTGACCAAAGTGGCCCCCAAAACTTCTGTGACCAAAGTTGATGGAGTTAATAACACCATCACTATTGTCCAATTCAATCCTATGACCCAAATCACCGTAAAATAAACTGGAAGTCACAACTTCTCCCTGTGGAAAGCTCAAGTTTCAATGGATATGGGTGGTCCCCATCTCTATGGGGATCTCGATGGCTCCATTCCTACCCACACTCGCACCATTTCACAAAGAAATTTGTTGCTAATCCTGAGTTTATTCTTTGGTACTACCAAGATTAGTTAATTCAAAATGCTATCTTGGCCTTCGATGATGCTACACTTTCCACCACAATTGCGAGACCGACTGGCTCGCCTCACTAAGGACTCTCGTCAAGTCCCAGATTATCTCAAATCAGATTCTATCACTTTGTGATGAACTTGCAACTTTTGGTGTGCCTATATCGAATTCGGAACTCATTGTTAAAATTCATAGTGGACTCAGATCTAAATTCTGAGAACTCTCTGCTACCGTTCATGCTCGAGATTCAACAATTTCCTATGAAAATCTTTACGAAAAACTTCAGGATCACGAGATTTTTCTTATGTATGAGGACGACAAGAAGCCGCGATCAACTAATATCACCGATACTGTAGCACAAAAGACCAGCTTAACTCCTCCTTGCCAGGGTAACAATGATTACTCCCGCAGTCACTGTCCCAGTGTGAACCCTCCTCCCAACAATCAGAAATGGAAGGCACAACCATGTCACCCACAAAGAAACAACTAGCAGCAGCCCTTTGACAAGAATATTCGTTGCAAAACTATGTGATTGTGTAGGTCATTCTGCTAAGGTCAGCAAATGTCAATCCCATTACCATCTGCAAGCTCGGGCAAACATTATTGGTCGTTTTCCTCCTCAATATACCCCTTGGATTGTGGATAGTGGAGCAACTCATCATATCACGTATCATTCTCAAAGCCTAGACAATGTACATGACTACTACAGAACCGAAAAGATCACTATGGGCAATGGTCACACCATTAAAATATCCCATACCGATAACACTAACATAAATGCATCAATTCATCATTTCAAACATCTCAATACCTTATGATCCCCTCTCATTAAGACTAATCTTATTTCTATTTCTCAGTATCGTCGTGATAACCATTCCTCTGTTGAAATTTTTCCTTTCCATTATCTTGTGAAGGATCTGAATACGGGGGCGTCTCTAGTTCGCAGATAGAATAAAGATGGGTTGTACGAGTGGCCACCGGTCTGTAAACATCGTTCTCCTCAATGCGATGTGGTTGTTCCTATTCACCTGTGGCATCGGCGTTTAGGTCATCCTAGTCTTCGCGTTTGGATACTATATTGAATAATTTTAACTTCCTGTTTTAGATCCTAAAGGTAGTTCTACTTGTTATTCTTCTTATTCTAAAAGATGCACAGATTGACTTTCTCAGAAAATTCACTGCAAAATAATAAGCCCCTACAAATCCTTTTTTGCGATTTATGCGGCCCATTTCCAGTTGTCAATTGATAAAAAAGATATTATGTGCTATTTGTTGATCAATTTTCAAAATACATATGGCTGTTTACTTTAAAATGAAAAAATGAAACTCTGGATGATTTTCAAAATTTACATCTATTGCTTGAATGGAGGTTTAATACCATAGTTCAATCTTTTTACACGGATGGTGGTGGCGAAATTCAAAGTTTGTAGTCCTATATCAAAACACATGGCATAGAATACTTAGTTTCACCCCCATATTCTCCATAACGAGTAGCTCTAGTCTAAAGATGACATCTTCATGTTATTAAAATTACTAGAACTTTGCTGAATCAAGCTTCCTTACCATCACTGCAGTTTTGTCTGTCAACAAGTTGTCTATCTTATAAACAGGCTAACTACTCCCAATCTTCAACGTAACAGTCCATTTGAAATTATATTTCAAAAGATGCCAAAGTATGACTCCATTAAAGTATTTGGTTGCCTCTGTTATCCATGGCTCAAACCATATGCCTAAATCAAATTAGAGCCTCGTTCGAGTCCATGTGTATATTTAGGCTTTTCTAATAAAGATTAAAGTCATCAATGTTTTGATTCTTTAACATCCAAAATATATCAATCACGTGATGTCCTATTTTTGAAAATCAGATCCCATTTGACAGTACTTTTTTCTCATTTAAAAAGAACACAAAATAAAAATGTCTCCTGGGAAATTTGTTCATCTGGCCAGCAACCACAGCATAATACTCGAAATTCAGATTATTTTTGTGAGTTTACTTCACAGATTGTGCAGCAGCCCGTGGACACACATTCACACATCTCCTTTTCCTCAACAGGTGCCACCGTCTCAGGTACTTATGTTTCTCCCTTAAATGAAACTTCTTCTCTTTCTCCAATTCCTCTGTTTACCATACCCGTACCATCCAAAATCCATTTCCAACCAAAATTCACAACAACCAACTATTTCAACCTCACAAGTTCATACTTCTCCCCAGTTAAATGCTCAGCCGCAATCCACAATTATCACTTACCAACGCCTAAATAAGTGAATTAGTCCTTTGATGCAGAACCCTCTAGTACAACCTTCTTCCTCATCACTTCTCCCACTCTCCATGGCCACACAACCTTCCCTTGTAGCCTCTACCTGTGCAGTGATGCCCACTCACATGATTACTCAGACCAATAACCTTAAGCCTAAAAACTTACATACGGTATTTCAAAACACTAACCTACCTACCTAGAACCTTTAAGCAAGCTCAAAAAGTCACACAGTGGGCTGAAGCTACGAGAAATGAATTTGATGCCTTAATTCGAAACCGGACATGGGAGTTGGTATCATGTGATGCTTCCAAAAATGTGGTGGATTGTAAGTGGATTTTCCGAATTAAATATAATCCTAATGCTTATGTTGATAGGTACAGAGCTCGTCTGGTTGCTAAAGGGTTCGCACAAAGACCAGTACTTAATTTTCAATGTACTTTTAGTCTTGTGGTAAATCCTGCAACTGTTTGACTTGTTCTTGCGATTGTTGGAGTTAATGCATTCACTTCACACCTTGATGTTTAGCATTTCAATCTTTTCTCTTAGTTTCTCAAGAAGTCTTTTAAGATTTTGTAATACATGTATTTAGTAATTTGTGATACATGTATCTAGTTAATTTTGCAAGACTTTTTGTTTTCTATTTTCAGTAGTATAATAGTGATGTAGTTGATGACTACAATCATCTCAAGTGGCCTTGATTAACCTACATAAAACTTGGTCATTCTCTAAAAATAGTATTGTCCTTCTATATTTACTACAAAGTGGTATCAAGAGCAGGTTTTCATTCTTAATCTGGGGTTAGGTGAAGAAACAAAATATGACATCCAAAACAAATAAAGGTGTTGATACTTCAGTTGTTCTTACTCCATTTTTTGATGGAACCAATTTTGAATACTGAAAGATAAGAATGAGAACACATTTAAAAGCTGAAGGTTTGTGAACTATTGTTGTAATTGGCTATGAAGATCCAGAAAACGATGGTGAACTTTCAGTAGCAGAGATGAACAATCTTGAGGCTATGTCCCGTCAAGATGCAAAAACCTTGAGCAAAATCCAAATGAGATTCTCAAAAGCATATTTTGCAAAAATTGCTACTTGTGAGACGGCAAAGCAAGATTGGGAGTCTTTGGAAATCGAAGTGTATGGTGATGAAAAGGTACGCACTATAAATATTCAAACTCTCAGAAGAGATTTTCAAAATTTGAAGATGATAGAATCTAATAAAATATATGAATATTGAATAAGAGTCATGAATATTGTTAATGAAATGAAAAATCACTGTTATATAATTTCTGACAAACAAGTTGTGAAAAAGATTTTAATTAGTATCATAGAAAAGTATGAGTACATTGTTTCTATCAATGAGGAGACGAAAGATCTTTCTAAACTTTTTATCAAAGAGCTAGTTGGATCATTTTGTGCACACGAGAAGCGAAAGGTTTTTCCTAAAGATCAACCCAAAGAGACCACTTCCCAGTCCAGAACAAATGAGAATTCTCAAAAATTTCTGAAAAAATAAACAAAAGAAGAATTACAATCCAAAAAAGAAGCACGATCATAATGATTCTTCTAAGAAGGTTGAAGAAAAAGGTGAGAAAAGTACTAGTTTTTTTTCTTTTCTTTTTTTTTGTAAAATTTGCAAAAAAGGACAAATCACAATTCAAAAAAATGTTGGCACAAAGGAAATCCCCAATGTAACTTTTGCAGAAAAAATGACCATAATGAGAATGATTGTTGGCACAAGGACAGGAGCAAACAAATTTCTTTAAAGAACAGGAGGAAGAAGTGCAAGAAAATCTTTTATTTTCTTCTCAATGTGATCTTTCAGCAAAAAGAAATGAATGGTATGTTGATAGTGATTGTAGCAATCACATGACTGGAGATGAAAAAGTTTTTCTTTCAATTAATAGTTGTAACAACTCTAAAAAAATGAATAAGCTAAATGTTTAAGGTGTCAAGAATGCTTGCGATTAGACCAAGGTTCACACGGATTGATACGCGTAGAACCAGACCTCAGAACCCTTACTACGACCAAGACAACTAACTTGGGGAGTTAGTTGAACTTGGAAAGGTTGGAACCAACCAAGTAAGGCTCTCGAAAATGAAGATTTAATCGAAGGAGTCTTTACCGAACTTAAAAAGAAGAAATTTTAAGTTTTGAGGGTCTAAGGGTAAAATGGTCTTTTACCAGGCTAGGGGTAATATCGTAATTACCCTAAATATATAATTAATTAATTATTTAATAAAGTGGAGGGGCAATTTAGGGAGAGAGAGCCAAAATTGGTCTCTTGAAATGAAGTCTTGCTCCACCCGGGTTCGAACCTAGGTGGGAGCAAGGATTTAATATGATTTTTTTTATTATTGGTGAATTAATTTAATAAATTTATAATTAATGAAAGCTGGAAAAACAAAAGAGGTGTGGGATTCGAACCCACAACCTCTGGGTCAAACAAGAGAGTAAGAGGGGAATTTTAAACAAATAAAAATAATGGGAGGAGTGGGATTAAAACCCACCACCTCTTGGCTGAAGAAGGAGACAAAGAGAGAAATTAAAAAGAAAATAAAGTGAGGTTGTGGGGGTTCGATCCCACAACCTCACTGCCAACACTTAAGTAGTTAACTTTTAAATGAAAATGAAAATAAGGAGGCTGTGGGGGTTCGAACCCACAACCTCTAAGTCCCAAGCGAAATAAAGAAAAAATAAATAATGAGAGGCTGTGGGGGTTTGATCCCACAACCTCCTGGTTAAGACAAAATGGACAAGGAAAATAAATGGGAAAATAAGAGGGGGCTGTGGGGGTTCGAACCCACAACCCCTCGGCCAAAGGAGAGAAGTTCTAGAGAAAAGGAACTAAAAAGAGATGTTGATGTTGGGGTTCGACCTAGGGTCCCAATATCATGAAGACTAAAATTAAAGTCAAGGAAAAATGTAAGTATTGTCCAAGGGATTCGAACTTGGGTTCCCTTTCCCAAATTTCCGTATTGATACATAAATCATACGTGAATTAAATGTTAAAGAATAATGCCACCTACTTAGATCGAAATCGATATCTTGGCATCTATACAAGATACATAAGTCTTGTACTACATAATCTTAGAATGATATGAGTCACTTAACGAACTATGAATGAAGCCTCATGGCTTGTATGTATAGACCCATAAGTCTAGCATACGCCTAAAAATAAGTGAACCTAAGATGTATGTAAAGAAACGAAGAAACCCTAGAAGGGTTAAGTAAGAGTGTGAAATACGCAAATGGCCAAGTACATGGCATATGATGAAATGAACTTTCACGTAAAATAGGGTGAGTAATTATGAAGAGCAATTGTGCTAATGTTAATGAATGTGGTGACAACATGATATGAGGCTGATGTAAAAGATGAGAACAATCTCAAATGAGCCTAAGTAATTGTTATCAAAACGTACTCACCTATGAGAGTGTAAAGTTAATGAAGAGATCAGTCTCTATGAAAACTCTAATAAAAGTATTGAGATTAACACACTTAATACTAATGATGAGATGAGAAATCATCTATTGAGCTATGATGTCCTCATACTAGAAGCCAGCTTCCATGAAGTATGAGTTGAATGTAATGGAACTTTATACTTAGCACCGATAGACTAGCTATGAGCGGTGATGCCTTCTTTCAGGAAGGGCGGAGGTTCACGTAATTCTCATGAGATGAGACTGTCCGGCTTGCCGGGTATGGGTCTCCTTATATCTCCTGGTCTTCAAAACTTTACTGCCAATATAAGGATATGGCGGGGTTAAATTCCCATGTACGCTAGCATGTTTTGGGTCACCTTGGCCGGTGATTCCACCTCTTTTCGGTGTGGGAGAGACACTGGATTTCATGATGCTCACATGATCTATGTCGGTTAAAGTTAAAGTTCCCAACGAATGAATGAGGCCACCCTAAAATGAAGCACATAATGAAATGAATGATACCAAAGGTGTTAGAATAGGATAATCAAAAGGTGAGTTATATTCAAGTAATGCAATTAGGTCATTCTTGGTCATTGCACAACGAACCTAATGAAAGTCTTAAACTACATCCTAGGTATAGCTGGTGTTTACACTGGCCTATGAAAGAAATGAAATGGAGTACGTATGAATGAACGAAGCAGACTCTGTGTTTGCTAATGAAGACTCTCTAGTTGAGGTCCCATCTGTTGAGCCCTCATTTCTGGGATGTCTTAATGTTAAGTCCATGATTCCGAGGTCTCATGGCATATGAATGAATGATATTAAAGGAGTTATGTGCTACATACAAAGTGTGTTGTAAGCTATATGATATGTGCTACGTGTAAATGTTATGTGTTGTTTGCAAATGTGAAAAGTATGATGATGTATGTTATTCTCATGGCATAAGCTTCCTATTCCAAATCTGAAAAGCTCACTGACTTTCCTAATACAAATTTGGAAAGATCATTGACTTTCCTAATCCAAATTTGGGAACCTCCTAATCTCAATTTGGCAAGTCCACTGACTTGACTTCCAAAAATCATGTCGTTAGGAAAGAGCTATTGTTTCTCATGCATGTCCTTGGTGTGTGCTTGCATATACCCATACTTAGTACAAGTGTGTACTAACCCTATACATCTATACTATTTTAGGTGGAGGCACAGGTAGGCGATAGAGCTACAGGATCATTGTTGCAGCTATCCGGACGTCAGCATTCATCCGGAGTTTGGTAGGTCCTCATGATTTCGAGGATGCTACTATTTTATATTCCAGCTTAGTTTTAGAGGTGAGCTAGTGGAGCATGTTCCACTAGCGTTTCTTTCCTATTTTGATTCAGACTTTGTATTGGACCGTTTTGGAAATTATACAATTAAGATTTATTGAACTATTCCTTTCATTTGCTTATCTCTTAATGTTAGATGGTTGATGGTGAACAAATTACAAATGTATTAGAAATGTTTAGTAAGCAATATTTAGAAATAAAAAGTTTCAAATTTTCCTCTAAAATTAACCTATGTAAAGTAAGAATGACGTAAGTAGGCTTGTCTGCGACCTCTGAGAGGTCAACGACGCCGGTCTCGTCTGGGGTCTAGATTCCAGTCGTGACAAAGTTGGTATCAGAGCACTAGGTTATATTCCTAGAATAATGACTTTACATCAACCACATTGAGTAGTTTCTAAGTAATGGTAGTGAAGTGCACCACTATCCTGAATTAGAGACTGCATGATGCGTAAGAAAATTTCCTTTCTTTTAATCTTATCGTACTTTTCCTAATGTCTGAGTTCTTGGTGTTATGAGCGTGTCTGACATCAACCCCAGTTGTTTTTCAGAGAATGAACCCTAGGAGGGCTATTGGTCAGAGGAGGAGGGGGGCAGCTGCTGGGGGCAATCGAGTTCCACCCCAGGCCCCAGCTGAAGGAGTGGCCATGACGGTTAACCCAGCTGGGTTGACCGATGCTGAGGTGAGGGCATCTTTGGCCCAGATGGCACAGGCCATCACGATGCAGGCTCAGGCTATGACTGCCGAAGTCAACCGGCAGGATGTTCAGAGGGAGAACCCACCGGTTCACAGCATGGCTGACAGACTGCGAGATTTCACGAGGATGAACCCTTCCATATTCATAGGTGCTAAGACATCGGAGGATCCTCAAGAGTTTGTAGATGAGGTGCATAAGATCTTGGTGGCTATGGGGGCCACTGATATTGAGAAGGCTGAGCTGGCTTCCTATCTGCTCAAGGATGTTGCACAGACTTGGTGCAAGATGTGGCAAGATAGCCGTGTCTTAGGTGGAGTGCCAGTCACTTGGGAGCTGTTCAAGACAACATTTTTGGAGAGGTTCTTTCCTAGGGAGATGAGGGAAGCCAAGGTTGAAGAGTTCATGAACCTTAAACAAGGATCCATAACAGTCAAGGAGTATTCCCTGAAGTTTGTTAAGCTATCTAGGTATATTACTTTCCTTAGTATTTAATAGCAAGATTGAGGAGAGTACTAAGGCTTGTTGAATTATCCAGGTATGCTACTTCCCTGGTTTCGAACAGCAGAGATGAAATGGGTAGGTTCCTCACAGGAATCAATGGAGACCTGGAGGAGATATGTCGGTCTGCGATGCTCCATGATAATATGGACCTTTCCAGGTTGATGGTGCATGTACAGCAGGTGGAGGACAGCCGTAGAAAGAGGGGTATTCGTTATGTTAGGAGGCCTAGGCCTCAAGATTAGGCAGGTCCCAGCCACGGAGGCCACAGAAACAACTTTGGCGTCCATGAGCAGCCAAGGTTTAAGAAGGGACTCTCCCACCAAAGGGAGTCAAGTTCATCCAGTGGTCTCTATAATAGGGATTCCGAGTCCAGAGATAAGAGAAACAACGAAGTATATACACCTAAGGAAAGGCAACCTTGCAGGAAGTGTGGCAGACAGCATGGAGGAGAGTGTATGATGGGCTCTAACGCTTGTTACAGTTGTGGAAAACTGGGACACATGGTGAAGGATTGTCCGAATAGAAGTAGTCAAGAACAAGGGAAGGAAAGAGTTCAGACTAATGGCCCAAATGAAGAGGCTCCAAGGAAGCAACGATTCTTCGCACTCAAGTCTAGGGGTGCAGGGGAAGGCACTTCTGATGAAGCCTCGGGTGCGTATCCTTAATTAGCCTTTCATATATTTGGCTGTGTATGGTGTTTATGCCCTAGTATGAGGTTAATATGTTTGAAGTCATCATGTTGGTTGCTGATTTATATGATTTTATGTTGACTTATGATGTATGCTTTGATGAGACTAGTTTAGGGAAGAATTCCTTAGTCTATTAATGTGAAGCTACTAGTAGGTTTCAAGGATGTGTACCATCATGTTAAGATGTGAATCAGATATTCACCCATGGAAGTATTGAGTACCTACGTATGTGTACGTTCTATATATGACATACTTATTGTTAGTAAATAGTAGTATCATTTGGGGACGAATGTTCCTAAGGGGGGGATAATGTAACAACCCTAAAAAAATGAATAAGCTAAATGTTTAAGGTGTCAAGAATGCTTGCGATTAGACCAAGGTTCACACGGATTGATACTCGTAGAACCAGACCTCAGAACCCTTACGACCAAGAAAACTAACTTGGGGAGTTAGTTGAACTTGGAAAGGTTGGAACCAACCAAGTAAGGCTCTCAAAAATGAAGATTTAATCGAAGGAGTCTTTACCGGACTTAAAAAGAAGAAACTTTAAGTTTTGAGGGTCTAAGGGTAAAATGGTCTTTTACCAGGCTAGGGGTAATATCGTAATTACCCTAAATATATAATTAATTAATTATTTAATAAATTGGAGGGGCAATTTAGGGAGAGAGAGCCAAAATTGGTCTCTTCAAATGAAGTCTTGCTCCACCCGGGTTCGAACCTAGGTGGGAGCAAGTGGAGCAAGGATTTAATATGATTTTTTTTATTCTTGGTGAATTAATTTAATAAATTTATAATTAATGACTGATGTAAAAAGGAAAATCAGATTTTATTATTATTTATTATTTATTTACTTATTAATTAATGTTTTTTTTAAAATTGACTAAGTCTTGCCAACTATCCTAGTTTTAAGATGCACTATCTCACACTATCTCTCTCCCTCAAGCCTAAATCTCTATCTCTCTCATCCAAATTATTTTTCTTGGCTGCAAAAACAGAATATAAAAATATTAGAAAGCAATCAAAAGTTCTCTAAACTCAAAGAACTTACAAAAAAAAATATACGAGCAAGCAAGCTAACTTAAGAAACGAAAACTTTGCATCATCTTCTCGACGGGTTTGTGTTGAAGGTTTAGGGGAGGAGTTTGGCAGCAGTTAGAAGGTGTGGAAAGCTACAACAAGGTATGGGTTTTCTCTCTTGGAATCCTTTCTCCAAGAGGAATTTCTTTCTACAAAAGTCGACATATGAAACTAGGGCTGTCCCCTTGAATGTTGAACTCCTTGTCCCTAGTCTCCTTCCGATTTCAATCTAAATTAGTTTAGAAATCATGTTGTTGGTATGGTTGCTGGTAGCTAAGTGTGAAATATGATGTTCCTTGTGATTTTATGTTTGGAAATAGCAATCATGTTCAATGATGTCAACCGAAAATGATGTGGTGCAATGTGTAAAATGTTTGTTGTTGTTCTCCGTTTTGAAGTCTTAAAATGGCTTGTTTGATGATTGAAATTATTGTGCATAAGGTGTATAAATTGCGATGTTAAATGAAGTGTAAGGTGGCTGATCATAAGTGGAAAAATCTAAGCTAAAACAACAATGAATCTACACCTAAGAATGTGTTAAACGAATCATGAAAGTACCTCAAAACGAACGTATGAATGTTGTTAAATAAAGGCTAGAAAATTTAATAAAATTTCCAGCACTTGGTGATGGAATTTTCGGCCAGAATACTTAAGGTTGAGAGGTTTTAAAATATATTTAAAATATGTGAGGTCAGTGGGGATTGAACCCAAGACCTCACTACATGAAAGCTGGAAATAAAAAAGTGTGGGATTCGAACCCACAACCTCTCGATCAAACAAGAGAGTAAGAGGGGAATTTTAAATTAATAAAAATAATGGGAGGAGTGGGATTCAAACCCACCACCTCTTGGCTGAAGAAGGAGACAAAGAGAGAAATTTAAAAGAAAATAAAGTGAGGCTGTGGGGGCTCGATCACACAAACTCACTGCCAACACTTAAGTAGTTAACTTTTAAATGAAAATGAAAATAAGGAGGCTGTGGGGGTTCGAACCCACAATCTCTAAGTCCCAAGCGAAATAAAGAAAAAATAAATAAAGAGAGGCTGTGGGGTTTTGATCCCACAACCTCCTGGTTAAGACGAATAGGACAAGGAAAATAAATGGGTAAATAAGAGGGGGTTGTGGGGGTTCGAACCCACAACCCCTCGGCCAAATGAGAGAAGTTCTAGAGAAAAGGAACTAAAAAGAAATGTTGATGTTGGGGTTCGACCTAGGGTCCCAATATCATGAAGACTAAAAATAAAGTCAAGGAAAAATGTAGTATTGTCCAAGGGATTCAAACTTTGGTTCCCTTTCCCAAATTTCCGTATTGATACATAAATCATACGTGAATTAAATGTTCAAGAATAATGCCACCTACTTAAATGTTCAAGGATATGGCGGGGTTAAATTCCCATGTACGCTAGCATGTTTTGCGTCACCTTGGCCGGTGATTCCACCTCTTTTCGGTGTGGGGGAGACACTGGATTTCATGATGCTCACATGATCTATGTCGGTTAAAGTTAAAGTTCCCAATGAATGAATGAGGCCAGCCTCAAATGAAGCACATAATGAAATGAATGATACCAAAGGTGTTAGAATAGGATAATCAAAGGGTGAGTTAGATTCAAGTAATGACATTAGGTCATTCTTGGTCATTGCACAACGAACCTAATGAAAGTCTTAAAGTACATCCTAGGTATAGCTGGTGTTTACACTGGCCTATGAACGAAATGAAATGGAGTACGTATGAATGAACGAAGCAGACTCTGTGTTTGCTAATGAAGACTCTCTAGTTGAGGTCCCATCTGTTGAGCCCTCATTTCTGGGATGTCTTAATGTTAAGTCCATGATTCCGAGGTGTAATTGCATATGAATGAATGATATTAAAGGAGTTATGTGCTACATACAAAGTGTGTTGTAAGCTATATGATATGTGCTACGTGTAAATGTTATGTGTTGTTTGCAAATATGAAAAGTATGATTATGTATGTTATTCTCATGGCATAAGCTTCCTATTCCAAATCTGGAAAGCTCACTGACTTTCCTAATCCAAATTTGGAAAGATCATTGACTTTCCTAATCCAAATTTGGGAACCTCCTAATCTCAATTTGGCAAGTCCACTGACTTGACTTCCAAAAATCATGTCGTTAGGAAAGAGCTATTGTTTCTCATGCATGTCCTTGGTGTGTGCTTGCATATACCCATACTTAGTACAAGTGTGTACTAACCCTATACATCTATACTATTTTAGGTGGAGGCACAGGTAGGCGATAGAGCTACAGGATCATTGTTGCAGCTATCCGGACGTCAGCATTCATCCGGAGTTTGGTAGGTCCTCATGCTTTCAAGGATGCTACTATTTTACATTCCGGCTTAGTTTTAGAGTTGAGCTAGTGGAGCATATTCCACTAGCGTTTCTTTCCTATTTTGATTCAGACTTTGTATTGGACCATTTTGGAAATTATATAATTAAGATTTATTGAACTATTCCTTTCATTTGATTATCTCTTAATGTTAGATGGTTGATGGTGAACAAATTATAAATGTATTAGAAATGTTTAGTAAGCAATATTTAGAAACAAAAAGTTTCAAATTTTCCGCTAAAACTAACCTATGTAAAGTAAGAATGACGTAAGTAGGCTTGTCTGCGACCTCTGAGAGGTCAACGACGCCGGTCTCGTCTGGGGTCTATATTCCAATCGTGACAATAATAGCATCCTTACTAAAGTGAAAATGAGGAATGGAGTCATAGTCGATGCAAAAGGTAAATGTACCATTTCAATTAACATAAAAGGGAGTGGTAAACAAATTCATGATGTTCTTTATGTTCCCAACTTGAAAGAAAATTTTCTTAGTATTTGTCAACTCATGGAAAATGGTTATTCTCTTGTGTTTAGAGATAGTTATTGCATCATTGAGCCAAATCAAGTCATTGTTGAAGTAGAGATGATAAAAATTAATTTCATCTACAATTTCATTACAATTCATTCAAAAATGAAGTTGTGAGGATTCATTACTTTGGAACGAAAGATTTTGTCACTAGAATTTTCATGGTTTATTTCTCAAGCAAAAAGACACGGTGCCATACTTTTCTGAGATACATACTAAGATTAACGTAGATAATACTTCTATCATATCTTTAGATGTGTCAAACCAAGAAGAGGACGAGGACGAGGAAGATGTCCCTCAAGGAGGAGAAATCTCTTATTCAGACGATGAAGAACCACTTCCAAGAGGAATCAAACTGTTGAGTGACATTTATCAAATATGCAACTTTGTCATTGTTAAGAAAGAAAATTATGAGGAGGGAATAAAGCATGATATTTGGAAGAAAGCCTTGGTAGAAAATATTCAAAAGATTGAGAAAAATAATACTTGAAAGTATGTGGTTATACCCAGAGAAAGAGGTGTTGTATGTCTAAAGTGGATTTGCAAAATCAAACAAAAAGGATATATTCAAAAACGCAAGAGAAAGGCAAAAGATATCTTAAGTGGCCTTAAGTATCCTATATAAATCTTGAGCATTCTCTAAAGATAATATTCTCCTTCTATATTTCGTACAGCGATTGCAACATAACAAAGCTGGCCAATTCAACAACTTGATATCAATAATGCTTTCCTGTAAGGTCATCTCGATTAGGAAGTCTATATGCGCAACCACCTAATTTTGAAGCTTCTGCGCATTTGACACATATTTGCAAGCTGCACAAGGGTATATATGGCCTCAAACAGGCTCCCAGGGCCTGGTACACTAAACTAAAAAATTACTTGGTTAATTTAGGATTTGTTAAATAAAAATCTGATTCTTCATTGTGTATCTTGCATAATTCTGAGTTTACTGGTTACGTTCTGGTATACGTTGATGACATAATTGTCCCGGGTAATCAGATTCATGGTGTTCACAACATTACTGATAATCATGCAAGCCTGTTCTCATTGAAGGATCTTGGTGCACTTCATTATTTTGTTGGTCTTAAAGTCTTACCTTATCCTGGTTGTCTTTTGTTGTGTCAAAAGAAGTACATTAGAGATCTTTTTTAGGAGGTTAATATGAAAAATTGTAAGGGTGTTCCAACACCAATTGCTTCGATTGTGGCTTTCCCCGAGTCTGATGCAGATTCTTCAGTTGATGGCTCTCTTTATAATAGGATATTTGGCAAACTTCATTACCTTTCTTTTACACGTCGAGACATAGCATTTGGAGTTAGCAAACTCTCACAGTCCATGCACCATCCCTTATTATCACATTGGACAGCCATGAAGCGTCTCCTTCGGTATCTTCACCAGATATTTTCTTTTGGTCTCCGAATTTCCAATGAACATGATAACCGTCTTCTAGCCTTCTCAAATTCTGATTGGGCTGTAGATCCTCTCTATCAAACATTCACCACAAGCTATGTTGTTTACCTTGGCGTTCTCCGGTATCCTGGTCCTCTAAGACACAAAGATCTGTTTCTCAGTCCTCCAAAGAAGCAAAATATCGGGCTATTGCAGCTTCTATTTCTGAAAGAAATTGGCTAACAATTTTACTCCTTGAACTTCGGTTTCATATTTCCACCACTCCTCAAATATTTTGTGACAATGATAGCACCGAAAACATTGGCGCCAACCCGGTGTTCTATAGTCGGATGAAGCATATTGCTATTGATTTTCACTTTGTTTGTGAACAAGTTCAAAACAAGCATATCATAGTTCAACATCTTCACTAGACTGATCAAGTGGCAGATGTACTTACCAAACCACTTCCAAGAACTTCTTTTGTCAAGCATTTCTCCAAGTTGGGTGTTGTTGACACCGCCAACTTGTGGGGGCGTAATAACGGTTGATTCTAGAAGACTCCTTACGTTTGTAGAATTCTATTTCCATAGTTCCTAATCCGCCGGAATCTTTTGTTAACATTCTTTACCTGTTTTAGGTCTTTTATAGATTCTTTATATAGCAGCCATATGGTCAATAATAAAAATAGAATTTTCCCCATATTTTGTTCACTTCTTTATTGAGGAGCATGTGGCATTCACAAAGGGTTGTCCCCCTCTCTTCATATTCATGAGGACCATGTTGTGTTCGAGGACACCTTTTTTCTCTTGCTTTCCCATTCGTGGGGTCTTTTCTGCATTCACGAAAGGAAATCTTGTCACGCCTTCTTGTTTTCTGACCTCTGTTTATTTCTATATCTTCTAATATTGTTTTTAACTTTCTTGATCCATCATCCTATGATGCCTACTAAGTACATGTTTTTCTGATACTCATGCTACACTATTCATCCATTTTGTGATGCAGGTCCTAGCACTAGTTATCGGTGTTAATCATTCGAGCTTGTTGCAGCTATTTATCGGAAGCTATGGTGGGAACATGGTGTATGGGACATACCTGTCTCCTTCTGTATTTTGTGTAGCTAGTCTTTTGCATTTTTAGACAAGATTTTTCTTTCCACATTTTGGAATTATACGATTTTGTTTAGATAGCTTCGTACTTGTGACTTCCAAGTTCTAGGATAGATCTATTGTATATAATTTTAGTCCAAGTTCTAGGATGGATCTATTGTATATATTTTTAGCTTGCTTCCGCCTATTGTTGTTTTGATGTTCATTTAGTGATTTCACAATGTTGTATCGTTATAATTATTACTTGTTGTCTTGGGTTATGGGTTGTTGTACCTACTGGCGGTTATTGTACGTTTCATCATGATTCGAGAAATGGGGTCTTGACATAATATAATAAAAAATAAATTTTCCTCAAAAGCAAGACTAGTACAGCTTTGCAGATGACCCTTAAATCTATGTAAAATAATAGAAGTTAAGATCGCAATGAATATTTTCATCATCAAATTTCATTAAAGCTATAGCAATAAAAAATGCAGATTCAATGCAAAAGCTTCATGGTTAAATGCAAAATACTAATTTTCTTTGATACTAACATTTTTTTCTATGAGTAATGTAGAGGCTAATTTTTTTAATCTTGAACAATAACACCACATAGCTCAACATCAAGCTAAGAATTTGCAAGGTCCAGATTGTGCAACAGCAACAAGTCAAATTTAAAATACATTATTTTTATTTAAGAACAAGATTTTATATGCCGCAAATGTTTATCGAAGTTGAAGCTCCTAAACTATGGACACCATATGAACTAATACAAAATACTGCACAATTAATGTTTTCTACTACAAAATTCACTGCACCTTGGATATAAATATTGCAAAGGATTTAAAAAATACTGCAACGGCACTACAACCGACTCTCCATATTAGATTATCCATGTTGGCTACTACAAAAAAATCGCACCAAGTCCTCTGCATAGCATCAATTTATATTACTAAGTCAGCAAGATAGCAAGTTCTTCCACCCTAAAAGAGGATATATTGGTTTAATATCCATAAAATAAGATATATCGGGTAAGTCCACCATAAATTAGGACATCTCGGATAACTCAACACTAAAATAGGATATATTGGGTTCGTCCATCCTAAAATAGGATACATTGTTTTCGTCCACCCTAAAATAGGATATGTTGGATTCATCCACCTAAAGTAGGAAATATTGGGTTTGTCTATCATAATATAGGAGATATTGGGTTCGTCCATCCTAAAATAGGACTAATTGGTTTGTCAACCCTAATATATGATATATTGGGTTCATCCAGTCTTAATTAATAGGATACATTAAGTCTGTCTGCCCTAAAATAGAATGCATTGGGTGTATCCACCCTAAAGTAGAATGCATGGGGTTTATTAACCCTAAAAATAACATATCGGGTTCGTCCGCTCATAAATAGGATGTATTGGTTTAGTCTGCACTATAATAAGACATTATAACCATCCGTCTTTAATGAGACATCTAACAATTTCTTAATTATTTCTTTATTTAAAATCTACATATCTGTTACATGATATGTTAAAAATTGTTTGAAAAGCACATTTGTCATTAATGAGACATCTCGCAATGCCATATCATATATTTATTTTTAAAATATATATAGGAGAACTGCATGTTAAATTTTTTAAATTTCTTGAAAATTTATTTATGTAAATGTGTATCTTTGCTAACCATTTCTATTTGGTATGTTAGACTTTACAGGAAGTATAATATAAATGTAAAATCAAGATACATAACGCAACGTAGAACTATTTCAAAGCATTTAATTGGGACATTTTGTTTGAGAGTCAAACTCACTACCAATGGTCAATGATCTACTCTTGAATTCTACTAAACTTACGTCTCGCTGTTCGGGATATGTAAGAGTTTTCACTTTAATCATCCACTTCATTTCAATGTTGATGCTCGGGACAAAATTAGCCACAATGTCAACTTCTTTTCCAAAAATCTCTTTCGTCGTCTCTAGTCAAAGAGGGACAATTCTTGAACCCCAATTTTTACCCTCTTTTCTTTAAATTACATAAGGTTGAGCTTCTAAGCTATTAACAAAATATTACGTTGTGCATACGATCTTCATTAACATCATTATTATACAATCGTAGTCAAATTTTTTACAATTACTAATAAAATACATTTTTAATAAAAAAAAGTCACTTCTATCACATTGTATTTTATTTTAATTGATTGTCGACATTTTAATTAAAATTTCATACTTACCAAATAAATATAAATCATTAGAAAAAAGTTTTGACATTGGTACTTCTACATACTAATTGTATATAACACTATTTATTTAATTAGAAGCTAAAATAAATTGATTTAGAGAATGATAAGACCCAAGAAATACTTTAATAATATGGTTACCAATAACAAACCAAATCTACAAATCAACCATAAAAATCAAGGGCCCAAACGGAATAGTCCAAACATCAACCCGTCAGCCCTCTTCACAATCCCTACTATCCATTTTATCCTTATTGAACTACCTAAAATACCCTTTTTGTTTAATATTGTTTAGGGCTTTTTATCCCCCCCCCCCCCCCCCCCCCCCCGCCCAAGTCCCTCATAATTCACAAGTAACATGAGCCTCCCTCTCTCACTCCTTCTCTTCCATTTTCAAAAAGACTCCCTTGTTCGTTAGCTATGGACAAAGGTTGTCACTCAATTTTCGTGTTATTGCTATGTCACCTGAAGACTGTCAAGTAAATCCAATCCAAAAATCCTAACGTTCAAACTTTAATGGTAGTCTTTGGCCAATTTCAAAGCATGAAATTCAAATACCTATTGCACAATTCATGAACCTTAATTTCAGCTATAAATGCTTACTTTAAAGTTTGTTTTCTGAGGTTTTTATACCACTCATTTACCCTAGAACATTTGGCCGCCCCTCATCCTTTGTTCACATAGAGTTTTTGAATCGCATCTCCTTTCCAAATCTCAAAAACATTGGCAGGGTTTTGTTTTGATTGCTCGTGTTGTTTTGTTTTTGAGTAAAGTCAGATGTTAGTAGATCTCAAACCTCGCCATGATTCACTGATTGATAAAAGGTCAGTGTCAACATTTTGTTCTTATGAATGTGTAGTCTTCTTAGAGTATTTGTGTTGTTTATTAAATAGACCTATGTAATGGAAGCTGATGAATTGTGCATTTAATATTATAGCATCATAATTTCTTTCTTTATTGGAAGTTACATTTAATCAGAAGCCTATAAGTAATGTATATAAAATCATTTATTTCTTTGGTTGTACTTCATAAGGAAGGATGTTAACCACACCTCTATCTAACTTGAATTGTTTTAGGCTTTAGTTTAGATTATTCTCTCAATAAATTTTTTATAGTAAATAGAAACTTTCATTTCTTTAAATTTATAGTAAAGCATGATTTTTTGGATTTTTTGTCGCGACCCGTATTATGGAATCCGGATCGCAACCGGCGTCGTTGACCTCTCAGAGGTCGCAGACAAGCCTCATCTTGCATTTATCACATTCATCTAGTTAAATTTGCGGAAAATTTAAAACTTTTTAAACATATGAAGTTTACTTAGACTTCATATAGTAATTACGTATTAAACATTATATACTAAGCTCAACATCAATAGAACAACCATCTATTATAAAGAATCAATTCAAAACAGAATATGAATATATCATAAATAGTTTGCCAAACACGGCCTTATTACAAAGCTTCCAAATGAAATTACGAAAGAAATGCTAGGGACAACATCCACTAACTATGTCAAAGACTAAGGCTAGACTAAAACTGTAGCATCCTCGAAATCATGAGGACCTACCAAATGGTTTGGAGAAACGCTGAAGTCCAAACCGCTGCAAGTGTCGTTAACCTGTCCTCTGACCTGCACCTATAAAAATAGTAAATAGTACGGGGTTAGTACACCACTTGGACTAAGTATGGGTGTATGCACACATACACATAAAGCTATGCATGATCAATGAAAGCTTTTCCTAAGCAACATGCCATTTCTGGAAAGTCTAGTCAGTAGACTTTCCTAATTCGTTAGTTGTGAATTGTGGTATGAATATGATGTATTTTAATGCATTCAAAGCACACAACTCATTTTCTATATGATTACAAGACGTTAGTATCATCAACATAATTCTAGAACCACTCGGGCGAAGATTTGAATTTTGATCCTCTAGGCCGAGAGCTCCTCTGTGTACACTTAGATTATTTTTTAGTCTTTTTCTTCTTGTTGTTGTGTAGTTCAATAACTCCTTTGGTCCTATGTTTTACTTACAAGTGCAATGATTCATTGTAGTCCCATACCCACAATGAATCAAGTAAGTAATTCAAGAGATTAAGGAAATGACTTAACTACAATTTGGGGCATGAATATATTTATAAGTCAATACTTATTGACTATACTCATTATTTAGTTGATTGCATAATGTGCATAGTTCTTGGGCATATCATTAAAGCTTATGATCTTGCTTACTTTGGGCATGAATTCTTCATAAACCAATCTTTAGTGACTATTTCCCTATTATTGTATCATTGGCCTAATGTAAGAAGTCATTATAAGTCAATCTTATTTGGCTAATATCTTTTGCCAATTATATAAAGTCATTATAAGCCAATTTATATGGCTTTATCATTTTCATAACATGAGGATTCATTATTAGCTATGCCTTTTACTTATTGTAAACATTATTGGACAGGATTTGACTATCCTTACAACAAGTTATTCATTACAGCAAGTATTCATTACATTTCATAAGCCATTCGCTATGGATTATGCCATTGATTTCATTAATTTCATGTTTTATATATTATACATTTAATATACACGAGACCTTGGAATCGTTGATATAACATTAAGACATCTCAAGAGAGGACCCAACATATGGGACCTCAACCCGAGGGCCTTCTTTAGCAAACACAGAGTCTGCTTCATTCATTAATTCGTACTTCACATTATTCATTTTATTCATTCATAGGCTGATGTAAACACCAGCTATACCTAGGATGAAGTTTAAGACTATCATCGTGATCATGAAGTGCAATGACCAAGAATGACCTAATGTCATTACTTGAATCTGATTTCACCTCTTGATTGTCTTGCACAAACACCTTCGGTATCGTTCATTTCATTATCTTTCATACTTTGAGGAACTCCAACCTTAACCGAAATAGATCATGTGAGCATCATGAAATCCGGTGTCTTCCCCACACCAAAAAGAGGTGGAGTCAGTGGCCAAGGTGAAACCAAAACATGCTAGCGTATATAGGGAATTGAACCATGCTAGATCCCTATATTGGCAGTATAGGTTCAAAGACTAGGAGATATAAGGAGACCCATACCCGACATACCGGACAGTCTCATCTCATGAGAGTTATGTGAATCTCCGCCCTACCCGAAGTAAGGCATCACCGCTCATAGCTAGCCTATCGGTGCTCAGTGTAAAGTTCCATTACATTCAACTCATACATCATGGAAGTTGGCTTCTAGCATGAGGACATCATAGCTCATTAGATGATTTCTCATCTCATCATTAATATTAAGTGTGAACTGTCCTTACACTTACATATAGAGTATGATTGAGACTTATTTACTCTTTTGATGATTTGTCATCCTTACTTTACATTGATGAAATATGAATTATCCTTACATATCATCCTTACTTTGCATTGATGAATGTTAATTGTCCTTACATATCATCATTACTTTACATTGATGAATGTGAATTGTCCTTACATATCATCCTTACTTTACATTGATGAATGTGAATTGTCCTTACATATCATCCTTATGTTTTAATGAGACTAATCTCACACATTCTAAGGCCTTCATTCGTGAGTATTCTTTTAATAAATTAGCTTTGGTGTATGTACGACTTGTCTAACTTCCTTTAACACCCCATTCTGGTCACTTACTTAATTTAGACCCCTTTAATTATGTTATAACTCGCGTTACTTCTTTACTTTAGTGTAGTAGCTTCATTTCATCATTTATGGAAGATGAGCACTTCTTTCAATGAGTTACATATGTTCATAGTTCATTCTTGTAGAGCATGTTGGGAGTTGTGCCAATGAATGGGGTGCCCTTGGTTATGGATTCATTGAATTAGTTTAGAAGTACTTGAGTTGTCATTTCATTGTTTTGGCTACACAAGATTGGCATATGATTAGTATTGGCCTAGAAAATTTGGAAATAACTTCATAGTCAATTTATTGGCACAAGCCAAACATTCATTCAAATATAATTTCATGGAATGATTAGCCAATTCTATTACATATTTTTGGAGATAATATTGTAGGCTAATTTATTGGCATAAGCCAAACTTTCAATACACTTGAACTTTTAACCTTTGATTAACTTACAAGAACAATTCAATGTTTTTACGTTCACAATTAGTGTGGATAGGGTAAGTTAGACTAACCAATTTAATCTTTTTGGCATAAGACAATTTTTACGTATGTTCATATTTAAATTGCCATATGTATGAACCATTAGCCAATCTTTTAATTATTTACATAAGTTCCTAGCCATTAGCATATATTTATTTTGACCAAATAGAGTTAGCCAACTTTATTGGAATCAGATAGCCAATTTATTCAAGATATGATTTCAAAGATCTCTTTGAGCCAATTCTTAGTTTATGGATTTTAGTGTCACGTTTTAAGAACATATTGGACAGCATAATATTAACATTTGATGGCTTTAGAATCGTCATAACATCACAACAACAGCAAGTCAACATTCAGCCAAAGACACATAATTCACTTAACACATTACAGACTTATCTTAGTATATTATCGATCCTTAATTATCATGATAAGATTAAATTTACGTAATTACAAGTTAATAAGTCCATTCAATACACATCATTCAAGAACAATACATGTTAAGAACAGCCAGCACCACATACCAACAACATGATCTCTAACCTATTCAACATTGATATCAAAAAGGATACTAGGAAAGGGAAGTTCGACGAGAACGACGGGAACAGCCCTAATTTTCAAGATCTTGTGAATCGTTCGAAGGAAAATAATCTTGGAGAAAGAATTCCAGGAGAGAAACCCATACCTTATGTAGAACTTAATCTACGAAGACCACCTTGAACGAAACCTTGAAGAGACCTTGAAATCGCCCTAGAGAAATCGATAAATTTTTCTGTTTTTCTTTCGTTCGTTGCTTGCTGTTTTTGCGTCGCCTTTTCTATGAGTTTGAACGTGCTTTTTAGGTTTAAGAACTGATATTTAATTATAAAACTTAGGTTTAATAAACTAATTAACCAATTACCAAAAAGCCCCTCCTAAGTTGACTAAACATAGGAGAACATAACACTTAGTCAAATCTTGAAATTGGTGTTGACTATGGTTTTTGTCAACATTTTGACTTTATATTAATTAATTAAATACTTAATTTAATTAATTTAGTTACCTAGGCTAAGTACTAAAGTACCTCAAGTCATTGGAACCAAAATTAACCCTTTTGGACCATCCTAGGTTAAGTACGAGGATGTTTCTTGAGTTGTACTAGGTTAGTGTAATAATTTCGTTTTCATCATTTAAAATAATTTACTAAATTTCTAATTTAATTAATTAGGTGACCTAAGGTAATTAATAAAGTACCCTTAAGTCGTTAGGACCATAATCAATCCTTTGAACCATCCTAGGTTAGGTATTAGGTTGTCTTTTTTCTTGTTTTAACCGAAATCTTGAAATTGCACTACACCATTTTAGGTCTACGACCACCCTAGTAAAGTGTAGCCTAAACTAGCAAAAAGTGTGGTCTTAGATTAAAGGCTACACTTTTCCAGGGGTGCCCAAATGAAGCGTTACCTTAGCTTTTAGGAAACACTTTTCAGGTGTTGCCTTATCAGTTACGCTTTTAAGCGTAGCCTAAAAGGTAAAAGACCACGCTTTTATGCACCTCAATAGCAACATTTATATCTCATACAACTACACTTTTAAGTGTTGCCTTAGCTTTCTTATTGGCCAAAATTCGTAAGTATGGCCTTTTCTATATGATGTATAACAACAATTTTAAAGTGTTGCCTTTTCTATTTCATGTATGACAACACTTTGAAGTGAAGTCCTTGCCCATGTGATTACCACAATATACAATCCTAAGGCTACACTTTTAAGTGTGGTCATATCATTTTGGCCATAAAAATATATGCCACAATTCTAATTAAAAACTACCAATATTATTTTACATAGATTTACAATAAACCTCAAAACATTGTATGTCTTGTGTACTTACACATACGTATACAACAATATTCAAAATACGTACACAATTGTTCAAAAGCAATATTACAATAGTTCAAAAATGCTTCATAATCCACTTAAATGAGATCAAATTTACTTGTAGCGACCCTTCAAATTTGATCACCACCATTTCCCTACACATTTAGAATTTATGACAAATTAGATTGCAACAAAAGTAGATGTTAAAGATGAGTCAACTGCTAATTGAGTTGATTTGAAAAAGATACCAAAAATAGATGTTTAGCTATAATATGAATCCTATATGTTAAAGATAAGCATGGAACCTTAATAAAACAACAAACATACATCCTCAATATTCATCTTCATTTCAAAACTTCTATATTGATTTCCATATTTCCAGATTTTTAGATTTCCAGATTTTCCAGATTTCCAAATTTCAAGTTTCCAGATTTTCCAGATTTTCCAGATTTCAGATTTCCAGATTTCCAGATTTTCCAGATTTTCCAGATTTCAGATTACCAGATTTCAGATTTCCAGATTGACAGAATTCACATTTTCCAGATTCCAGATTTTCCAGATTTCCGATTTTCGATTTCCAAATTATAGAAGAAATAGAATTTTGTGAGGTTGTTACTTCTATTTGATCATTCAGTCTCTGGAGCCAAATAACAGTAACCAAACAGGGAATCAGGAAATCAACAAACTTCAGCACACTCAACCCAATGATCCTAGTGTACAGCCAGCAGATAAACTACTTAACACTATGGCAAACAAAGCCAATTTTGGTCTATATATACTTCACAAATAGCTCACAATTTTGGTCAATAACATTTCAAGGTTTCTGAAGATATAAACAAGAAAAAGACACCATGGATAACAATTTTTGACATGGCAGTTTGCGAAAAATATCTAAAATATCACTACCAATCATGGACTGCCGGATGGAGCCACAACTACACATACAAATCAACAACCAAATCTACTATTTCTACTCAAAACAACTATAATAATCTTGTTGTGCAAGATAAAACTAACAGCCAACAAGAACAACTAGACAAAGTTGAGAAAAATACAGTTGAGACGTTCCAGAGGTCCTAAACTAGTTTTGTTTAGCTTGGTTTGTGTTTACGAATTTTAGGTTGGAGATAATCATGTCATGAGGTCCTAAACTCTAATAGTCAGCACTCTATGCAGCTAAGTGAATGAGGGAATGTACATTCAGCAACCAATAGAGACAATCACAGTCCTGTGCAACAATATGCAGATATCTGATTGCAGGCAGCAGCTAGTTGCAGTCTAGTTAGCAGGGATTTTAAAGTTGTTGATAATCTGGGAACATAGATTGTTGTCATATGCATTCCAGCAGAGAAGTAGTAAACAAAGTCAGACACATGTAGCTCAGTCATGCATTGAAAATGACCATATTATGCAGACTTGGAATGTAGGAGTACAACTTACATTTTGAGGATATATACTAAAATCAACATCCCACCAACAAGTTTATAAAGTCACAAACAACAGAGCATTTCAAATACTATCAAATAGCAATCCAAATAGCAGCAGGGTCAACAACAAGGGCAGACAGTGGCAATGAAACAAGGGCACCTTAACACACACTTCTCACAATACTATCTGACACCACTATTTCAGTTTGTAAAGTAAGTGTAAATTAGTACTTACTTGACGAAATCAGTTCTTCATCTTTCGTCCTTCAGCTCTTCGATTTTTAGTTCTTTGATCCCCAGTTCTTTAGCATCTACTCTTCATTTAGTCGAGAAAATCAAAATCTGGAGAGGAGAATCTTCAATTGAACTCTTCCATTTTTCAGCTTAGCTAGTCAGGAGAATCGACATGTTTCAAAAGTTTTATAGCTACATAAATGTTAAAACAAATTTAACACTCAAGTTTAAAAAAAAAAAATTGAAACTATGTCATATAAATAGAAACTGGAGGAGTAATGTTCAACGAAAACATTACAGTAACGGTTCCATATCAAATTAAAAATATGTTGATAACCCGTTACAACAACACTTGTTTTGTTTAATACCCATCATTTCATTATACTCAATCTTCATAGTTTTTTACTTTTATCAAAGGAACAACTAATATCTCAGTTCATTCAATTTTTCTCCTTTTCATTTGTTCAACATCACGAGAAAGGAGCTGTATCCACTTTCCCGGCATTATTCTGATGCTTTTCTTATCTTCTTTTTGGTTATTCTGATGCCTTTTTTGGTGGAAAAAATCTCGTATGCTAGATGGTGTTTCCTAAGAAACAGTAGGACTAATAGTTTTTGGAGCTGCATCCCCTTTCCTATGATAATTCTGATGCTTTGTTTGGGAAAAAATAGCTCATAGTTTACATGGGGTTCCTTATGGTTTTAGATTTGATCTTCTATCGAATTAATCTTAGAGAAAATGTCCATTAATAATGCTTATCATGAATGTAGTATTCAATTACTTTCATATATATTAGACTTTCCTTAATCGTGACTGATGAGACGAGAGACAGTTCAAGATTATATACTAATTGTGTTGTTCCTATTGACCTGTCAAGTGATTGTTTGAATGAACTTGAAGCAGATTTCCTTTCTCCTGCCTATCCCAGGGATCTTAATTTTTTGTTATATTTTCTGAAAATGTTATTGCTGGGTGAAAGTCGATCATATCAAAAGTGAAAGAAAAGAAAAGCAGTAGCTTCTGGCACAATGTAAGTTCTTCAAACTCCTCAAGAGAAGTAACTAAAGGATTACAGAAAGAAAACAATGTGTGTATATATATATGATATGGTTCACCATTTTCTGCACACAAAAATCAACTAATATCGAAGGAACAACTAATATCTCAGGGCACACAGAAATCAACTAATGAAGCTAAATTACTAGCTAGACTCCCAAAAATTGTATAAAAACACAAGAACATCAAAACCCTAAAGCTAAAATTTTGACTTTCCAAGATAGAATTCTTACCCGGTAAACCCTAAATCTGTCTGAAATTAAATTCTGCAACGAGAAATCTGAGAGAAAACTGTGACGGAGAGACTTAACTTCAGTTCATCTTGCCAACAAACCCAATCAATTCCTTCTAAACAAAAAAAAATATTCAATATGAAGAAGCTTGATGAAATCTTCAGCTCTTCAGCTCTTACCTTGACGAAATCTTCAGCTCGGAAAAGAGAAATCTCGGTCAGCTCGGTGAGTTCTGCAGCTCAATCTTCAGCTTGGAGAACAGAAAGCTCGGTCAGCTCGGTGAGTTCTGCAACTCGATCTTCAGTTCGATCTTCAGCTCAGAGAAGAGAAATTCTGAGTTCTTCAGCTCGGAGAAGGAAAGGGAAAGCGTGACTTAAAGGAAAGAGCTCGATCTTCAGCACTCAGAAAAGGAACAGGAAAGGGAAAACATGAGTTCTTCAGAAAAGGAACAGGAAAGGAAAAACGTGAGTTGAGAAGGAAAGAGATAGTCTTTTTGTTAATAGTCTTTTTGTTTTATTATTATTTAATGTTTATTTTTTTGGCCAATAAAAATGGTATGGAGGGTTAAAATTGTTGGAGGGAATATAAAATTTTGGTGAAAATTTTAAGGCCACACTTATACTGTGTTGTTTTTACAATAATAAAAATAGGACATGTAAAAAGTGTGGTCATATATGTAAAAAATTGTTGCCAATTATATCATTTTGTAGCAACACTTATAAAGTGTAGCTTATTGCATTAAAGAGTACACTTTTCAAGTGTTGCCAATATTATTGTTGCTAAAAGTTAAAAAAATTGGCTACACTTTAAAAGCGTTCCCAAAAATACTTTAGGCAACACTTTAAAAGTGTAGTCTAGAATTAGTGTGGCTGTAGACCTAAAATGGTGTAGTGTTGCTTTGTGATTTTGGTTTTATCCCTTTAAATTAATTAATGAAGTTGCTAAATTTATTAATTAAGTAGCCTAGGGTAATTACTAAAGTATCCCTAGGTTTTTAGGACCTTAACTAACTCTTTGGACCATCCTAGGTTAGGTACTAGGTTGTCCCTTTCTTTTCTTAACCGAAATCTGAAAATTTCCTTTGTAGTTTCGGTTTTAGCCCTTTTAAATTAATTAATTAAGTTGCTAAATTAGTTAATTAGGTAACCTAGGATAATTACTAAAGTACCCATAAGTTTTTAGGACCATAACTAACCTTTTGGACCATCCTAGGTTAGGTACTAGGTTGTCTCTTTAACTAGTACTAGGTTAGTGTCAACCCTGTTTTGGTCCTAGGTTGTCGGGTGCACTAATTAGTTTATTTCGTTTGGTCCTAGGTTATTTATCTATTTAGGGCAGTAGGTTAGAGTCTAGAATTAGTTAGGAAGTTAGGCCCCACATGGAGGGGTCCCTTCTGCACGTTTCCCCCCATAACTACCCTAACCGAATTCGGTTAGGGTGGTCCCCTCCTAGGCCACTTCTTCACATGTCTTGCACATGTGTTTGCACATGGGTTGGTTGTACTTTCCTAACTAACTATTATTTATGGTTCCTTTGAGAATGTTTACTTATTGTCCCAAGGATCCTCACCATGTCCTTGGGCACTGTTTAATTTACATGATCATTTTAAATGGTCATGTGTTATGGTATCTAGGCTTGATACTTGGATGCCTCATACCCAATTTGTGAGTTGAAGGAAAAAGCATTTTAGCATAGGGTCTTCATTGCAGGTACATTTCTTGGACAAGATCATTAATGTTAGAAATTTGGCTAACACTCTTTAAGCCAATATTTTCTAATATGCCCAATTTTTTTCTTATTTGGGCATTGGGATGCCTATGTACCCCCAATACACATTCTTAAAGATCTATTGGTCTCTTCACTAGACATGAAATTTTCCAGAATATTACATTATTCCCCCTTAGGAACTTTCGTCCCCGAATGACACTTACACATCATTTTAAAACAAGAGGGAACTTCGAAAACACTTAAACATACTTAACACATTATTGTTTGTGAACATCGGATTCACACATATTCTGGATGATGCATTGTTACTCAAGCTTATCTGAAGCTTTATATTCAAGATCGAGGAACTTCCTTCTCAATCACACTTAACTTAATGCACATCACAACTCATGCAACACATAAAATTACATCTATGCTATACAAAAACAGCAACATAATGCACACATGAACTTATTTTAACTCATTTAATGCAAGTATAAAACACACGATTATGGACTTAAAATACAAAATCGACTAATGCACTAAAATCTCAGAGTTCCTTAACCAAAATCACATCTAGGAAAAGTATATCTAACCTCAAGAACTGAACAAGTGAGGGTAACAGGATCTCATATCGGCCTCGGCCTCCCACGTTGCTCCCTCAACAAGGTGGATTCGCCATAGTACCTTCACGGTGGCAACCTCCTTGTTCCTTTGCCGCTTCACTTGACGATCTAAAATCTCAACTGGAACTTCTCCGTAAGAAAGGTTCTCATCAACTCCTAACCCCTCAACAAGCAGGATGGATTCTGGATCTCCTGAACACTTCTTAAGCATTAACACGTGGAACACTAGATGAATAGAAGCCAAGTATTGTGGTAACATCAGTTCGCAGGCAACATTTCCTACCCTCTGTAAGATCTCATAATGATCTATGTTCCTCGGACTCAACTTCCCTTTCTTACCAAACCTCATCACCCCTTTCATGGGTGATATCTTCAGATAGACTTGATCAAAGAGATCATCGATTCAGGGAAGAGGATACTTGTTCTTTATAGTGACTTTGTTGAGTTGCCGATAACCGATACACACTCTAAGGGTTCCATCCTTTTTCTTTACGAACAACACTGGAGCACCCCATGGGGATATGCTCGGCTGGATGAAGCCCTTATCAATTAGATCTTTTAACTGCAACTTCAACTCTTTGAGTTCGCTGGTGCCATCCTATATGGGGGAATAGAAATTGGCTTGGTGTTGGGACCTAAGTCAACACCAAAATCAATCTCACGTTCAGGAGCGATTCCAGGTAAATCCTCCGGAAAGACATGTTGAAACTCTTTCACTATTGACACAGAGTCTATGGAAGGGACTTCTTGCTCTAAGTCACTGACTCTAACTAAGTGGTATAAATACCCCTTAGCTATCATCTTATTGGCTTTTAAATGTGAAACGATTTGGCCTACTGGATTTGAACCACGCCCTTCCCATTCCAGCTCTAACTCATTTGGAAACTGAAGCCTCACTATCATGTTTCGACAATCTATCATAGCATAATACATATAGAGCCAATCCATACCTGAGCCACATCCTTGAACTTATATGCAGCCAACTTAGCCTCCTCCTCTTCATTAACACCCGTGGCATGTATTTAGAATCTACCATGTACTCACCTTCATGCGAACGACCACACTTACTACACATCTTTCGATCCACGTTAGGCATTTCCATTATGGCCCCTTCTTGGGAAGGCCAGATCTTGAGTCTGGTGCCTTAGACCACTTGTCCATCCTAATTCTTGTGTGTATCCTTCTTCGTGTTCACACAAGAAGGAAGTTAGATACTTATAATGACACAAAGTGTCAAATCTCTAGATAGCACAATAAAGAGTAGAAGAAGGGAAGATTTCCTATCATCGCGTAGTCTCTAAGTCATGATTGTGGTGTGCTTCACAACCATAAGCTAGAAACTATGTAACGTGGTTGTATTGAGCTTTAGATCCTAGGTAATTTAACCTCATGCTCTTATACCAAGTTTTTTACGACCCGGATTCTGAAATCCGGATCGCAACCGGCGTCGTTGACCTCTCAGAGGTCGCAGACAAGCCTCATCTAGCATTCATCACATTCATCTAGTTAAATTTGCGGAAAATTTAAAAATTTTTAAACGTATGAAGTTTACTTAGACTTCATATAGTCATTACGTATTAAACATTATATACTAAGCTCAACATCAATAGAACAACCATCTATTATAAAGAATCAATTCGAAACTGAAGATGAATATATCATAAATAGTTTGCCAAACACGGCCTTATTACAAAGCTTCTAAATGAAAGTACGAAAGAAACGCTAGGGACAACATCCACTAATTATGTCTAAGACTAAGGCTAGACTAAAACTATAGCATTCTCAAAATCACAAGGACCTACCAAATGGTTTGGAGAAACGCTGAAATCCAAACCGCTGCAAGTGTCGTTAACCTGTCCTCTGACCTGCACCTATAAAAATACTAAATAGTATGGGGTTAGTACACCACTTATACTAATTATGGGTGTATGCACACATACACATAAAGCTAAGCATGATCAATGAAAGCTCTTCCTAAGCAACATGCCATTTCTGGAAAGTCTAGTCAGTAGACTTTCCTAATTCGTTAGTTGTGAATTGTGGTATGAATATGATGTATTTTAATGCATTCAAAGCACACAACTCATTTTCTATATGATTACAAGACATTAGTATCATCAACATAATTTTAGAACCACTCGGGCGAAGATTTGAATTTTGATCCTCTAGGCCGAGAGCTCCTCTGTGTACACTTAGATTATTTTTTAGCTTTTTGTTCTTGTTGTTGTGTAGTTCAATAACTTCTTTGGTCCTATGTTTTACTTACAAGTGTAATTATTCATTGTAGTCCCATACCCACAATGAATCAAGTAAGTAATTTTAGAGATTAAGGAAATGACTTAACTACAATTTGGGGCATGAATATATTTATAAGTCAATACTTATTGACTATTCTCATTCTTTTGTTGATTGCATAATGTGCATAGTTCTTGGGCATATTATTAAAGCTAATGATCTTGCTTACTTTGGGCATGAATTCTTCATAAACCAATCTTTAGTGACTATTCCTATTATTGTATCATTGGCCTAATGTAAGAAGTCATTATAAGTCAATCTTATTTGGCTAATATCTTTTGCCGATTATATAAAGTCATTATAAGCCAATTTATTTGGCTTTACCATTTTCATAACATGAGGATTCATTATTAGCTATGCCCTCTACTTATTGTAAACTTTATTGGACAGGATTTGACTATCCTTACAACAAGTTATTCATTACAGCAAGTATTCATTACATTTCATAAGTCATTCTCTATTGATTATGCCATTGATTTCATTAACTTCATGTTTTATATATTATACATTTCATATACACGAGACCTTGGAATCGTTGATATAACATTAAGATATCTCAAGAGAGGACCCAACATATGGGACCTCAACCCGAGGGCCTTCTTTAGCAAACACAGAGTCTGCTTCAGTCATTCATTCGTACTTCACATTATTCATTTCATTCATTCGTAGGCTGATGTAAACACCAGCTATACCTAGGATGAAGTTTAAGACTCTCATCGGGATCATGAAGTGCAATGACAAAAAATGACCTAATGTCATTACTTGAATTTGATTTCACCTCCTGATTGTTTTGCACAAACACCTTCGGTATCGTTCATTTCATTATCTTTCAAACTTTGAAGAACTCCAACCTTAACCGACATAGATCATGTGAGCATCATGAAATCCGTTGTCTTCCCCACACCGAAAAGAGGTCTGGCCAAGGTTAAACCAAAACATGCTAGCGTATATAGGGAATTGAACCATGCTAGATCCCTATATTGGCAGTATAGGTTCAAAGACTAGGAGATATAAGGAGACCCATACCCGGTATGCCGGACAGTCTCATCTCATGAGAGTTATGTGAATCTCCGCCCTTCCTGAAGGAAGGTATCACTGCTCATAGCTAGCCTATCGGTGCTCAGGGTAAAGTTCCATTACATTCAACTCATACATCATGGAAGCTGGCTTCTAGCATGAGGACATCATAGCTCATTAGATGATTTCTCATCTCATCATTAATATTAAGTGTGAACTGTCCTTACACTTACATATCGAGTATGATTGAGACTTACTTACTCTTTTGATGACTTGTCATCTTTACTTTACATTGATGAAATGTGAATTATCCTTATATATCATCCTTACTTTACATTGATGAATGTGAATTCTCCTTACATATCATCCTTACTTTACATTGATGAATATGAATTGTCCTTACATATCATCCTTATGTGTTAATGAGACTAATCTCACACATTCTAAGACTTTCATTCGTGAGTATTCTTTTAACAAATTAGCTTTGGTGTAAGTAAGACTTGTCTCACTTCCTTTAACACCCCATTCTGGTCACTTACTTAATTTAGACACCTTTAATTATGTTATAACTCACGTTACTTCTTTACCTTAGTGTAGTAGCTTCATTTCATCGTTTATGGATGATGAGCACTTCTTTCAATGAGTTACATATGTTCATAGTTCATTCTTGTAGAGCATGTTGGGAGTTGTGCCAATGAATGGAATGCCCTTGGTTATGGATTCATTGAATTAGTTTAGAAGTAGTTGAGTTGTCATTTCATTGTTTTGGCTACACAAGATTGGCATATGATTAGTATTGGCCTAGAAAATTTGGAAATAACTTCATAGTCAATTTATTGGCACAAGCCAAACATTCATTCAAATATAATTTCATGGAATCATTAGCCAATTCTATTACATATTTTTGGAGATATTATTGTAGGGTAATTTATTGGCATAAGCCAAACTTTCACAACATTTGAACTTTTAATCTTTGATTAACTTACAAGAACAATTCAATGTTTTTACGTTCACAATTCTTGTGGATAGGGTATGTTAGACTAACCAATTCAATCTTTTTGGCATAAGACAATTTTTACATATGTTCATATTTAAATTGCCATATGTATGAACCATTAGCCAATCTTTTAATCATTTACATAAGTTCCTAGCCATTAGCATATATTTATTTTGACCAAATAGAGTTAGCCAACTTTATTGGAATCAGATAGCCAATTTATTCAAGATATGGTTTCATAGATGTCTTTGAGCCAATTCGTAGTTTATGGCTTTTAGTGTCACGTTTTAAGAACATATTGAACAGCATCATATTAACATTTGATGGCTTTAGAATATTCATAACATCACAACAACAACAATTCAACATTCAGCCAAAGGCACATAATTCACTTAACTCATTACGGACTTATCTTAGTATATTATCGATCCTTAATTATCATGATAAGATTAACTTTACGTAATTACAAGTTAATAAGTCCATTCAATACTCATCATTCAAGAACAATACATGTTAAGAACAGCCAACACCACATACCAACGGCATGATCTCTAACCTATTCAACATTGATATCGAAAAGGATACTAGGGAAGGGAAGTTCGACGAGAACGACGGGAACAACACTAATTTTCAAGATCTTGTGAATCGTTCGAAGGAAAATACTCTTGGATAAAGAATTCCATGAGAGAAACCCATATCTTATGTAGAATTTAATCTACGGAGACCACCTTGAACGAAACCTTGAAGAAACCTTGAAATCGCCCTAGAGAAATCGATAAATGTTTCTGTTTTTCTTTCGTTCATTGCTTGCTGTTTTTGCGTCGCCTTTTCTATGAGTTTGACGTGATTTTTAGGTTTAAGAACTGATATTGAATTATAAAACTTAGGTTTAATAAGTTAATTTAATAAACTAATTAACCAATTACCAAAAAGCCCCTCCTAAGTTGACTAAACATAGGAGAACATAACACTTAGTCAAATCTTGAAATTGGTGTTGACTATGGTTTTTGTCAACATTTTGACATTATATTAATTAATTAAATCCTTAATTTAATTAATTTAGTTACCTAGGGTAAGTACTAAAGTACCTCAAGTCATTGGAACCAAAATTAACCCTTTTGGACCATCCTAAGTTAAGTACGAGGATGTTTCTTGAGTTGTACTAGGTTAGTGTAATAATTTCGTTTTCATCATTTAAAATAATTTACTAAATTTCTAATTTAATTAATTAGTGATCTAAGGTAATTAATAAAGTACCCTTAAGTCGTTAGGACCATAATCAATCCTTTGAACCATCCTAGGTTAGTTATTAGGTTGTCTTTTATCTTGTTTTAACATAAATCTTGAAATTGCTTTGTGATTTATGATTTATCCCTTTAAATTAATTAATGAAGTTGCTAAATTTATTAATTAAGTAGCCTAGGGTAATTACTAAAGTATCCCTAGGTTTTTAGGAACTTAACTAACTCTTTGGACCATCCTAGGTTAGGTACTAGGTTGTCCCTTTCTTTTCTTAACCGAAATCTGAAAATTTCCTTTGTAGTTTCGGTTTTAGCCCTTTTAAATTAATTAATTAAGTTGCTAAATTAATTAATTAGGTAACCTAGTATAATTACTAAAGTACCCATAAGCTGTTAGGACCATAACTAACCTTTGGAACCATCCTAGGTTAGGTACTAGGTTGTCTCTTTAACTAGTACTAGGTTAGTGTCAACCCTGTTTTGGTCCTAGGTTGTCGGGTGCACTAATTAGTTTATTTCATTTGGTCCTAGGTTAGTTATCTATTTAGGGCAGTAGGTTAGAGTCTAGAATTATTTAGGAAGTTAGGCCCCACATGGAGGGGTCCCTTGTGCACGTTCCCCCCCCTAACTACCCTAACCGAATTCGGTTAGGGTGGTCCCCTCCTAGGCCACTTCTTCACATGTCTTGCACATGTGTTTGCACATGGGTTGGTTGTACTTTCCTAACTAACTATTATTTATGGTTCCTTTGGGAATGTTTACTTATTGTCCCAAGGATCCTCACCATGTCCTTGGGCACTGCTTAATTTACATGATCATTTTAAATGGTCATGTGTTATGGTATCTAGGCTTAATACTTGGATGCCTCATACCCAATTTGTGAGTTAAAGGAAAAAGAATTTTAGCATAGGGTCTTCATTGCAGGTACATTTCTTGGACAAGCTCATTAATGTTAGAAAATTGGCTAACACTCTTTAAGCCAATATTTTCTAATATGCCCATTTTTTTTCTTATTTGGGTATTATATAGAAATTGGCTAATAGCCCTTAGCCAATTTTCTATACTATGCCCAATATTTCTCAATATTGGGCATTGGGATGCCTATGTACCCCCAATACACATTCTTAAAGATCTATTGGGCTCTTCACTAGATATGAAATTTTCTGGAATATTACATTATTCCCCCCTTAGGAACTTTCGTCCCCGAATGACACTTACACATCATTTTAAAACAAGAGGGAACTTCGAAAACACTTAAACATACTTAACACATTATTGTTTGTGAACATCTGATTCACACGTATTCTGGATGATGCATTCTTACTCAATCTTATCTGAAGCTTTATATTCAAGATCGAGGAACTTCCTTCTCAAGCACACTTAACTTAATGCACATCACAACTCATGCAACACATAAAATTACGTCTATGCTATACAAAAACAGCAACATAATGCACACATGAACTTATTTTAACTCATTTAATGCAAGTATAAAACACAGGATTATGGACTTAAAATACAAAATCGACTAATGCACTAAAATCTCAGAGTTCCTTAACCAAAATCACATCTAGGAAGAGTATATCTAACCTCAAGAACTGAACAAGTGAGGGTAACGGGATCTCATATCGGCCTCGGCCTCCCACGTTGCTCCCTCAACAAGGTGGTTTCGCCATAGTACCTTCACGGTGGCAACGTCCTTGTTCCTTTGCCGCTTTACTTGACGATCTAAAATCTCAACTGGAACTTCTCCGTAAGAAAGGTTCTCATCAACTCCTAACCCCTCAACAAGCAGGATGGATTCTGGATCTCCTGAACACTCTTAAGCGTTGACACGTGGAACACTAGATGAACAGAAGCCAAGTATTGTGGTAACCTCAGTTTGTAGGCAACATTTCCTACCCTCTGTAGGATGTCATAATGATCTATGTACCTCGGACTCAACTTCCCTTTCTTACCAAACCTCATCACCCCTTTCATGGGTGATGTCTTCAGATAGACTTGATCAAAGAGATCATCGATTCAGGGAAGAGGATACTTGTTCTTTATAGTGACTTTGTTGAGTTGCCAATAATTGATACACACTCTAAGAGTTCCATCCTTTTTCTTTACGAACAACACTGGAGCACCCCATGGGGATACGATCGGCTGGATGAAGCCCTTATCAAGTAGATCTTTTATCTGCAACTTCAACTCTTTGAGTTCGGCTGGTGCCATCCTATATGGGGGAATAGAAATTGGCTTGGTGTTGGGACCTAAGTCAACACCAAAATCAATCTCACGTTCAGGAGCGATTCCTGGTAAATCCTCCGGAAAGACATCTTGAAACTCATTCACTATTGACACAGAGTCTATGGAAGGGACTTCTTGCTCTAAGTCACTGACTCTAACTAAGTGGCATAAATACCCCTTAGCTATCATCTTATTGGCTTTTAAATGTGAAACGATTTGGCCTACTGGATTTGAACCACGCCCTTCCCATTCCAGCTCTAACTCATTTGGAAACTGAAGCCTCACTATCATGTTTCGACAATCTATCATAGCATAATACTTATGATGCCAATCCATACCTGAGCCACATCCTTGAGCTTATATGCAGCCAACTTAGCCTCCTCCTCTTCATTAACACCTGTGGTATGCATTTAGAATCTACCATGTACTCATCTTCATGCGAACGACCACACTTACTACACATCTTTCGATCCACGTTGGGCATTTCCATTATGGCCCGTTCTTGGGAAGGCCAGATCTTGAGTCTGGCGCCTTAGACCACTTGTCCATCCTAATTCTTGTGTGTATCCTTCTACGTGTTCACACAAGAAGGAAGTTAGATACTTATAATGACACAAAGTGTCAAAGCTCTAAATAGCACGGTAAAGAGTAGAAGAAGGGAAGATTTCCTATCATTGCGTAGTCTCTAAGTCATGATTGTGGCGCGCTTCACAACCATAAGCTAGAAACTATGTAACGTGATTGTGTTGAGCTTTAGATCCTAGGTAATTTAACCTCATGCTCTGATACCAAGTTTGTCACGACCCGGATTCTGAAATCCGGATCGCAACCGGCGTCGTTGACCTCTCAGAGGTCGCAGACAACCTCATCTTGCATTCATCACATTCATCTAGTTAAATTTGCGGAAAATTTTAAAAAAATTTAAACGTATGAAGTTTACTTAGACTTCCTATAGTCATTACGTATTAAACATTATATACTAAGCTCAACATCAATAGAACAACCATCTATTATAAAAAATCAATTCAAAACTGAAGATGAATATATCATAAATAGTTTGCCAAACACGGCCTTATTACAAAGCTTCTAAATGAAAGTACGAAAGAAACGCTAGGGACAACATCCACTAATTATGTCTAAGACTAAGGCTGGACTAAAACTGTAGCATTCTTAAAATCACGAGGACCTACCAAATGGTTTGGAGAAACGCTGAAGTCCAAACCGCTGCAAGTGTCGTTAACCTGTCCTCTGACCTGCACCTATAAAAACAGTAAATAGTATGGGGTTAGTACACCACTTGTACTAAGTATGGGTGTATGCACACATACACATAAAGCTATGCATGATCAATGAAAGCTCTTCCTAAGCAACATGCCATTTCTGAAAAGTCTAGTCAGTAGACTTTCCTAATTCGTTAGTTGTGAATTGTGGTATGAATATGATGTATTTTAATGCATTCAAAGACCACAACTCATTTTATTTATGATTACAAGACATTAGTATCATCAACATAATTTTAGAACCACTCGGGCGAAGATTTGAATTTTGATCCTCTAGGCCGAGAGCTCCTCTATGTACACTTAGATTATTTTTTAGTCTTTTTCTTCTTCTTGTTGTGTAGTTCAATAACTTCTTTGGTCCTATGGTTAAATTACAAGTGCAATTTTTCATTGTAGTCCCATACCCACAATGAATCAAGTAAGTAATTCAAGAGATTAAGAAAATGACTTAACTACAATTTGGGGCATGAATATATTTATAAGTCAATACTTATTGACTGTACTCATTCTTTTGTTGATTGCATAATGTGCATAGTTCTTGGGCATATCATTAAAGCTTATGATATTGCTTTCTTTGGGCATGAATTCTTCATAAACCAATATTTAGTGACTATTCCTATTATTGTATCATTGGCCTAATGTAAAAAGTCATTATAAGTCAATCTTATTTGGATAATATCTTTTGCCAATTATATAAAGTCATTATAAGCCAATTTATTTGGCTTTATCATTTTCATAACATGAGGATTCATTATTAGCTATGCCCTTTACTTATTGTAAACTTTATTGGACAGGATTTGACTATCCTTACAACAAGTTATTCATTACATCAAGTATTCATTACATTTCATAAGTCATTCTCTATTGATTATGCCATTGATTTCATTAATTTCATGTTTTATATATTATACATTTCATATACACGAGACCTTGGAATCGTTGATATAACATTAAGACATCTCAAGAGAGGACCCAACATATGGGACCTCAACCCGAGGGCCTTCTTTAGCAAATACAGAGTCTGCTTCATTCATTCATTCGTACTTTACATTATTCATTTCATTCATTCGTAGGCTGATGTAAACACCAGCTATACCTAGGATGAAGTTTAAGACTCTCATCGGGATCATGAAGTGCAATGACCAAGAATGACCTAATGTCATTACTTGAATGTGGTTTCACCTCCTAATTGTTTTGCACAAACACCTTCGGTATCGTTCATTTCATTATCTTTCATAATTTGAAGAACTCCAACCTTAACCGACATAGATCATGTGAGCATCATGAAATCCGGTGTCTTCCCCACATCGAAAAGAGGTCTGGCGAAGGTGAAACCAAAACATGCTAGCGTATATAGGGAATTGAACCATACTAGATCCCTATATTGGCAGTATAGGTTCAAAGACTAGGAGATATAAGGAGACCCATACCCGGCATGCCGGACAGTCTCATCTCATGAGAGTTACGTGAACCTCCGTCCTTTCCGAAGGAAGGCATCAACGCTCATAGCTAGCCGATCAGTGCTCAGTATAAAGTTCCATTACATTCAACTCATACATCATGGAAGCTGGCTTCTAGCATGAGGACATCATAGCTCATTAGATGATTTCTCATCTCATCATTAATATTAAGTGTGAATTGTCCTTATACTTACATATAGAGTATGATTGAGACTTATTTACTCTTTTGATGACTTGTCATCCTTACTTTACATTGATGAAATGTGAATTATCCTTATATATCATCCTTACTTTACATTGATGAATGTGAATTCTCCTTACATATCATCATTACTTCACATTGATGAATGTGAATTGTCCTTACATATAATCCTTACTTTACATTGATGAATGTGAATTGTCCTTACATATCATCCTTAGGTGTTTATGAGACTAATCTCACACATTCTAAGACCTTCATTCGTGAGTATTCTTTTAACAAATTAGCTTTGGTGTAAGTAAGACTTGTCTAACTTCCTTTAACACCACATTCTGGTCACTTACTTAATTTAGACTCCATTAATTATGTTATAACTCACGTTACTTCTTTCCTTTAGTGTAGTAGCTTCATTTCATCGTTTATGGACGATGAGCACTTCTTTCAATGAGTTACATATGTTCATAGTTCATTCTTGTAGAGCATGTTGGGAGTTGTCCCAATGAATGGAATGCCCTTGGTTATGGATTCATTGAATTAGTTTAGAAATACTTGAGTTGTCATTTCATTGTTTTGGCTACACAAGATTGGCATATGATTAGTATTGGCCTAGAAAATATGGAAATAACTTTATAGTCAATTTATTCGCACAAGCCAAATATTCATTCAAATATAATTTCATGAAGTCATTAGCCAATTCTATTACATATTTTTGGAGATAATATTGTAGTCTAATTTATTGGCATAAGCCAAACTTTCACTACACTTGAACTTTTAACCTTTGATTAACTTACAAGAACAATTCAATGTTTTTACGTTCACAATTCGTATGGATAGGGTATGTTAGACTAACCAATTAAATCTTTTTGGCATAAGACAATTTTTACGTATGTTCATATTTAAATTGCCATATGTATGAACCATTAGCCAATCTTTTAATTATTTACATAAGTTCCTAGCCATTAAAATATATTTATTTTGACCAAATAGAGTTAGCCAACTTTATTGGAATAAGATAGCAAATTTATTCAAGATATGATTTCATAGATGTGTTTGAGCCAATTCTTAATTAGTTTATGGCTTTTAGTGTCACGTTTTAAGAACATATTGGACATCATCATATTAACATTTGATGGCTTTAGAATCTTCATAACATCACAACAACAGCAAGTCAACATTCAGCCAAAGGCACAGAATTCACTTAACACATTACGGACTTATCTTAGTATATTATCAATCCTTAATTATCATGATAAGATTAACTTTACGCAATTACAAGTTAATAAGTCCATTCAATATGCACCATTCAAGAACAATACATATTAAGAACATCCAGCACCACATACCAACAACATGATCTCTAACCTATTCAACATTGATATCGAAAAGGATACTAGGGAAGGGAAGTTCGACGAGAACGACAAGAACAACCCTAGTTATCAAGATCTTGTGATTCGTTCGAAGGAAAATACTCTTGGTGAAAGAATTCTAGGAGATAAACCCATACCTTATGTAGAACGTAATCTACGAAGACCACCTTGAACGAAACCTTGAAGAAAGCTTGAAATCGCCCTAGAGAAATTGATAAATTTTTCTATTTTTCTTTCGTTCGTTGCTGTTTTTGCGTCGCCTTCTCTATGAGTTTGAACGTGATTTTTAGGTTTAAGAACTGATATTGAATTATAAAACATAGGTTTAATAAGTTAATTTAATAAACTAATTAACCAATTACCAAAAACCCCCTCCTAAGTTGACTAAACATATGAGAACATAACACTTAGTCAAATCTGGAAATTGGTGTTGACTATGGTTTTTGTCAACATTTTGACTTTATATTAATAAATTAAATCCTTAATTTAATTAATTTAGGCACCTAGGGTAAGTACTAAAGTACCCCTAAGTCATCGGAACCAAAATTAACCCTTTTGAACCATCGTAGGTTAAGTACTAGGATGTTTCTTGAGTTGTACTAGGTTAGTGTAAGAATTTCGTTTTGATCATTTAAACTAATTAATTAAATTTCTAATTTAATTAATTAGGTGACCTAAGGTAATTACTAAAGTACCCTTAAGTCGTTAGGACCATAACCAATCCTTTGAACCATCCTAGGTTTGGTACTAGGTTGTCTTTTTTCTTGTTTTAACCGAAATCTGGAAATTGCTTTGTGATTTTAGTTTTGCCCCTTTAAATTAATTAATTAAGTTGCTAAATTTATTAATTAAGTAGCCTAAGGTAATTACTAAATTATCCCTAGGTTTTTAGGACCTTAACTAACTCTTTGGACCATCCTAGGTTAGGTACTAGGTTGTCCCTTTCTTTTCTTAACCGAAATCTGAAAATTTCCTGTGTAGTTTTGGTTTTAGCCCTTTTAAATTAATTAATTATGTTACTAAATTAATTAATTAGGTAACCTAGGGTAATTACTAAAGTACCCATAAGTTTTTAGGACCATAATTAACCTTTTGGACCATCCTAGGTTAGGTACTAGGTTGTCTCTTTAACTAGTACTAGGTTAGTGTCACCCCGGTTTTGGTACTGGGTTGTCGGGTGCACTAATTAGTTTATTTCGTTTGGTCCTAGGTTAGTTATCTATTTAGGGCAGTAGGTTAGAGTCTAGAATTATTTAGGAAGTTAGGCCCCACATGGAGGGGTCCCTTGTGCACGTTTCCCCCCCCCTAACTACCCTAACCGAATTCGATTAGGGTGGTCCCCTCCTTAGCCACTTCTTCACATGTGCTTGCACATGGGTTGGTTGTACTTTCCTAACTAACTGTTATTTATGGTTCCTTTGGGAATGTTTACTTATTGTCCCAAGGATCCTCACCATGTCCTTGGGCACTGCTTAATTTACATGATCATTTTAAATGGTCATGTGTTATGGTATCTAGGCTTGACACTTGGATGCCTCATACCCAATTTGAGAGTTAAAGGAAAAAGTATTTTAGCCTAGGGTCTTCATTGCAGGTACATTTCTTAGACAAGCTCATTAATGTTAGAAATTTGGCTAACACGCTTTAACCCAATATTTTCTAATATGCCAAATATTTTTCTTATTTGGGTATTATATAGAAATTGGCTAATACCCCTTAGCCAATTTTCTATACTATGCCCAATATTGGGCATTGGGATGCCTATGTACCCCCAATACACATTCTTCAAGATCTATTGGACTCTTCACTAGACATGAAACTTTCCGGAATATTACAACTTTTTTATGAAATCAATATATATGTTTGAACTAGCATGAATGGCCCTTAAATAAATAAAAAAATGACGATGTTTAATCTCTTCCCTTTAGGATAACTTGAACCCTTATTTATAAGCACCTAAGTTAAGTAGACTATTAATTGGAGTTTGTTTTAGCATTACCAAGTTAAATATATAGGTGTCCTAATTTACCTTAAAAATATTTAGGTGGTGCTCCTTAAGTTAAATAATTTAGGAATCATCAATATATTGTACACTATTTGATGTGAGTTAAAATGGAGTTTAACAAATAAATCATCCCAAACACCTCGAGATCGTAACCAAAGGTCGTTCTAGACCAAACTCGATATTTCAAAGTTAACCGCACTGAGGAAATTCTCATCTGAGTATGTTTACCAAGAATGTTGACTGAAGTCACACTATGGCAATGCCTAACGGCACAAACTCAAATCGAGGTCCTTGGAACTAGAGCCAACCATTCTACTAGGCTAATTTGTACCATTTAGAGTTGATGGAGCTGTCATAAATCTTATATGACATTTGATTCTCTGGATGTTGACTAAAGTTAATTCTCACAACAAAAGCTCTTAAAAGGGTAAAACTTGCTCAAAACTCTCCCGACTACCTCGATAAGAATCCCACCCAATCCAGCAGCACACAAAAGCTTCAAGTAAGTGATGGCAAGAGTAAAAGAATTAAAAGCGCAAAAGAATATAGAATTATGGTATAAGTCATCTTAAGGGTTTTGCTTCTACATGGTGGAAGAAAATTGAAAGAGATGATTTAGTGAATAGAAATTTTACTACAAGTTTGAATGATATCAAAAGATGAAAGATTTATGGGTAAATTCTATGAAAAAAATACACTCAAGAAGTATTGCAATATTGAACAAGAAAGGAAGACCCTGGGAGACTATTATGAGGATCTAGGGCATGATAAGCTTTGAGATAATGTCAATGATGGAGAGGTGAGTCTTGTGGAAATTGTATGTCGGGCTTAAAAGAAAAATATAATGCAACCATTAGATTTGCATCATCTTCCTACTTTATAACATCTTATCAAATGACACTCAAGGTTGAGGGAAATAGAAGGGAAAAGTAATTAGGAGTGAAATCTTATTCTTCATCATCAATGGATAAAAATACGTAAGTTTGAAAATAATTTTCTACTTCTTACATATCCAAGGGGAAAAGCACGAATTCGAGTCCAACCTCTAAGTCCATTAGTGATGTTAGAAGCTTTCATGTGTTGGCATGTTCTATTAGAAGATTTGTGAGAGGTTTTAGTTCTCTAGACGATCCGCTAATTGAGGTCATCAATAGTGAAAATCTTTCATTTTGAATATAAAACAAGAGGAATCCTTTAGGATATTAAAGGAAAAACCTAGTTCCATATTTTTACTTCAACTTCCCAATTTTGAGAAGATGTTTGAAATTGAGTTTGATTCTAGTGGTGTGGGAATTTGTGCGTTCATGATGGAAGAAAGAAAACGCCTAGGTTACTTTAAAGAAAAGTTAAGCGGAGCTCAATTGCAATATTCTACCTATAATAAGGAACTTTCTGCCCATTGTGAGTTTTAGCAAATGGATAACACTATTTATGGCATAAGGAATTTGTGATAAGCACCAATCATGAGGCTATGAAGCATAATTGAATTATAAAAATATTAATAAAAAGCATGAAAAATGGATATAATTTATTGAGTCATTTCATTTTGAGATTAATTATAATCAAGGCACAGTAAATATTGTTGCAGCTGATTTATGTAGAAGATATGCATGCATTCATGTATACCCTGACTTCTAGATTGATGAGTTTTGAGAGTTTGAAGAAGTTATATTCCAATGATGATTATTTGGAAAAGTATGTGGGGAGTTTAACTTAAAAAGATGTGTATACTTAGTTGTATGGTACCGTTGGTTTCTATTACATTTCATACACTCATAAGTCGGTAACACGTATAATTGATTGTTATTTGCACCCACTGGTCATATAAGGGGTTGGCTAGGTTAAGTTTGTTTTTGTGTACCTTTCAAGATTATGGGGGTTCAGTTAGTTTATTGTTTGAGTATATAATTCTGTATCTTATGTCAATTTGATAGTTATCTACAAAATTTGTTGGACTTGTCTCTATATTGGTGCTTCTGGCCTTGGCAGGATGGATTGGCCTCTTGGCTGTTGTGAGGTGTAGCAGTGGTTACCGATGTTATATCACAAATTTATTGGCTTCTGTAGTGGACCTTTGTAGAGGTTAGGTTGTTGGTCTAGCACTTCCATGTAAGTTCCCTTGTCTCGGTCTCTTGCTTATTTTATTCTACTCCCTTGGATCTTTTTACTTGAATTATGTTGTATCTCTTCTTTACCTACTAGTAATGTACTTCATTTAATTGTAATTTATGGTTGATTCATCTTTGGAGCTGAGTATGCCTATGCCTACTCAGTACCACTTGTTGGTGCTCATACTATGCTTCTACACCACACCCATCATAGTATGGGTTCTCTCCTTTGAGGTCTGCCTTGTGTGGATTAGATTTTGGACTTGTAGACTAGGGTGAACTCTTAAAGTTCACAATTTCCAATCTCCCTCTTTTACATTAAAAGACGGTTCTATATATATTTGCATTTTTCTTGTACTCCTATTTTGATTGGAAGCTTGACTAACAACTAACGCCACATCTTGGGGATGTTTTATATATTTATATTGTTGTCTATCTCTTTCCTTTATTTCCTCGGTGTATCTCCTCCCTTTTATTTTGGTTTTATTCCTTACTTCCCTTATGTTTTTCTTCTCCATGATACACTATTGCTTTTGGTTAGGGTTTATGGGAATTGGAAGAAATTTTTTGGACAAAAATATTTCTTTTTTTTTTTCTTCGCCCTTTGCATTCAAAGAACGGATTAAAAAAATGATTCAACCTCAGACCCATTTAAATGTAGCGGATGACTTACGTACATAAGGGTGTTAGTAGGTGTCAGCATGACTTGAGATATTGGGTCGTGACACATTTAAATTTGAAAAAAAAACTAGTGGAGGTTGGATTTGTCTAAAAAGTGAGCCGTCAAGGATGAATGATTTCATTTGTTTTGCCAATCACTTTGGGCTTATTTTTTTTCCTCTTATAGTCATACTCGTCAATGGATTTCGATTCGTTTATGTTACTAGACGGACGTTGGGTATCATCAGAAGTCCCCAAATAATATTTATAACATTAAAAAGAGGCTTCATTCTTCGCGAATTGTCTAGAGGTAAATATTTCATTTTAAATATCCTTCGATAGAAGCATTCACCACATTCAATTATGTACTGTTATGGATGGAAACAAAGCAAGGATGATCATAGAGCATTGGTAGATATAAAAAAAAAGTATATATTTAATTAGAAAGATTAGTTCAAAGAAAAATTAGTTGAGAATAGTGATTGTTGGGAAGTATAATTCCATATACTTCAATGAAGGTTCTGCTGACGAAACTTATATTTCAGTTGATTTTGTAATTGGGGTGATTAATCATGTTTACCACTCACTCCATTTCATTTTACTTTGCCTCTTTAACAAAATTATATGTTTCGTTTTGCTTGTCCATTTAGTAAATCATGAAAATTTAATTACTTTTTAATCATACTACCCTTATTATTACAAAATTAAATGTCAGTCAGCTTTATAGTTCAAATTAATAGTGTCAAACTTATCACACGACTCTAAATTTGACTGACATTTAATTTTCTTAAAACTAAGGGTAGTATGAGAAAGAAATAATAAACTTCTTCTGATTTGCAAAATGGACAAGTCAAATGAAACAAACAAAAATATATGTTGGTACAAGTGATAAGTAAAATAAATGGAGGAAGTAGTAAACATGATGATTACCTCAATCACAGAACAAACAAAAATATATGTTTTTTTTTCTAAATAACCTTCCTTGAAATATACAAAATTGTATTTCCAAACAATATATTCTTAAGCTTATATTCTTTGAACTAATAGGTCTAATTAAATCTATATGCCTTTGCTTATGTACAAAAGCTATATGTTCATCCGTTTCTTTGTTTCCATCCAAAACAGTACATCTGGAAAAAGATCAATTGCTATGAATGAAAAGAAAAATGAAATATTACCTCTGAGGAATCCCCAAAGAATGAAGCTTGTTCCAGATATAATCTGGGGACTGCTGATGGTACTCTAAACCCATCTGGAGACCTAATAGAATCCGAAACCATTGAAGTGTACTCACTAAAAGATAGAAAATCAATCCAAAGTAATGAAAAAAAACATATGAAACCATTCATTTTTGAGGTCTCCATTTAAACAATGGGCCCTCCTTAGAGAAAAATCCACTTTTGAAACAAAGCCCATTTGTTTGGAAAATTAAACCACGTTATGACTCGAAATGTCACGACCTAATTCTCAGGTCATGATGACACCTACTACACCCCCAAAAGTAGGTAATTCTAACCCTTCGTCCTTAACCATAACTATTAGGCAACACACGGAAGATAAAAAATAAAAGCAAGAAGCTAACAGAAAAGAGAAAGAGAATTCAACATGAACATAATACAAGGAACAACTTCCAAGACCTAGCATCAGTCCGTAGTAGAGCATATAATTAAAATGAGAGTACAAGGATTTTACAAATACAATATGAAAGTAAAGATTGTCTTTGAAAGAAAAATAAATACTAGATTAGACAAAGCAGATGGAAACCGGCAACTCTGAACGTCAGGAGCTCACCTAGTCTTTCAAGTCCCAAAACTGCACCACACGAGATCCAAACAAACAACAAGAACTCGTACCAACAAGTGGTTCTCAATTGGCATTGACCGACTGAGCTCAAAAGATAAATCTAGTAAGAAACAGGTAATAAGAAAAATAGAACTCAAAAAACTAAAAATGAGGTATAGTATGATAGAAAAGCAATAAGGAGAAGAAACACGATATAAATGATAAGAATCGAGTCAAGAAAGTACTTCAAAAATCAAGTCAAAAACCTACTCACAAACAAACTATGATTCAAGATTCAACTACCTAGGGTCAGGAGAGTTAATATCAACTAATCTAGAACACAACCTATTAACTAGCAGATCAATATCAAAAGAATACAAAATATAGTAAAATAATAACCTAATCAAAAATAATATACGAAAGATACAAAAAACAAACATAACCCAACCAAGACCCCTAAAAACGTAAAGTCATAAATAATAAACATCTCTATGGGTGATAGTCTATGAATATAAATGTGGAATGTGTGATAGAACCATCAGTAATCATCAATAAAACTTTATACACCTACCCTCTGTTGTAAGGGTGAGGTAGGACCCGTTTAGTTCCATATCTTTGTACAATAGTACTCATGGACAGAGGGACCCATACACTATGTGGGAAGTCCAGATACACCCCCATGGCCCAAATCAGGTCTTATAACAATCCATTCTAAAATTGATTCCTACACAAAAACATGCCCCTCACTACACTTCCAATTTCATCCTTGATTCTCATTTTTTACCATCCTTGCAATCATTTCTCATCACTTACTCATTACACATATGTCATTGAATAGGAATTGAAACTTATTGCTTTAAGCTCAGTTGCACAATTTAGAGTAGAATCAACACGTAACTTCTTAAATGTTTGTGTGGCCTACCAATTATATGTGTTGTCATCAACAAAGCCTAGCATGATTTCCTTATATAAGAAGCGTGAATTTAGTACAAGGGATCTATCATTACAGAGCTAAATTAAGAGAATCCTTCCATAATTTATTTAAAATATTTTTCTTTCCCTTCATTAAATGTGAGGTTCTATGTTCAAGATTTGATAGTCAAACAATATATTAGCTATAGTGATCTATGATGTATATCACTGTCCCACAACTATATTAGATAAACTAATTTTATTTACAGTGGCAGGAAAAAACTAGTATTGTACTATTGGCTTTCCTACATAAACTTCTTCTTAAGGTATAGTACTGAAGGTGTTTCTGTTTGGATAATATATAATTCAATAATATTCTAGGAAAATAATTTGCTAGGACAATGCTCGGATTGTACTTGATATGCGTTTGCTGCAAAAGGGGGATTTATTACTGATATTTGCGTGTGAGATACATGATAATGAAAACATGATTTTGCTGATTATGATTTACCTTTATGTAACTTTTTACTTTGTGTTTCTTCGTTCCCCTTTATTATTATATGGTAATCTTGATTGTATGTGACAAAACAGGATAAGTGAAGCCCTTTGATATCATCTAGATCTTTGTTCATTGCCAAACCAGAATACCATATGATCTTCCCTTTACCTGGATCAACAGTTGGTTAACTTTTGAATTTCTGTTCTTATGAATTTGCAGAACAAAATAAGTGAAGCCCTTTGATATAATCTAGATCCTTGTTCATTGCCAAACCAAAATACCATATGAGCTTCCCTTTACATGGATCAACAGTTGGTTAACTTTTGAATTTCTGTTCTTATGAATTTACAGAACAAAAATTGTGAAATTTGCGGTGAAATAGGTTTTCAAGAAGCAAATATTACCTGCATCAATATAAAAATGTTGTTGTGCGGAGTAGTTCTCTATGTCCCTCTTGATCTTTAGCATTAAAGGGATGTTAGGCGAGCTGAAAGCCACGATTAGCTGATATGTACTTGCTTCATTACCTAGTGTTATATCTACATGTTTTTTTGTAAACCTGAAACGTTGTCCCAGTCCCAAACCCCTCAATATTTTATTTACCTTCCATTTCAAGGGAATAGTTGATATATTCACATAAGAGGGTTCTCCTCTTGAAGAAAACTGCTAGTTAGATTATCAACTTTACTTCCCTTTTTTGGAATCATATCTAGGACTGAATATATAGTCGAAAAAAACTAAAAGCATAAACAGAAGTGATATTACCTCTTAGGGACAATAATGATCTCTTCGAGTTGTCTAATCTTTCTACCTTTGTTCACTACATTATCCTTATATTTGATGTGTGCTCTAACTTAAGGATACATTAGTTCTTTCATTAGCATGTTATTGCATTTAATTCTCTTTATTACTATATCTATCTCTTGTGCATACATAGTCCTCATCATGTCTTAAAATATCTTCTTTGAAATTCATTTTTTTGATATTCTATGTTGGGATGTTGTGAAGAAACATGTGGATTGCTGTAGTGAAAAATGTGAAATGGCAAGAGGGTAATTTCTTCATCACTCATAATAGAAAATGATCATATGAGAGATCTAAGTTACATGCCTCTGAAAAGATTAGTCAGTATTGTGCAACCAATAAATATGTACAAACTGGGAAAACGAGATATTTACCTATTGAAGAAGACCTTGATCTGTCATTGAACATCATGAAATATTGATATCTACTAATAAATATTGTCTCCTCAAGTGTGGTGTCAACCAAATCCATGGAAATCGCGAGTCTGTGGAATTTTAGCAAGTCTAGAGCTCAAATTTCAAATTATTTTCTTGAGAAGAAAAACGTGTAAGGGTCGTTAGGATCGGAATAATAAACCTAGTAGGCCCATCTGGTATAATCATGGTATCCTTCATTGCAAGGTTTCATATATCCTACTTATTGTAAAGAATATTATATTGTACTCTTCTCAGGAAAAGAATTTAAAATTTATGTTCTAGCCTTGCCTGGATTTCCTTGAGTCACGGTCAACATGAATTTGGTTGACACAACTCTTGAAGAGACACTTTTGTTTAGTGGACATACATATTTTTATTCACCTAGTGATAGAACAAGTACTTATTCAACATATAGGTGTCTTGTTTTCCCGGTTTGTACCTCCTCTTCCTAGTAAATACAATGCCCACCTAGAAATTTAATACATTTGTTTGGTGGAATAGTACTCTGATAAATCTTTACGGAGGCATATAACTTGGATTCCTAAGAGTACTCATTTTTCAAACAACAGTATGAGGAAATTACCCTCTATCTAATATCTCATTTTGTTACAACAATATTCAGTAGAAAGGCAGAGAATACACAAAAAGGAATCAAGCAAGTGTTACTTTATTATACTGATGCAAGTTCTCTTTATATGGGTGAGTTACAACGACTAAGTGCAGAAAAATATGAACCAACGTTACTGGTAGATTAAATTGCTAAATAGTTAAAGCTAAAAATATTCTACTAAATTACCTACTGCAAATCAAACTCTAGAATGAGAACTACACCTATGAAATATAAACCTACTGCCAACAAGCTCCTATAAACTAGGATAGAAGCTAACAAAGTCACGTATTTTAACATTTCCTCCTTTAAACTGATGCTCTCGAATATTCATTTTAATTCTCAGAGGTCCGTTACACATAAGGACAGACTCCAAGTAATTTCCTAAGCTTCACAAATGATGCATGCTTGAAGGACGTTGTGACAATGTCATCGACCTGATCTTCACTTGTGCAATAGATAACACCAATTACTCCATCTTCAGTGAGATATCTTAAGAAATGAAACCTTACATCAATATGCTTGCTTCTCCCATGAAATATTGGATTTATTGTCAACTTTATAGCAGAACTATTGTCGCAATAAATTGTTGTTGCTTCTTGTTGATTGAAATTCAGCTCAGTAAGAATATTTCTTAGCCAAATGGCCTGCGAGGGACATGCAGTATCAGTAACAAAATCAGCTTCAGTTGTTGACAAAGTGACTATTGGTTGTTTCTTTGATGACCATGAGACTGCACCTGAAGTCAGCATAAACACATAACCTGAAGGACTCTTCCGATCATCTAAATCTCCAGCATAATCACTATCCGAAAAGCCAATCAGTTCGGTATCTTCATCCTTCTGGTAGAACAACTCAAATTTGACTGTACTTTTTAAGTACCGAAGTATCCTTTTTGTAGCCAAATTCTTTTGGATTCTCCATGAATCTACTAATGAGACTTACAGCATGTGTGGTGTCCGACCTTGTTCCTGCCAAATACATCAGACTTCCCGTAATTTGTTTGAAAAATTGTCATTGATCCTCATTCCTCCAAGATCCTTTGTAAGCTTTTGTTAGGAAGTGAAACTTAATCAAGTAGTTGTTAGTCATGCTTTCCTATTACTTAGGAGTTGTTTAGTGAACTACTAAAGATAGTGTGTTATTTTTTTTACTTTTTGTTCTAGGATCTTATATATCCAATCTGAACCGTTAACTGCTAAAATATTACTTCTTTTTCTCCTATTTTTTTTCAATCTCTCGTCTTTTTTTTTGTTTTATGCGCATTCTTCGATTGCCCTTTCTATTATTTAGCTTAAATAGGGTTTTAAAACCGTCAATTGGTATTCGAGCTTTATTTCTTAAGGTAACTTTGTGTGGGGGTTCCAATCAGATTTTGTGAATACCATGAATGGAGAAGCATGTTTTTCTTCAATAGCACCACCAACTTTTAAGATCTCTGCGAGACTGTAGATGACAAATACATCATTGCTCCCTTCCCAAACAATCCCACGGTGGTGCAAATAAAAAATAACCAGGAAATGAAAATCAGGAAATCAAAGGCAAAGACATGTTTATTTGTTGCAGTTTCATCCACTATCTTTAATCATATCATGTCTCTGAAGTCGGCAAAAGAGGTATGGGATTATTTTAAGGCTGAGTATGAAGGAGATGAGAGGATTCTAGGGGTGCAAGTGTTGAAGTTGGTACATGAGTTTGAGCTGCAAAAAAAGGACCGTGAAACCATAAAGGAATACATTGACTGACTTCTCAACATTGCCAATCATGTAAGATTGTTTGGTTTCACTTTTAACAATTCAAGGATCGTTGAGAAAATCTTTGTAATGATACCTGAAAGATTTGAGGCGACCATTACAACCTTAGAAAATACTGAGGACTTGTCCAGTATTACACTAACAGAGCTCTTAAATGCCTTTCAAGCACAAGAGCAATGACATGGTATGAGACAAGAAGGAGATGTTGAAGGAGCTTTATGTGCCAAGAATCAAGATAATGGATGATATAAGAAAAAGAAGAACAAGAAATAGCAACCAACAGAAGGTGAAGTACACAATAACAAAAACAAAACAGATAACTTCAAAGGAAACTACCCTCCTTGTAATCATTGCGGCAAGATCGGACACACACTTTTCAAGTGTTGGAGAAGGTATGAAGCTAAGTGCAATAAGTGCAATCACTTTGGGCATGAAGAAATAATTTGTAAGAAAACAACTCAGCAGCAGGATGTAGATGCTCGAGCGGTAAATGAATAGAAGGAGGATCAAGTATTTGTTGCATCATGTTTTGCAAGCAATGTTTCTAACGAGTCGTGGTTGATTGATAGCTGATGTACAAATCACATTACTCATGATAAAGAACTCTTCAAAGAATTGAAGCCTACTCGAGTTGCAAATGTTTGAATAGACCATGGTGTTAACATTCCAGTAGAAGGAATGGGAACTATTGCAGTAGAGAAACAAACAAGTACAAAAACAATAAAAAATGTTCTTTATGTACCAGATTTAAACCGAAACTTGTTAAAGTATTGGTCAATTGTTAGAATAAGGTTTCAAACTTTATTTTGAAGATAAATATTGTTTGATCAAGGATCCCTCAGGGCAGGCCTGGTTTAAAGTCAGAATGATAGGAAAAAGTTTCTCATTAGATCCATTTTAGGAAGAGCAAATATTGTATTCATCAAAAGAAAATGTTGCTGAGTTATGGCATTAGAGACTCGGGCACTATCATTATCAAGTTCTTGTCAAGATGTAAAAGTTGAAGATGGTGGAAAGCTTACCTGATCAAGAAGCAAATTCCGCTGAATGTCATAGCTGCCAATTTGGTAAGCAACACAGAAAGCCATTTCGAAAATCAACCTGGAGAGACTCACAAAAGCTTCAACTAGTTGACACTAATGTCGCAGAGCCTCAAAGAGCTCCATCACTACAAGGTAGTATCGATTACATACTTTTCATTGACGATTTTACAGGAATGTGTTGGACTTTTTTCTTGAAATTCAAGTCGAAAGTTGCTGGTGTATTCTGGAAAATCAAGAAATTGGTGGAATATCAAAGTAATTGTAAGATTCAAGCTTTGACGTCTGATAATGGGAAGGAATACACTTCAACGAAATTCAATTCATTCTTAGAGGAGACCGGAATTGTGCATCAGCTAACAACACCATACACAAAATGGTGTTATTAAAAGAAGAAATATATGGATAATAGAGATGGAAAGATGTATGTTGCATGAGAATGAGTTGCCTATGATATTTTTGGTAGAGGCAACAAATACCACAATTTTTATGCAAAATCAACTTCCAATGAAAGATTTGAAGGATAAAAAACCATTAGATGATTTGTAAGGATTTAAGCCTTCACTAAGTTTTCTTAAAGTGTTTGGTTGTGTTTGTTTTGCTCATGTTCCTCAAGTTAAACGCGAAAAACTTGACAAGAAGGCAATCATAGGCGTACATGTAGGTAACAGTGTAGTTTGTAAAGCCTACAAGGTCTATCATCCTCAAACACGAAAGATGACAATTACAACAGATCTTCATTTTAGTGAGAATGAACAGTGGGACTAGACGAACTTCTAGAAATTAGGAAAACGCTCTCTAGAAGCAAACATCAGCCCTCCTGAAGAGCAAAAAAAGGAACACTGGCAGCACGAACTAGAAGATGATTATTGTCAGATATCTATCAGAGGTGTAATGTCACCATCGATGAACCTGGTGGTCATGTAGAATATTTTCAAGACCCAAAATTGAATAAAGCAATGGAGGAGAAGATTTCCATAATTGGAAAAATAAAACATGGGTGCTGGTCGACAAACCTAAAGATAGAAAAGTCATTGGAGTGAGATGGGTTTTCGGAACAAAGTTAAATGCAGACAGTTCCATCAGCAAATACAAGGTGAGGCTTGTAGTTAAAGGGTACACACAAATTTATTATGTTGGTTACTCTGACACTTTTTCTCCTGTTGCAAGATTAGATACAATCAGATTGCTACTCGCAGTATCAGCACAAACAGAATGGAAGATGTTCCAACTCGATTTAAAATAAGCCTTCTTAAATGGCCTACTAGAGGAGGAAAAATATGTAACACCCCAGAATTTTGTTTGAACTAAGACTTGATCCGTTAATCGTAGTGAGTGATATTTCACCAAGGAATTAAAAAATTTCTTAAGTATGAAGGTCAGTTTACTAGATTTAGCACCTTCATTTCCAAAGAGAATTAAATTGAAAATAAGAAAAATTTGAAATTTTGAAGTTAAGCTAAGTATGAGTTTTGGGTCAACTTAAACGATCATAACTCCTATCACATGATGAGTTAGGTGTGCTAAAAAGATCCCATAGTAAATATCTTTTAATTATATTTCCAATGCCACCGAGTTTGCTAAGTTTCGAGTTCGTATGAGTGAGATATGACCTTTTGAAGGGAGGTTGTCCAGTTAAGGGAAGTTAGCCGAAAATAGTGAGGGGTATTTTAGTCCTTTCCTTACCCAATCAGATTTAATTAATTTTTAGTCATATTTTAGGGTTATAATCCTCTTATGTTCAGTTTTATAATCCTAATTTACGCCTAGGATTTTAGTTGAGAGTTCAAGAAAAGACAAGAAGAGAAATCAGAGAAAAGAGGAAAGGATGAAGGCATTCGTCGACGTTCTTGAGTTTAGTTGCGGATTTTCGCTATGAGTTTATTACCTAAGAAGTATGTAAGCTTCTATAGTGTTACGTTTGTTCACCCACACAACAATCATGTTTTTTTTAGCGCAATTTCATTCTTAAAGTTGAAAGAATAGAGTTCTTGAAGTTTCATAAAGTTTTGATATAAGATTCTACTTGGGTCAACTGTAAAGGACCATATCTCTTAGAATATTAAGAGTTACATGATCCATAACCTATCCAATTAAATGTAATTCAATCTACTTTCCAAATCCACCAATTCGCGTCAATCCAATTTCCGATTAAAAAGTTATGACGATTTTAGTAACCTATACAATATTGTTACGAATTAGCCGACTGGAAAACAATAAAAAGGATTGCTTTTGTTTTTTTTCCTCCAAGAAAACACTAAACGAACTTATTGACTAATAAAAGGTTCAGAACAATCATATTTTCATCTAACTAATGAAAACCATAATTCTTGGCCACAGAGATTTCAAGAAACTAATTCAAGAATCTAAAAAAAGGTTTTCTGATCATTTATATTCAAGCTAGGTTTTCAAGATTTTTATTCAAAATCTTATCCAAGTTCTTAAAGAACCTTGTTCTTCATATTTAAAATCTTTGCTAACATGTTCATAACCTTGAATTCATAATTCAAATTCAAGGTAGAGTTCAGAGTTATGTTTTTTGAGAAAACTTTCATACTTTCTATGAAAGTCCTTTTGAGGAGTCTTCTACAACTTGTAGTAACTTATTTTAAGACTCAAGCAAGTGAGTATAAGAGTGAATAGTATGTATTCATGAGTCAAAAATATCACTTAGATCCTTCATATCATGAACCATATTTCCTTAATTCATAATTCACATTCAAGAGACAATTAAGACTAGAGCTCAAGAAAGTCTTTAAGTTCAATTGTGAATTCTTTAAGATCCATCATTTATTTGAACTATGTTTTGAGGAGGTAAATAAGAGAATAAGAAGATTCATATACATGTGTTCTATCTAGTTACTTAGACCATCGAGTCGAGTTGTTCATGCCCATAACTTACGCATGAATTTCGTAAATTGAGTATCATTGAGAGGAGGAGTATCTCCAAGTTCTAAACTTGAGTATTGAGTTCCTTATTCCTTTGGAGATTATATTTCTAATGATGGTTATATTACATGATACTCATGAATTCCTTGAGTTGAATTCTTCATGCCCATAATTCCACATGAACCTTATAAGTCGAACAATCTTGAGATGAGAGGTACCTTTCAGTTCTCGAGTTGAGTAGTTCATGCTCATAATTCCGCATGAACCCTCCAAGTTGCAAATCATGAAATCAGCCGTAAACATGAGATCATGATCCTTGAATCCATACTTCAATTTAAGGAAGTTAAGAGTTAAGTTTAGAAGTTAAGAAGTAAGTCAAAGCAAAGTTCTTAATGTTTCTAGAGTCTTTATTAAACGTTTTAAATTTGTTTTAAGGCGCAAGTTTCAAGTAACGTAAAGTGTAAAGAGTTGAAGATCTTCCTTCAAAGTAAAATAAGGGAACTAAGGTTTCCCTAAGAGTTGAGTTCATTTCTCTAAAGTTAAAAGGAAACCAAGTATTCCCTAAAATTTTATAAATGTTTTCACATTTAAGTTAAGAGGAAAGTAAGATTTCCCAAAAATGTTTTGAACAACAAAAGGGAACATTAGCTTTTTAAAGCTAAAGTGTTAAGCAAATTATCTTTACCCAAAGAAAGGAAGTTGTTTTAAAAGCATGAACTAAAGTATATTTTGGGAGTAGTATTAAGCATCGATGTGGGGATGAGAGTTCATATTAACTCAAGTCTCCATGTAAATCATGTAGCCATCATGGGTATTAACAGGTCATACTTTATAGATGATCATGTAAGTTAAGCTAGTGGATCCACTAGGTTTAGGATGTTCTATGTGACGTCAAAGTATAGGACAGTTCTTGTAACGTGGGCGAGATATTGTATCACAATTTAGGCTTATAGTTGTGGTTGTTGGTTAGAGAACCTCCCACAGTATTAATTAAATGGTTCCTCAAGGGACTCTTATTAGTATGAATGGGCGTATGAGACTTCATTCATGCATTGCACAAGTAGACTTTGAGAGGGAGCATGATATGTTTTTTATGATACTATTATATTGAGTTAACATCATGTTTTTATACAATTTTTCTTTTTATTACACTTGTTTTAAACTACTTTATATTGAAAGAGTTCAATTGAGTTCAGGAATTAAGTATCTTAAGTGGAGTATCTTGAATTAATCTGTACTTCATTGAGTCGAGTATCATATCTTGAAGTTTAGTATTTAATCCTTGAGTTGAGTATATTAATCTTGATTTGAGTTGATTTCAAAAGAGGTAAGTATGTTTCCTTTTTATTCAAGTATAAAGCTTATGTTATACTTTAGAATTCTCCTTACATGCTCGTACATTCCATGTACTGAGCCCATTGGCCTGCATCTTCTCATGATGCTCACACATGTTTTGAGGGTCTTCAACATGAGCTTAGTTGATACATCCGAGATTTGAGTTAGTTGTGGTGAGACTCCTTGCTTCTGGAGGATTTCATTTACTTTTCAGTTTAGTTAGGAGGTCGCGAGTGTTGTCCCGACATCCAATTTATCAGTTAGAGGCTTCACAGATAGTCAGTATAGTTAATGAGTTTGTATAATTCATTTACTTTATTTAATATTTTAAAGAAGTAATTTTCCTATATTATGGCGAGCTTAATATATCATTTTATTCAGAGTTGTTCATTTGAGTTAAAGTTGTGTAAAGTCAAGTTTATTTAATTTTATTTCACTTTTACGCTTTTGCATGCTTAAGTTAGTCTTCCGCTTGTAGTCAACCAGGATGAGGGTTCGCTTGGGGACCAACAATGGTCTTTGAGTGTCGGTCACGTCCATGGTGTAGAATCCAATCGTGAAAAACTTGGTATTACAGCACAAAGTTTAAGCGTCCTAGGGTGTCCATGAAGCCTTGTCAATAGGATATTATTTGTGGTTGTGAGGGCCCCACTTCTACGAATGAGGTACCATAGGTATTTAAAAAAAGTTTCACTTCTTTCATACTCTTAATCGTGTGAAAGAGCTAAGTCATAGAAATCTATTCTAATTCGTGCGTTATCTTATTCATTTGACTACCCATCATACTAGAGGTGGTTGAAAAGTAAAGTTTAAAGATCCTTAAGGATGAGTTGTTCTTAGCAAGAGTCTTGATAAAGTCATGAGACTCTAGAGGGGCTTAAGAGAAGTCCAAAAGTAAGTTAAAGTGTTTAGTTTCAAAGGAATGAACCCATATTCATTTGAACAGTGCATTTGAGCTAAAATTGAGTTTTACTCTTTTCTCTAAGCCTTGTTTAAGCTGAGGTCCTTTTTAAGAAGTATGTTTAGAGCTTGGGTGTGGTTTCCACCAGAAAGATTAGCATAAGTTATGAGATCATGAGCAGCTTTAGTATGTTTAGAGCCTGGGTATGAATTCCACGCGAAAAAGTAGCATAAATTATGAGATCATGAGCAGTTTTAGTTAAAGAGGCGGAGTTCGAGGAAAATATGCTGAGGTTTAGTGATCTAAGTAAGGGAGATGTTGTTTTCACAAGCTATGCTTCTATATTCACGAACCTAATAAGTTATTAATCAAGAGTTTCCCATGTGGTAGACTAAGAAGTGCATAGTTGTCAAGAGTTCAAGATAGGAGGTAGAGCAAGTGTTGCAAGTAAAATATGAGTTAGAGTATACCTTAACTAGAAAGGAGTTTGTGATGAAATGTCATTGTGTAGGTAATGACTAGTATAAGCGGTGAATAGAAGAGAAAAAGTATTTATAAGTGATAGATCTAATCTTGGCTTATAAATTTTGAAAGGAGAACCTCTTATTTAGAGGATCATAGAGTTATTTGAGAGAGACTGCAAAGTAAGTGAGTAAGTAATACTTAAGTTGTAGTGGAATGTGATGGTAATTAGAATATGCAGACTGAGAGGTAAAGATTGACTAATTGTTATGACTTCCTAGTGGATTGCCATAGTAATAATGAGGTATGGTATAACAGGTGAGCAATCTTATTGATATTCGAGTTTAGTAATGAACATTAAGAATGAATTTGAGATGAGTGTCATGATACAAAAGAATGACAACATAAAAATGATGATGTTAGTTTTGACATTTAATCTATAAGACTTGACATTGTATGGGTGAGATATTAAAATGGTTGTTGCAATGAATGTGAGTAATAGAGACCTAACCTTTACACAAGGGCACTGAAGCTTGTCTATGTCACAAGTGTAAAAAGATCATTAAGAGAATGTACACCCTATAGAGAAATGGAATAGGTCCATAATTTTCAAATGTTAGCTTTAGACCTAAGGGGGAGATTATAAGATAAGAAAGTAAGATAAGAAAGTAAGGCAAGTGGTGAGAATGAGATATTAATGAGTTCCAAAGAGTTTGGGTGATATCTTTTTAGAGGACCTTCTAGTAATGAAGTGATATTAAAAAAGATGATGTTGATGATCTTATTGTGTTATGATGGTATGAAAATTCTATCTAAGGTTATTAATAAGGAGGAATAAGAGAATTATGTAACACCACATATCCAAAACAGACTAGAAATAAGCTTTTCAGAAATCTGCATGTGCAATTGACGATACTATGGACGGATTGTAGTCTGATCGACGGCCATTACTGTGCATTTTCGTTTGCCACTGAAGCTCCCCCAAATCTCCGCCCAAAAAAATCGACTAAATATCGATCAACGGATAGACCTACGGTCCGTAAGTCAGACTATAGTCCGTGGTATCTTTACATGGATTAAGACTCAAGTTATCCAGCCTCTGACATGAACTACGGATGACCATAATGGACCATCATTCGATCTACGATCCATAGGTCTGACCGTAGGTGAAGGTTAGCAGTCAGTTAGGGGGAAAATATTGTTGGGTCAACTTCAAATGGTCATAAATTTTATCCCAAAACTAATAAGGCAACGGATGATCTATGAGACAATAGATAATTGAATTATCTTTCCAAGGCCACCGAGTTTTCTAAAATCCGACCTCCAAGTAAAAAGTTATGCATATTTTAGTGAAGGCCTGTCGAGCGGACCCAAACAACCGGTCGTCATTGTCAGTCAAGGTCTTTGATTTGTCTGACAACAAAATTTTCAGCGGTCTTTTGGTATTTTCCTAGTTCTTTTAACCCTTAAGATACGTCGTTTAATCCCTAAATCATGAAATTTTGGTCAATTTAAGCCTAGAAACATAACAAGAACTTACCTAAGTCAAAATCATAAATCAAAACTTAGAAAATTAGAAACAAAAGAAGAGAAAAAAAGTCAAGAACCCTAGTTCAAGAATGCAGCAAGGTTCCATAAATTTCAATACCAAAATCTAAAGATTTCTCTGTGTATTTCATCACCATGTATGTGGGATTTCACTACTAGGGTTCCTTTCACCCATTGGGTCCCTAGTTTTAAGTCAGATTCTTGATTCCTTATCATGATAAGACCTAGGGTTTCTAGAATTTCTGCATATCATCATGTATTAGTTAGTTTTATGCTCCAAATTAGATTACCATGCTATTATTGCATGTATTTTAGAATCCTAGCTATGTATCAAATCGCTCACGCAAGTGCACGTGATCGTACAAGCAATATAATGACTCTTGTTAAGGAGTCGGGTATCGTACAAACATGGACTTCAAACTAGAATCTATTAACTTTTCCAATTCTTAACAAAACACAAGTGCAATATCCAAGTTGTATAAAGAGTATTAACTAAGAATTTTATCTAACTAAAAATGACAACAATGATTCAATTTCTTAATTTTCAAATGATATTATGGGAAAGATCCAAGACTGTGGCTTTTATCAGGAATCATGAAATTTTTATCCTCTATTAAAGGTTTCCTTGAAATTATCTCTTCACTGAACCACAGGGTTAGATGTATGCTCATGGTCTCTCGACCTCTAATAGCCTACAACAATTAAACCCTTAACTACATCATTGAGCGGGGATAAGATGAATAAAAGTTTAGCATTACGTTATCTTCCTGTATGATGATCCAAGAAAGGTCTCTAGGCATATATCTATCCTAGAAACGAATTAACCCTAGCTATTTAGAGTCAACCAAACTTTTCTATCCTGTTATTCCTCTATCGAGTTCAATTTGGACAATAAATTTATTTCTATGGTGGCCAATTATGAAATACAACAAGCAAGAAAGTAAGAATGAATCATTGATAACTCATAGACAAAACGTTAACAAATTAATCAAGTTTCATTCATCATGTAGCTACAGCCCTAGAAATAGTGTATTTAGCTACTCATAATCTTCTGAATAATATTCAACATTATCAAAATCATTCCAAAGAATTACAAGATGAAAAGAGATAAAAAAAATAACCATACACGCTTCCAAGTATCGTTCTTGTTGCTCCCAGTTCAAAAATTAGAAAAAGAATACTCCTAAAATTACAAAAAGACCCTATTTATACTAAATTCGAATTTCCAATTCAGGGATTCAGGCGCGCGGCGCGGAGCTGGCACGAGGTACACTGCTTCGCGATTTATTTAAAGATTTAAATTCTTCCACCAGGTGGGCGACGCGGAGGCTGCACGTAGTCTTCTGCTTTAAAAATTAATTCGAAGATTTAGACTTCTCTCTCATCTGCGCGACGGGGGGCTGGCACGAAAATGCCTTTGAGGCATTTCTTCCGCTTTATTTTACTTTGCTTCCTCCTTGGATTTCCTTGTCGCTTTATTAGCTCCTTTTAGTGCATTTTTCTTTCACCTCACCTCCCTGCATAACTAATCATGTTGGTTAGTTTGGAATCAAAGAATTCACTACATAAGACTCTTAAGTTAGACTTAAAGAATCCCAACTAAGCTCAAATATAGGCATAAATAACGTTATGGGCATACAAATATGCCCAAGATCATATTTCTTTAGTTCTTGAATTACAAATGTTAGGTCAGATATTTAAGTTACTTCAAAAATACATGCCTCAGTTATTAATGCATTATTATAAAATTAATTGTTGCATTCTCAGTTTGGATGTTCAGTTTGAACTATCCAGTATTTACAGAAATTCAGTCATAATGTGTTAATCACTTAATTCATTGGGAATATGATAATACCAAGTTGGACTAGGGTTCATCGTACCCAAACAGTCCCAAATTTACTAGCCAAATAGGTTGTAAGTCCCCTATATGGGCATCAGTTTAGTGATTACGCCAGCATGCCTTTATACCTCTGGCAGGGTATATTGGGTCCTCTCGATAGGGCGTATACATCGGACTCCACATTTAAACCATGTTATTTTAATATCAATTATTATTAGCTCCCACAGATTAGTAAGACTCTATTGTGTTGACCATATTTACTGTTCAGTTAGTATTCAATCTCAGCATGTTATAAATTTGGCCATTGCATCCACTTAGCTAAAAATTCAATATATCATGTTCAGAACATTTTAGTTTCTTTTTTGCTTGTTCAGTTATGTTTTATTTTAGCTTTACTCTATCCTACATACTCAATACCTCTCAAGTATTGACTCATACTTGCGCTACATCTTCTCGTGATGTAGGTTCAGGTTCTTAGCATCCAGATCACGCTTAAATCGATTCTCCATCTCCAGTTCAGTAAAATAAGTAGTAACTACTCATTTTTTTAGGACAATAGTCATGAGTTCATTTTAGTATTTTAGTTCTTTAGTCTCAGTTTTTGCTATTTTTAGATGGGGCCTTTCCAAGCATTTCTAGTCAGTTAGAGGATATCTTCAGACATAGTTAGTTTCAGCTTAGTATTGAGTTAATATTTTCTTTGTATTAAACTCATTAGTTTCAAACATCGCAGTAATAATATATGGGTATTCCCCATCTTTCCATTTTAATTATGGTTTAGCTTCTGCATTATTTTATTATCTTTAGTAAGCTCATGATCATGCCAATATTTCTAGCTTGGGATCACTTGTGGTCCTAGGTCCAGTGTCCACGTCTTGGGGGTAGCTCCAGGCATGACAAAATTGCTATAAGATCCCTAGGTTTAAGTGTCCTAGGATGTCTGAAAATCCGCACTAAGTAGAATCCTTTTCATGGGTGTGAAGTGCGCCACATCTAATGAGAGGGAGGCTATGAAGTGTTTTTAAAAAAAAAATTCACTTTCTTGGTACTCTTATCATGCGTAAAGTATGATCTAATTCCATTCTAACTCAAAGTTCTACATTTCAGATCAGGCCTCCTCGTAGAGCTTACGTTAGGAATGCGAATGCCGGGAATGTAAACGCAACTCCTCCAATCCCAGATGAGGAACTCTCCAATGCTGAATTAAGGAATGTCATTCAAATGTCAACTGAGAGTGTCGCCAACAAAGACAATTAGGTTCAAGATTCTTTGAATGAAAATGGTGGATCAGCAGCAGCAAGGGTCCGAGACTTTTTTAGGATGAATCCGCCGGAGTTCTTAAAATCGCAGACTAGTGAGGATCCTCAAAATTTCTTGGATGAGATCAAGAAGATCTTTGAGGTGATGCATGTCACTGGAAATGATCGAGTTGAGTTGGCATCATACCAGCTGAAAGATGTTTCTCATATCTAGTACACTCAGTGTAAGAAGAATAGGGGTATAGATGCACCTCCTATTACTTGGGATTGCTTTAGTGAGACCTTTCTGGACATATTTGTCCCAATAGAGTTGAAAGAATCAAAGGCCCAAGAATTCATGAACTTAATTAAGGAAAGGTAAGATGATGGTTTAAGAGTATGGGCTCAAGTTTTACAAACTCTCCAAGTATGCTCCTCACAAAGTTGTTGACTGCAGGTGTCATATGAATAAGTTCTTGTATGGAATGTTAGATCTAGTGAAAATGAGTGCAAAAATGCTATGTTACTTGGAGATATGAACATCTCCACGCATATGAATCATGCTCAGCAGGTTCAGGGTTATAAGCTTAAGGAACATCCCAAGGAGAATAACAAGTCTAGGAATGGGAACTATGACTATTTTCAGCACAAAACAGGTGGTGGATATCGCTCGCAGAGTCAACACAAATTTTCAAACCCAAACCCTAAATCATCTTGTGTTTCATACTCCAAGAATAGGTATGATCAGAAGGTTAGGGGACCAGGCTCTATGTCTTAGAGAATTGTTTCAGGCACCAAGACTTACCCCACTTGTCCCAAGTGTATTAAGAACCTTCTAGGCGAGTGCCTCGCAGGAAAGGAAGGATGTTTTGGATATGGTCAGTCTGGTCACAGGTTGAGTGACTGTCCTTTTAGACAAGGTCAAGGATGTGGTAATGGTAGAGCTCAGTCTACAACATCAGCAGCACTAGAAAGTCTCCCTACTCAGCAGGATAACTCATCTGGTACAAGTGGCGGTACGCGCCAAAACATGTTGTATGCTCTACAACTGGCCAGGATCAGAAAGGTCCTCCTGATGTAGTCACTGGTACGTTATGAGTCTTTGTCCTTGATATTTATGCATTGATTTATCCAGGGGATACTCTCTCCTTTATAACTCCTTATATAATAGTCCAATTCAGTGTTAGTCTAGAAACTCTCTCAGAACCTTTCTCAGTCTCTACTTGTTACGACCCAAAGTACCCCCTAGAAGTTCGAGTACTCTTAGATCTCCACACGACGTTGAGGTCTAAGACAAGCCCTTAGACATATTTCATTGCATAATCATAATAAAAATAATGGAAAAATATAAAACTTTTCATAGCACATCATATGCTAGAATCATCACTTCAGATATATATAAAAAAATAGCATAAGTACATAAGTAGACTCTAAGTCTCTTTGCCATCTTCAGACACAACTCGATAGAATAAAATAGGGACACGACCCTTAACAACATAAAATATAAGTCTAATCTATTACATAAACTTAAAGAACACTCTTACATAGGCAACCCTTGAATCAATAGAGCTCCTTTACTTGAACTTGGGAGACGTATCCAATATCTTGACTTAGGAGAAATCCTCTAGCCATCAACACCTACACTTTGTGTAAAAAGATGAAGAAGAATTGTATTATTACAAGAATGCACTAAGTATGGCAACCATGCAAAAACATGCATTTAAAGAGGACATTTCATTTGAAATCATGCAACATGCCTTTTTAGTAAACTTCATGAATATAGGCACATATAATCTAAATAAAGTTCCCATACATCATATAGACATGGATACTACTCATAATATCACTTAAAGCCATTTATCATACGTAGAAGCATATTCAATAAATACCATACAATACCTCTCTTTTATCGTACTTATTTTCTTAAGTAACCCTCAAGTGTACTTAGCACAATTTATCACCTTGAGGTCACTTTACAATACTATTCCGTAGACATGCTTCATAAACACAACCACATATATGCACAATTCATAAAAACACCATAGACATCAACTTCACATAAGGACCATCACCTAAGACAACTCCTAGGTCACCCTAGTGCAATGTGTAGGTAGCATCCCATAATACTACTTCCACCAAGTGTACCTAAGAAGTCACCCTAGACTAGGTATAACATGCTTAACAAGTCATAACACTTTCATTTACAACTAGACATATTGCCACATACTTCATACCATCATATAAGGACTCTTTTCCTTACTAAAACCTTATTAATAACTTATTTAGTTCATATCATAGGTAAACCACCATCATGCCCCTTTCAGAAGCTTACTTCTGCAATGTACACATGGAGTCCCATACCTCCACATAAAAGTAAACTCACTTAGGATCCATAAGTGCAATTCACACGCATACTCATAATTCATATCTTGACATAACAAAGTCACTTAACATGCATTCATACAATTCATACATAACATAAGTCTTTATTTCATATGAGGCTTCAATCCTATCCCTTCTGAAGTCATCTAGTATTGTGCTTAGATATGGTCCATAGTCCTAACTATGCTAACTACACTTCTCAAGGAATTTAGATTAGAATTCATATTCTTATCTTAGTTAATTTATTAACCTTTGCGAGATATAGCCATAACCGACATAGAACATGTGAGCTACATGGAATCCGGTGTTCTACTCCCACACTGAAAAGAGAGGGTACTACTTGCCAAGGTAGGACCTTCATACAAAAATAGCTATTCTAGTGGATCCACATTGCTAAAACCTACGGGGGCACGTAGTTATGGAAGAAGGAGATTGCTTCTAGAAACATTGACTTACTTGTGTGGAGGTTTCCATCTCATGAGACAACATATATGTTGAGAACCTGGACTTACTAAACGTGAAGGTTCTCTTTGTGGGATGCTGGACTTACTAACGTGCAGCCTCCACTCTCAATTGTCATCATGTGTTTATGCATAAAATGTGAGATCTACCTTCACATAACACCTCTAGTCACACATGTTTATAACTTCATAAATCATATACTTAACATGCATAGAAATAGGTAATGATGCATAGGAGAACTCCCATTTTCTTTGATTATCATGAATCTACCCTACTCATAGATATGCATGAAGTGCGTGTGTGTACATTGGTTAATATGATCACATAATGGATATCACATAGCATTGAGGAAGCCATCATCTAAACATCACAACACATGTACAACATTCTTTCAAGTCTCAAGTCATACACACATATAGAGTATTAAGGTCTATAAACTACACACACTCACATTACATCATAGGAGGCAAGTACATATTCAACAATAGAATAGAAGACTCCTAGTAAACTTCCATCATACATTCATATAGGGTTCATATTGTTAGGGGTCATGCTACAAGGATACTGTTCATCACTAGCCATATAGACCACCTAACCCTAACATGATCATCACACATATACATATAACATCATCCCCACACCCATGCATGCAACTAGTTTTGAGAGCTATTCATATACTCTACATAACCTTAATTCACTTGAAACATGATATTAGAATCAAGGCTAAATCCTTCAACTTCCTAAACAAGTAAATCATCATATTAATTCATCTTGCACCTAATGCCTTAAATTCAATGATCATAATACATAAACATGTACAAGAATATAAGCACTTCCACCATAAGTGGGCCATACCGATCAAGACAATTCAATATACATTCTAAGCTAATTAGAAGAAATAACTCAACTTACAAAATCTCCAAGCTAATTATCATCTTGATCAATTCCTAACAGTTCATAATCAATTGACATAAATGAATATAGAACTAAGCAATTCATGATACTCTAAACATAATCTAATCATGCTATCATTAAGATCACAAGACCCACATTATAGGTAAATTTGAGAAATTAGGAGGATCATGGGTTCTTCATGAAACTGGATAGAAATTTATAAAAAAAAATAAGTATCTAAACATATATTCACCATTAAAATGCTTTTGAAATCAATTTGAGAATGAACCCATGGCTAGATTGAAAGATAGGATTTTTGACTTAGAATCATGTTTAGAAAACCTTTGAAAAGACTCCATAGATGAGTGGTTATATAGGGATGAAGGATCACCATACCTTTTACATTAGAAATCCCATGAAAATATGGGATGAAAGATCCAAAAATCCACCTCCATAGCTTGTTCTTGAGTTTGGTCTTCAATGGAGGTTTTGGGGGTTTTGGAAGAGGAGAGAGTTTTGGGGAATTTTGATTTCTTAATGGGTGTTGGGGGTTTTACTTGGGAAAGGGGTTAAATATGTCCCAAAAACAGTTTATAATTGTCTTCCTAAGTTACCAAAAAACCGCCATACTTATTTGGACTTTTAGACATGTCAAAATTGACTTTAAAACGATGCAACCGGATCTGGGACGTGGCTGCGCGTCGCGGAGGCATCCTCTGATTCTTGCCCCAAATAATTTTTGAGGCAGTAGGGTGAGTGTTGGGTGAGAGTCACACAGGTACATTCATTTCCAGGCGCATGATGCGAGGACAGCTCCACATCTTGTTGTTGCACGTTGCCTTGGGCAGCCTCCTTGTCCAATGTTTGGGCCCTCCTCGGGGGACCTTAGGGTGGTCCTCAGGGAGTCGTACCCAGACTTATTGACCCTTAACATGTATTTTAGATTATAGGGTCAAATTACTGTTTTTAGACTCCAAACAACACATAAAAACAAGGTAAATATAAAAGGGCACACTAGCACGTCTAAAGACCAACTTTTGAACGTCTTGGACATTCTTGGACGTTTGCCCTCCAAACCTCTTCAAATCAATTATACAGGCTGAAAAACACTTTATTAACATGTTATTAACCTTTTTTAGGCACAGGTGAGGCTCTATCTACCTTAGTTCATTTTGAGGGTGTAACACTACTCGAGTTGATGACCCAGTTATAGCTAGACGGGTATACAGAAATTCCCCTGTCATAGTCTCTCAAAAAGTCACCTTAGCAGATCTTGTAGAGATATAAATGGTAGACTTAGATGTCATTCTAGGCATGGATTGATTACATTGTTGTTATGCCTCAGTCGATTTTAGAACTAGGATTGTTGCATTCTCAGTTTGAATGTTCAGTTTTAAGATATCCGGTATTTACAGAAATTCAGTCATACTATGTTAACTACTTAATTCCTTGGGAATAGCATAATACCGAGTTAGACTAGGGTTCAACATACCCAAATAGTCCCAAAAATACTAGCCAAGTAGGTTGTAAGTCCCTTTGAGGGCATCAGTTTAGTGATCACGCCAGCATGCATTTATACCTCTGGCAGGGTATATTGGGTCCTCTCGATAGGGCGTATACATCGAACTCCACATTTAGCTCATGTGGTTTATTATCGGTTTGTCTCTTTTCCTTGTTTTTCTTCGCTCCTGCTCCAATTTCTCTGACAGTTGAAGAAATGACTAATCATGTGTGTAAGTTCTTAATCAACACCATCAACCACAAAATCAAGCTAATAGCTAAAGATCGTCCTTAATCAACACTAAAACATGGGCAATTATCGACTAATTAGGCCTATAAATATGCGTAAGATCACCACCCCAAACTTAGACTGTTGTTTTTCCTCAGACAATCTTTAGACTATCAACTCTTTTTCACAACCCCTTAGCTTTATCACTGCACATTAAAAAAAGGCAAACATTTTTAATCATGATCATGCAGTATACATTGGATGCAACAATTTTCCATAAAATACCAAGTACAACACATGCTCAAAGAATGACTCCTTTGGGGTAATGGAAATTCACACCAACACATTACTAGATACTCCTCTTCATGTCATAGATGCCTTCACTTTTCTATGTGTTTAGTAAAGCCTTTCACTTAAGCAATATCACAATCACAAGGCCAATTTTTTCACAACAATCAACTCACACTCACAAGTGAAGTTCTTACTTTCCTCAACATTCTATATGCTTGCCCCTAATGTGTTTCAACTTTCACATTGTACGTCTCAAAGAATCAACATGACTTTCACTTGGTTGTAATGTCGACTTTAGGTAATGGATGGAATATGTAAAATTCATTATAGTGACTGCTCCTTCCTAATACATATGTTACCACTTACACCATCCTTCAACTATACGTTTCTTCTAATATACCTTTGATGACTAGGTACCATTTATTTCCCCATATTTGCCTTTTATTTCTTCTTTGTCTCTCTCTCTTTTTAAAATGCATTTGCACTAGCCATCAAAACTCCAGAAATTTTGACAGAGTAAAGTACACATTATCCTTAATAGGACCAGGGTCAATGTTTTGAGCATAATCCCAAATTAGCCACCCTCGATTTCAGTCGATGTGCACATTGTCACTAAGGACCAAGGACAACATAGGATTTTTTTTTCTTCCCACACAATGTAGCAATTAATCCTTAGCTCATTGAACCTTATTTTTCAACCTCTCTTCTTAACATAGTGCATAAGGACCTTACAAGGATCAAAACACTTGGTATCAAATAATGGGTTTAGGATTATCATGTGTCTTATCAAATAAATACGGCTAAAGGCTCAATGGGGCTTCACAAGGGGTCAATTTCATGGTACGCATACAAGTAGAGTCAAGAATTGGCTATTTCAAAAAAATGCCTGAATCACATTCCTTAAGTCAAACTAGCTACTCATTCAACAAACACAACGCAAAATCTAGATATCAAGTCAAGAAAGAACTAATCTATTCTCACCACACATGGAATTATGACACATATATAGATATATCACTAACAGGCTCATACAACTTGCATTACGGTATTACTACACAAGTAAGCCCATACTTTAACATTTGAGTCAAACTTACGAACATATGCTAATTACAAGGTCAACAAGTCATATGCATTTTTCCAAGTATAACTATCTATAAAGTTTGGTTAACTTATTTGGACATAGCTTCAAAAGACCAAGGTTGACTTTGTCTATCCTTCTCCTCTATGTGACTAATTTTCCTTTAAGACAGTCGTAATCCATCTATCATTGGGAAATGTCACTCCTATAACGAATCTAGGACTCAATAAAGCAGTAAACTAATCATGTACGGTTCAAAGTAACGATCCTCAGTAAAAGTACTGAAAATAAACTTTGAGGAACTCAAAAGCAAAAAATTACAACTAAAGACTACAACTAGACTTGATAAATTAATAAACTACTATATACATAGTGAATACCCCCACCCACACTTATAAAGATAAGTACTGTCCTCAGTGCTCAAGTAAAGCAAATAAAAAGGGTAGGAATACTTCGTGGGTCCTCTAGGTCTCGTCGTAGCCGCGATCGAACACCATTAAGGAATTCGCCTCATCCACATGGTCGTCGTCATCCTCATCATCCATGGCCTTATCAGCAGTGGGCTCATCATCATCAACAAGCTCAGATAATGCCATACCGGTCTTACATAGATAGGATGCACTATCGATCAATAGATAGCACTCAGCCAAAGCCTCCATGATCAGTGACTGGATGACCTCTAATCCGCAACTACAACTCAGCCATCCCAAACATGCGTGCCATGACGCTATCATCTCGGGCTTGCCTATCTGGGGCCGACAAAACAGGCTTGATGGATGTGTCTAGCTCCTTAGTATGCGTGACATCTACCACCTTATCCATCTAATCCGGGTGCCTAGCAACAGTCATGTCCACCTCTTCTTCCTCAATCTCATGACTCCTGAGAAAATGGGTAATTACCCCCCCCCCCCATAACCAAATTTCCACCTCCAGTTATTTTGGAACTTCATCATATTCTATCGCAGAATCACCCCATATTGATGGGCATCCCTTTCATCAACATGTACACAAACACCACCCTATTCCCACATTAGACTCGACCCCACACAAAGTGTGTCGAATATCCCTATATAGGAGTTTATCCTTTAACTTGTTAAACATGTCAACATCACACTGTGGGGTCCCCAACACCTCATTCAGAACTTGGGCTGAGAATCTCACATCCTTCCCCCTCACAGGGTGTAACAACCCTAAAAATGAATAGGATCAAGACTTAGGTTTTTCAAGAATGCATGCGATTAGACCAAGGTCCACACGTATTGATACGCGAAGAACCAGACCTCAGAACCCTTACTACTACCAAGCCAACTAACTTGGGGAGTTAATTGAGCTTGGAAATGTTGGAACCAACCATGTGAGGCTCGCGAAAATGAATATTTAATTGAAAGAGTTTTTACCGGACTCAAAAAAAGAAATCATAAGTTTTGATAGTCCAAGGGTAAAATGGTCTTTTCCCATGCCAAGGGTAATATTGTAATTACCCTGGGTAAATAATTAATTACTTTATTTATTTATTTATTTAAGGTATTTCGTGTGGGGCAACCCAAATTGACCCATTTCTCGCAAACGGGGTCACTCGGTTCGAGCCCCAGTAGAAGCAAGATTTAACTTGCTTTTATTTTAATGTGTTAACTTAGTTTTTAATAAATAATTAATATTAGCTGATTTAGGAAAAAGAAATCAGATTTTTATTAATTTTGATTAATTATTAAGTTGACTAATTCATACCCACAAAGTCCTACTTCTACTAGACTTCTATCTCCCATTTCCCCCACTCTCTCTTGCACGATTTCTCTCTCTCTTTCACTCTCTTTTCTTGGCTGCAAACTGATAAAACAATCAGCAAAAGAAAAACCAAGAAAAGGCAAAAGTTCATCAAGAACTTGAAAGATAGAAACACAAAAGAGAAAGCAACCAGGTAACGTTAAGCAGAACGTACTACACTAGTCGGGTAAGGTGTGACTTTGGGTGTGTGGGCTGAATTGTGGAGGAATTCTTGGGCAGCATTCTGGACATTTAACAAGAAAACAAAGGTATGGGTCTTCTTACTCTTGGTCCCTTTCCCAAGAGACCCCTAGGACTCAGTATATTCGTCTCAAAAACTAAGGTTGTTTCCCCCGTTGCATGTCCCTGTCATTAGCTGCCAACGAATGTAGGTTGGTATGAATGCTGGTAGACTTAGGATTATGTGATGTTTGTGCTAAATGTTAATGTATTGGATGTACGTTAATTCATGAAAAGACAACCATGTGTGTGTTCGAATTAAGAAAAAAAAATGTGTATGGCATGTTTGAGTCTCGGCCTAGAGGCTTGATTTTGTTAATGTCTTGTTTGTTGTTTTATGTACACTAATTGAAGTAAAATGTGATGTTCATGTGACATGAAGTGTGGCTGAATTGAGGAGTAAACATCTTGGTTAAGAATTCGTAAAAAAAAATGTATTAAAGAATGCACCAAATGAACTATGTGTTGCTCTATAAATTCACGAACAAATGGAGATAAAAATGAGTAATGAAGTTGCCTTAAATGTCCAGCATTATGTTGATATATCTCTGCCAAATTTAAGTTGATTAGAAGGTTAAGAAAAATAAAGAAAAATAGGTGAGGTCATTGGGGGTCGAACCCGAGACCTCACCCCTTTAAAATCCGCAAAAAAATTAAAGAAGAAAAAGTTTGTATGGTGAGGGGGATTCGAACCTGTCTTGGCTAGGAAATAAGTGTGAAGAAAAAGAAAATAAGAAATGAGAGGCGTGGGATTCGAACCCACACCCTCTCGGTTAGAAACCAAAGAAAAGGAAAAATAAAGAAAAAAAATATGAGAGGCGTGGGAATCGAACCCACGACCTCTATGCGGATGAGGGAGATAAAAATCAAAGTGAAATGAGGCTGTGGGGATTCGACCCCACAACCTCACAGTCAACTCAAATAGTCAACTTACAAAAAGGAGAATAAAATAAAGAGGTTGTGGGGGTTCGATCCCACAACCTCTCGGCCTTAAGCGAATGGAAGGGAAGGAAAATTAAAGGAAAATTGAGTGTGGCTGAGGGGACTCGACCTCGGGTCCCAAAGCCTCACATGAACCGAAATAAATAAAAGAAAAACGAAAATGGGGTTGTGGGGGCTTGAACCCACAACCCATCGGCCAATGCAAGAGAGATTTTAAGTAGAAAAGTAAACCTTCAATGTAACCATTGTGATTTGACTTAGAGTTAAAATGTTACGACTATTAGAATAAAACTCTATTAATAATGTAAATGACATTCAATTGATTCAAGACTTGGGATTCCTTGATCAAACTTCCGTTTGATACATAAGTCATACGTGAACAAATCATCCAAGAATAATGCCACCTACTTAGATCAAATTCAAGATCTTGGCATAACTACAAGATACATAAGTCTTGTACTACATAATCTTAGGAATGTAAGAATTACTTAACGAACTACGAATGATGCCTCATGGCTTGTGTGTTTAGACTCATAAGTCTAACATACGTTCAAAAGTAAGTGAACCTAAGATGTATGAAATGGAATGATGAACCCTAGAGGGGTTAAGTAAGGGTGTGAGACACACCAAATGGCCAAGTGCATTGGCCTATGACGAAATGAACATACACGTAATAAGAGGTGAATAACTAAGAAAAACAAAGATGCAAATGATGATGAATGTGGTGACAACATGATATGAGGCTAATGTAAATGAGGAGAGTAATCTCAAATGTATTCACCTATGAGAGTGTAAGATAATGAAGAGACCAGTCTCTATGAACACTCTAATGAGAGTATTGAGCTTAACACACTTAATACGAATGATGAGATGAGAAATCATCTAATGAGCTATGATGTCCTCATACTAGAAGTTAGCTTCCATGATGTATGAGATGAATGAAATGGAACTTTATACTGAGCACCGATAGACTAGCTATGAGCGGTGATGCCTTCTTTCGGGAAGGGCGGAGGTTCACGTAACTCTCATGAGATGAGACTGTCCGGCTTGCCGTGTATGGGTCTCCTTATATATCCTAGTCTTCGAACCTATATTGCTAATATATGGATCTGGCGGGGTTAAATTCCCATGTACGCTAGCATGTTATTGGATCACTTTGGCCAGTGATTCCACCTCTTTTTGGTGTAGGGGAGACACTGGATTTCATGATGCTCACATGATCTATGTCGGTTAAAGTTAAAGTTCCCAATGAATGAATGAGGCCAGCCTCAAATGATGCACCTAATGAAATGAATGAATACCAAAGGTGTTAGGATAGGATAATCAAAAGGTGAGTTAGATTCAAGTAATGACATTAGGTCATTCTTGGTCATTGCACAACGAGCCTAATGAAAGTCTTAGACTACATCCTAGGTATAACCGGTGGTTACACTGGACTATGAACGAAATGAAGTAAAGTACGTATGAATGAACGAAGCAGACTCTGTGTTTGCTAATGAAGACTCCCTAGTTGAGGTCCCATATGTTGAGCCCTCATTTTGGAAAGTCTTAATGTTAAGTCCATGATTCCAAGGTCTCATGGCATATGAATGAATGATATGAAAGATGTTATGTGCTATATGCAATATGATATGTGATATGTGTAATATGTTATGTGATGTGTGCAATATGATAAGTATGATGATGCATGTTACTCTCATGGCATGACTTTCCTAATCCGTATTTGGAAAGCTCACTGACTTTCCTAATCCAAATTTGGAAAGTTCACTAACTTTCCTAATCTCAATTTGGCAAGTCCACTGACGTGACTTCCAAAAATCATGTTGTTAGGAAGGAGCTATTCTTTCTCATGCATGGCCTTGGTGTGTGCTTGCATATACCCATTCTTAGTACAAGTGTCTACTAACCCTATACAAACTCTACTATTTTAGGTGCAGGCACAGGTGGACGGTAGAGCTACAGGATCATCGCTGCAGTTATCCGGACGTCCAGCATTCATCCGGTTTTTTGGTAGGTTCTCATGCTTTCTAGGATCCTACTGTTTATGTTCTAGCTTAGTTTAGGAGTTGAGCTAGTGGAGCATGTTCCACTAGCGTTTCTTTCTTAATTTATTCGGACTATGTATGGGTGCCATTTTGGCAATTATACAATTATGTTATTAAACTATTTCTTTCATTTATTATCTCTTAATGACTAGATGGTTTATGTTGAACGAATTACAAATGTATTAGAAATGTTTAGTAAGAAATGTTTAGAAACAAAAAGTTTCAAATTTTCCACTAAAAATTAACCTATGTAAAGTAAGAATGACGTAAGTAGGCTTGTCTGCGACCTCTGAGTGGTCAACGACGCCGGTCTCGTCTGGGGTCTAGATTTCAGTCGTGACACTGGGACAGTCTTATACTTAGTGTAAGTTAACCAATTCGCATAAAATTCACGCACAAAAGTTAAATTACAATTGTCGGGATTATCAAACATAAAATGTAAGCTTAACTTATTCACAGTTCTATAGATAGCCGGAAATTGATACTGTAGCCTTACCTCATTCATATACTCATCCCCCATTTATTTTTCTTCCCGTTGACAATTAAACCAGTCCCATCCATATCTCTCGACCGTCTTCTTACCAAATTTTTGCACTGGTTCTCAACCACTAGAGGACCCGGAAGTTTCACCCTTCCTACTTCTCTTCGAACCAGTCACATTCTTCACTTTGGGCGCCATCACAACCTGTTAAGAACAGAAAAGCAAAGAAGAAGAGAAAAAATTTGGGGGAAGGGGGTTGGATTCAGTTGAAGGTTAAATAGAAGAAATTTTTGGGAATGAATGAAACTGGAGAATGGAAGATTTTATAGTGGTTGGGGGGAGAGAAAGAGAGATGGTTGGAGTTTAATGGGTGTGGTAATAAGGGGAGTTAATGGTGGTTGATGGGGAATAGTTGGCGAAGAAGAAAAAGAAAAACATTGGGCGGTTTGAAATCGTGGGGATATGGGAGGAATGGTGGATTTTTTTTTTAGATAGGGTGGGTCGGGCAATTTCCGGCTTAACCCCGGAATTTAAAAAAAATGGGCGTTGGAGCGATACTAGTGCGGTACGAACGCGCATGACAGAGGACTCTCACCTCTTTGCTCTGGCATGGCGCGCCTTTCAGTGCTCCAAGGTAGGGGCGATGAGGGTGCGGTGCACCCATAACACGCTTGGGAAGCGCCTCAATACTCCTTGCCTTAGCGTGGCGTGCATGCCAGTGCGCCAGAGGAGTTCCTCAGTCCTCCTAGGCTTTGCGCGGCGCGCCTGCAGTGTGCCTTAATAGTGCCTCAGTTTGTCATGGCCTGGTGCGGCGCACCTACCAGTGTGCCCACCTGCAAAATATATTTTTTTTTTTTATACTATTACAAACTAAGTTGTGAGTAAAGAAAAATTTCTACGTTTTAAAGCTAACCTAAAATATAAAAGTCTACGTATCTATTACATATTAATCATGGGTTACCTCCCACGTAGGGCCTAATTTAATGTTGCGGCACGACGAACTTGGATCATTCATAGTTTAGCTTAAGAGCCTCCTTATCAAGATCTGAATCATCACCAAAGTAGTGCTTCACTCTTTTCCCATTGACAAAGAAAGTGGGTCAAGTTTCACCTTGCAACTCAACGGCACCATGTTGCGTCATTCTCATAACGTCATAAGGACCATACCATTTTGACTTAAGTTTTCTGGGGAACAACTTTAGTCGTGAATTGAAGAGTAATACATTATCTCCCGAATTGATGGTAAGAGCCACTATGTGTTTTTCATGCCACCTCTTTGTCTTTTCTTTATAAATCTTGGCATTCTCATAGGTGTGAAGCCTAAACTCTTCAAGTTCATGCAACTGATTTACTCTCTTTTTAACGGAGTTTAACTTCTTTATAGCCCAATAAGCTTGATGCTCCATTTCTGCCGGAAGGTGACATGCTTTTCTAAATATGATGTGGTAGGGAGAAGTCCCTACAGGTGTGTTGTATGCGGTCCTGTATACCCACGAAGCATCATACAACTTCTCAGACCAGTCTTTCCTTTATGCATTCACCTTTTTCTGCAAAATCTGCTTGACTTTTCTATTCGATACCTCTACTTGTACACTCGTTTGAGGGTGATAAGTTGTAGCAACCTTATGTCGAATACCAAACTTATCAAGGATGTTATTAACAAGATTGTTAATGAAATGCTTACCTCCATCACTTATAATGGCTCTTGGAGTGCCAAAACAAGTGAAAATGTGTTTCTTAATGAACTTGATCACCACTCTTGAGTCATTAGCAGGAAGAGAGACTGCCTTAACCCATCACATAATCAACCGCTACAAGAATATAAAGGTTTCCATTTGATGGTGGTAAGGGACCCATGAAGTCAATACCCCACAGATAAAAAATTTCCACCTCTAAAATATGGTTGAGGGGCATTTCATGTCTTCTTGAGATGGTACCCAATTTTTGACACATATCACAGCTCTTCACAGAAGCAATAAAATCTTTAAATAAAGAGGGGCAAAAGAAACCAGATTGTAATACCTTGTGAGCAGTTCACTCTTCCCCATGATGGCCTCAATATGGGCTTGCATGCTCTCGAGAACTTTGTGAACCTCGGTTTTCAGAATGCACCTTCTTACTACCTTGTCGACACCTTGATTGAACAAGAAGGAATCATCGCAGATGTAGAACCAAGCATCATGACTTAGCTTTTTCTTTTGTTGGGTGGTTGCACTAAACGGATAATCTCTACTCACTATTAAGTTCAGAATGTCTGCATACGATGGCACTTGTGAGATATCCAAAGCCATCAATTGCTCATCCAGAAACTTTTCCCGAATTCGCTCACCCTCATTCACATTTGAGAAGTCCTCCAATCTAAATAATTGGTCAGCTATTTGATTTTCTGTATCTTTTTGATCTTTGATATCAAGGTCAAATTCTTGGAGAAGCAATATCCAACGAATCATCCTTGGTTTAGCATCCTTGTTGAAGAGGTACCTAATAGCTGCATGATCAGTGAAAACAATTACTTTGGTGCCTACGAAATACGATTTGAACATTTGGAAGGCGATCACTAAAGCTAGCATCTACTTCTCAGTCACTGTGTAGTTTGCTTGTGTTGAGTAAAGGGTATTGCTTACATAAAAGACGGAGTGAAACACTCTATTATTTCTCTGTCCCAACAATGCACCCACTACTACATCACTAGCATCACACATGAGTTCAAATGGTACCTCCAAATACTGTGCAATTAGAATAGGAGCCTCTATTAAGCTCCGTTTTAGAAGCTCAAAATCTCTTAAGCATATTGCATCAAAATCAAAATTCACCTCCTTCTCGAAAAGACTGCACATGGGTCATTCAATCATGGGAAAATCCTTGATGAATCACTGGTAAAAACCTGCATGGCCAAGAAAACTACGCACCCCTTTCAGAGAGATAGGAGGGGGCAATTTCTCAATGACTTCCACTTTGGCCTTATCCACTTCCACACCAGATTTAGACACCTTCTGTCCCAACACTATCCCCTTTATAACCAAGAAATGACACTTCTCCCAGTTTAACACTAAGTTGGTGTCTTCACATCTAACAAGTACCTTATCAAGATTCCGGATACACACTTCAAAGGTCTTCCCAAGACTGAAAAATCATCCATGAATACCTCCACAATATCTTCTACCATGTCATGAAAGCTGGCTATCATACACATTTGAAAAGTCACTGGTGCATTGCAAAGTCTGAAGGCATGCGTTTTAAAACATATGTGCCATAAGGACAAGTGAATGTGGACTTTTCGTGGTCCTCGGGTGCAATCAAGATCTGGTTGTACCCGGAATACACATCTAAGAAGTAATAGTACTCTTTCCTCACTAGTCGGTCAAGCATCTGATCAATGAACGGAATGGGGTAGTGATCTTTCCGGGTAGCATCATTTAATTTCGGATAATATATACAAATACACTATCCGGTCACTGTTCTAGTTGGAATCAACTCATTCTTTTGATTCCTTAAAACAATCATACCAACCCTTTTGGAAACACATTATACCGGGCTTACCCACTTGCTATCAGAGGTTGGGTATACAGTTCCAGCATCTAACCACTTTATAAATTCTTTTCTTACCACTTCTTTCATCACACAATTTAGATGGCGATAATGATGTTCTTTGGGTTTATGATCCTCTTCCATATAAGTTCTGTGCATACACAACGCTAGACTAATCCCATGGATATCGGCCATCTACCAACCAGTTAATTTCTTCCTCCGATTCAATATCCGTAATTCAGCCTCAACCTGTAAATCAGACAATTGTGCAGAAAGCATAACAAGCAAAGTTTCATTAGTACCCAAATAAGCATACTTTAAGTGAGCCGGAAGAATTTTTAGTTCCAGCTTACGGGCTTCTTCTATTAATGGTGTTGGTGGAGGGCCCAACTCACAATCTAATAACTCCACTTGAGTCTGCGAGTTTCCACTAGAGCTAGATTTAAGCATGATTCAATCTTTTGATCTTCACTATCTCCCTCCAACTCATTACCCCCTAACACTTTCTCTATAAAATCTTCAGGCATAAGTGCATGTGATTCTACTATGTGATCAACCACAATAATATTTAACAACTCTTCATAAACAGAAGGTAATTTTAACGCGCGGTAGACATCAAATACTTCCACCTTATCATGTGCTCTCATTGTTAGTTGGCCAGCTACTACATCAATCAATTCTCTACCTGTGGCAAAGAAAGTCCGTCACAAGATTAATAGGACTTCAAAATCGAGTTCAAATTCTAACACCAAGAAATCTACCGGAAAAATCAATGAACCTACCTGTACTAACGCATCTTTTACCACCTCCTCCGGCCTAGGAATGGATCTATCCGCGAGTTGGAGAATAACAGTGGTTATTTTAGGACTACCCAACCCAAGCTTTTGATACAAATATAAAGGCATTAGATTATACGATCCCCTAAGTCACATAAACCTCAGGCATGAACACTTTGTGCAATAGTGATTTGCACTGTAAAACTGCCTGGATCTTTTAACTTTTTGGGCAGTCTATTTTTATCATTGAGATGCACTCCTCAGTAAATGCTACAGTTTCATACTCTGTAATCCTCATCTTGCTTGGCAAAATGTCCTTCACGTATTTAGCATACTTCGGGATACCCTGCAAAATGTCAACCAAAGGTCGATTAATGTGAACCTGTTTAAGGATAGAGAAAACACTTACCAAATAATTCATCTTCATTCTTCTTCTTTAGCCTTTGTGGAAACGAAGGTGATAACTTCTTTTTAGGCGTGGGTACCTCAACATTTTGACTTTGTCCTTCCTCTTCCACTTTCTTTTCTATGCTTCTTGCTTCAGTGTCTCTCTTCTTTGGAGCTAGTTCCTCTAATTGCAACCCACTTCTAGTGCTTACCACATGCAGTTACTTTAGGTTAGGCTTAGTATCACCAGGCAACCCATCTTGGGGACATAAGTTCAAAGAATTAACCACTTGTGCAACTTGTTTCTCTAAACTCAATTGGGACATGTGGATGTTCATGATGTTCTCATCCTGCTTATCTATTCTAGCATTTAATTTGGTCCCGTTTTAAAACATGAGCTTTCGAAAAAACTCTTCATTGGTCATCCTACCTTTGGATACACTTTGGTTTACTCTTTGGTTGAGATTTTTGTATTATTTTTCCGAACCTTGGGTACGACATTGATTTGCACCTTGTGCCTTATTTTTGTTTTGGTTCCCACCGCAAGAAAAGTTAGGATGGTTTCTCCAACCGGGGTTGTAACTATTGCCATAATTTTATTGGCCTTGGCTCTTATTCACATTACCCACATATTTAACAGAGTACGGGTTTGCCCATATTGCTCTGTGTCATGAGTTCCACTACCACATACCCTACACTAATTTACTGCTTGTTGCACCATGTTGCCGGTGCTTGATTTAGAGCAAACTGCTTAAACTGTAAAGTCATGCTATGTTGCATTGTATTTATTTTGGCATTCAAAGAAGTAGCTTGGTCTACATCTAATATCCCTGCAAGCTTTTGGGTTGTTGTTCTAGAAATATCCCTCTCATACCCTTGGTTCCCTTCCGACATTTTTTCTAGTAAATCAAAAAATGCTTCAGTTGTTATGTATATGGCTTGTCACCTGCTGCACTATTAAGAAGAGCACGAACAATATCTTTTAAACCTTCAAAGAAAGCGTGAGCTGATACCTCATAAGTCTGCATGTGGTGTGGGCAAGAAATCAACATTTTTCTTGAATCGTGCCCACTCTTGGTATATATCTTCCCTCTGTTTTTGAGAAAAGTTTGTTATTTCACCTCTTAGCTTGGCGGTTTTCTTTGATGGGTAGAATCGACTTAAGAACTTCTTTGTGAGACCATCCTAAGTAGTAATGTAGTTTGGTGGTTCAGATTCTAACCATCGCCACGCGGCTCCTAGCAATGAGTATAGGAACAATGTTAGTCTCACATAGTCCGGTGAGACTCCAAGTGGGATTTAAGTATCAGTGATGTCTATGAAGTTCATAATATGGACTTGAGGATGTTTATGGGGGAGACTAGTGAATCGCCCATTAGCATGGAGAATTTGAAACATATTTGGCTTTAATTAGTACCTTTACCCTAGTGGAGGTTTCTTAATACTAGATGCCAAATTAGCGGTGAGTGGGACTACCACATCTCCCACTGGTCTTGCTAGAATGATAGGGGCATCAGGGGGTATTCTTTGGTCATCAATATTTTCCAGATTATTCGGATCCCTGAGATTATTCAAATCTTCCGGATTGTCTTGTTGATCATTACCACGATTTACATGATGTCCTAACCCTAAGTCCCCTTGATTTATTTTTCTTCGCTGATATAAAACTCTTTCAGGTTCGTTGTAAGGATCAACCAGATCTCCTTTTCGAGTCAGACCTGAAATTCAAATGCCTTCAATAAATAAATTAAAATCAAGTAATTAGTACTTGAGTATTCTAATTGTAGACTTCAGAAAATTGAATATAAATCAATTTCCAAGTCCCTGGCAGCGACACACAAAACTTGTTGCTCCCAATTGCATACGCAAGTGTACGTGGTCGAGCAAGTAATATAGTTTCTTTTAGAAACGAGTTATCGTTCCCAAAGGACTTATGATCAACTTATATACACACTTAATTCCACAATTAAAGAGAAAAGTAACTATTTCACAGGTTGATTGTTTTGTGATTAACTACGAATATTATGGACAAGAATTTAAAGTAAACAATGACGAACAACTTTGATGTAATGTTTCAGGCAAGATTTAAAGAATTCCAGAGTTGTAGCAAATAATGGATGTCATGTATCATAAAATTGGGTTAGAACTCACTTCATTTGTCAAATTACTGGTTTATAGGGTTGATAGTATGATCCGGGTTAACCACCTCTCGTCGCCTACTCTAGTTAACTATCTAACTACATCGTATAGCGGGGATGAATAGACTAACTAGCGACCATTTATATTTCATCCTATTTTATAACCAAACAAGGTGTATGTCTTTCGGGCATCACTCATGAACACTAAGCTCCTTAATTTAATGGGCGGACCGAGCTCTCTATATTTCCTGGTCTATCTTATCTCTCCTATGGTCAATTCAAGATTTAGACACTATATTTATTCCTAGATGTCCAGTCAAGAAATAGTAAAACAAGAATATAAAAGTATTTTGAATTGACAACCGAAGATTAATTCATAAAGCCTATAATACTCAATATTCAGTTCGTAGCTACAACCCCAGAACTAAGGCATTTTTCTACTCATGCTCATAATAATCAAGAAAATATAATTTTTCGTAAACAAATCCGTAAATAGAAGAGTTAGGATGATTACAAACTTGATTCTTTCCCTTGCACACTAAACAAAATGTTGAACCCCCCACAATGGCAAACGTAGGATCTATTTATGGTAGTAGATAAAGTTTAGTACAAATCTGATTTAAATTAGAACTCCTATTTAATGTCTAAAACATGGAAAAGTCAGCACTTGCTTGGGGCGGTGCGCCTCCATCGCGCCTAGCAGCATCTGGGAATTTAACACATGTTTGCGCGGCGCGCCATAATCGCGCCCTGACATAGTCTGTGAGCGTATAGCCCTGGCGCGGCGTGCATTGTAGAGCGCCTCAACATTGGCTCGAGGGATAGGCCATGGCGCGGCGCGCCAGCGAGTGCTCCTCGCCTAGGTGCTTCCACACTTATCCATTTTTTTCATGTTTGTCTCTTTTCCTTGTTTTTCTTCGCTCCAGCTCCAATTTCTCCAGAGTTCAAACAATTACTAATCATGTGTTTGAGTACTTAATCAAAACAATCAAACACCAAATCAATCTAATAGCTAAAGATCGTCCTTAATCAACACTAAAACACGGGCAATTATTAACTACTTAGGCATATAAATATGCCTAAGATCACCAAGCACAAATATCTTTGGTAATAGTGTGTCACGACTTGAATCTTTGAGTATACACTTGATCTTTGCAAGAGTAATTCGAATCTGGTTGTGTATATTCATGATTATATCTTGGGTAGAACTATTTGAGACATCCTATTTAAACTGCTAAAGTTGAGTTTTACTTGAGGACAAACAAAAGTTTAAGTTATGGGTGTTGATGATTCCAAAGAGTGGACTTATTTCGGGCATTATTTTAATGAAAATAGTGTCCTCAAATGGTCATTCTATCTCAATATCTTATGAAAATTCTTAAGTTTTAGGTATTTAAAGTTTTAGTGTAAGCATGGACACTTAGGTGCAAAACGGGAGAAAAAAGGATGAAAAGATCTGAAGTTGAATCTTGAGAATCGCCAACTATCTTGGCGATCAAAAAAAAGGATTCATTTCGCCCATTGTTCCAGCAAGCAAAGCCCTGAATGGAGTGGATCAAAAAGGCGATGAAAGGAGCAGTCGACTCTTCGCCGAATAGTTCCATGAAGAAGACTTATCCCGCCCAATATCTAGAATGCATAGAAGCTGAAGGGAAAGAACAAACAACGATGAACTAGAAGAAGGGCGAATTGCCATACTTCTCGGCGATTCACGACTAACTTCGCCGAAAGGATTTGCAGCACTTAATCTGAAAGCTATAAATACTAGTTGTAAGTGATATTCTTAGAGAGTCTGAACATTATTATTATTTTTCACCTTTAGAACTTTAGTTTTTGTTATTTTCTCTCAACTTTGTAGAGGGTTTTGTGGGAGACTTCAAAAATGAAGCTCTTCTTCCTCAAATTGGAAGTGGGTCTGCTCCATTCGTGTTACTTTGATCATATTAAGGTTTAATTTCTTATACCCATATGATTTCTTTATCATTTTAGGTGTAATTGGTTGTTGCTTGATGTGTGGATAAAAAATCCCATTTTGGGGTGTGATTTAGAAAGTATGTGTTGATATTATTGTTGGGTCTTGCTTTGCTGATAGTTTGGATGCATTTTTGGTGATTTCACCTAGTGATTGTGGTTCAATCTAATGGGTTTGTAGTTGCAAATACAAAACCACCCATGTGTTTTTGGCTTGATCGAGAGAGAGGTCACGAAACCAAGACCGCTATATTGATGGCCTAAGGAGTAGGGCGACATGAGGTTTAGCCCGAGCGGATGAACCCTTGTCCCATATCCTAGAACTCATCATCGAAAGAACGAGTGTGGGTAAGGCGTGGTCTTCATTAGACGACTGGGTGTCTAAGAGGAACCCATTTTATATGGGTTAAGTTGCCCGAGAGGGAATTTTCTTTCACCTAAAGCTTAGCCTAGTCATCATTATCTTACAAATTTCCTATAGAAAGCATGTACCCAACGGTTTACTTCAACATATATTGCGGTCACACACCAAGGACGTCTCCCAATACTTTTTACCAAACTTGTGACAAACCTTAATTTGATATTTGGCACTTTTGTGTCATAAGCTGAATTTACTCTATTTTATTCGATAATTTCTCAAACTATTACTAACTAGACGGAAATTCTAGTTTAGCTAGTATTTTCATTATGCTCCATTGGGACACGACCCCAAACCTTGGTTGGGTTACAATATTCTCTTTTATTCGTAGACACTCAGACTGTAGGCTACTGTGGTTGATCACGATCACACAATAAACATCAATGGACTACCTATATTTTCAATTTATTGATGAGGGTTTGACTCCTACCATGTAATGCTCTCCTACATTTTATTTTTCCCTAACACCAATTATATTTTATTTTTTGAAAATAAATAAGATTTTCTAGTTTGGAAGAGCCCATCAATAATATAAAGTTTTTTCTGTTGGAGCATTGAAGCAATTTGACTTATCAAAAAAAAAATTGTTTTCCTTTTTAGTTTTTCTTTTCTGTGCACCAAAAAATAAATTTACAAACATAAATTTGGAAAATAAAAGTAGCAAAAACTAATCAATAAATACATGAGGCAAATTATCAAATCTAACAATCATTAGTGTTTTTTTATAAGAAAAACATGAATTAGCAATGAAATTCGTTGTTAAAAAGTATGTAGGTAATATTATTGTTTGACAATTTATCCCTAAATATATTAACAATGGAATTTTGATGTTTAATGATAGTGATAATTCTTTTCTCTTATTCTTTGTAATGACAAAATTGGAATAAAAAAAAAATTATTTGAAGAAACATAGTGTACCAATTAGTGATACTTTATTTGTACCCTAACTCGTAATCCAAAGAAAAAATATATATCTTTGAATTTATTTTGTATCTCTTAGATAATATTATTTTTGTAAAATCTATTGTATAAATGTGGATCAAACAAAAGAAATAGTGGAAACCCTTAATTCTTCAAACATCACAAGTAAAATGTAATCAAAAAGAAAAAAGAGGATTTATGAGAAAAATATATCATACTGAAGTGAAGTATCCATTAGTTTGACTTACTCTGTCCAATAATATCTATGTGTCTTTGTAAGTTTATCTTCCATCAACTTTATGAATCCACTCTCATCATCATAATCATCTTCAGTAAAATCTATTTGATATAGACTTTTAAAATGCTCTTTTAAACTTTCATACTTGACCTGACATTCTACGAAAGAAAATTGAAGAATACATCGACGTCGATTTGAAATAGAAGTTGAGAATTCGGCAGCCACCATTTCCCAATTTTCTAATACATGGCGTCGCAATGAATATGCCAACACCATATCTTCTTCAACCTTCTCGTGCGAATCATTTTGAAAGAAAAGTTTTAGTGTTTTTCTAAAGGAACTAAATCACTTGATTAATTATAATACAATTTTTTTCTTACAAAAATTGGCTTACCTTGCATTAATGAGTAGTTTCTAGGGTTGTTAAAAGTCTTATTTTGGTCAAATATGAATTGAATGAATCAAGACCAGCTAATCCAAATGTGGCAAAAGTAACATATAATTTTTAATGATATTAAAGTTTTATTATGAATTTCTTTTCCAAGTTGAATTTAGAAATTTTACTCACTTCTTTTCCTTATAAAAATAGAGATGAAGTGACCGCTTTACAAAACACTATTGATGTCGGCCTAGCACTCTAAACCTGGAAAAATCCCTATTCATTTGTCCAGAATCAGACTAAGAACTACACAGAAGAATCTGAATATACTAAATTGTTACCATGACCTTAAAACCTCTAATAACAACCCTGAGATGTTTGATCCGAGCTCTAGGATCCTGATCAAAACAACTTCCCCCGGACTCTTTAATAGTTGCATGAACATTCTACTAGACCAAGGATGAAAACCCCTCTTTGAAGATCTTGTACCTTATTAAATGAGGTACCACTAAAATAACAAGAAGTGCAAGACCTCTTGTCCATCAAATCCCTTAACACCTTGTGGAACATATGTCAAGACCCAAACACTCGATCCATGATGACACCTATGATAACCCAACTATAGGTAATCCAACCCGTAACCTTGAATAACAAGTAATGAGTATAAGCATAAAAACAAGTAGAAGCAACAATTTAACAAAAAGAACAAGAGAATAAGCGGAAGCAACCCAAAAATATGTACATAAAATTCCTCTAGAACATGGAAGTCACAATTAAACAATTGTTTTAACAAAATATTACAAGTCCCAAAAGTGGATAAAAACTAAAAGCTTGTCTCAAAAAACAAAAGATCAGCTATACAAAATATAGAAGGATAAAAGCAAGTCTAGGTCACGAAGTGCTCACCCTCACCTCCGATAACCCATTGACACAAGATTAAATGATTACCGCTAACATATGTAGAGTGTAGCATAAGTACAAACAAGGTACTCAATAGGAATTATAGGCCCACTAAGCAAGAAAGGTAACGACAATATGAAAATATGGAATCTAGACACAAATAGAGGTGAAACAGGAATTTAAATAAAAGTACACGAGCGTTCCAAAATATAAAGAACTGAGTACATCTAAACTAAACCTAACTGACATATAAACCCTGAAGGTTCAAAAAATATCCCGAACGGAACCCATAAGCCCGACACGTACACAAAATTTCTAAAAAACTAAGAAAAAAGTAGATGAGTCCAAATCTAGGAAGCACAATATGGGAATCCAAACCTCATATAGGGGCACCTTCCTAGCTAACAAGAGTAAACCAAGAGGCAACTTAGCCAAACAGTAAACTCCTAGAGGCACCCATCTATATAGCAAAAGTAAACCCAAGGTCATCAAAAACATCATTGAATAACCTCATAACAACCTTGAGCAATACCAATTTGGGATGACGTCCACTCCTAAGTAATCTAAATAACGCTCCAAGATCAAACAAACTCCAATACAGAATCGTCCAATATACCACGAAACCTTAAATATTGCAACGAGGCCATAGAATGAGAGAAGAAGGATAAAAGGTCATCAAATGTGGGCAGACGCCTAAACTAAGACTCATCATCTCAGATTAATGTCTTCTGCACCAATCTAAAAAGAGCTATGTCATCTGAATCGACTCGGAGATTAAACTAGGCTGAAAGGCTACACATATCACATAGACCAATTCCAAAGCATTCTTCAAATATACAACAACAACAACAACACACTAGACAAACCACAACATCAGGATTATCACATAACCCCAACTAGCATGCTCCTAATCTTAAGAAATACCTAATAGCTAGGTATGTGCCCCCAATTCACTAAAATAAACTTGAATTTACACATTCAAGCACAACCTAGGAGAAGGAAAGTGCACATGAAAGCACAACCTGCCCCCAATTCACTAAAATAAACATGAATTTACACATTTCGCGCTCCAGACAACGTATTTTGAGCTTTTCCTTTTTAAATGGCCTCAAAATGATGACACACTACCAAAAATAGTATCATATTGTTAATATGGACATGAAAACAACAAAAACAAATAAAACAAAGACAAGCCAATTTTGGATGAAGATGGGAATTGTTAGACCCACACTGGAATTTCCAAAAATGACTTCGTCAAAGGGTCCAATTCAGTACCCCAAACTTGTTTCCTCAAATGGAACAAAATTCAGGCCTCGGAAAATGTTGAATTCAGCACAGGCAAATACGTCACCAATGAAGAGAAAAAAAGCCATGGCAGCCCACAAAACATATTTTTTACCTGAAACTGAGAGTCCACCATGCTCTACAATCATTAAAATGAGTAGTCCCAAGCTTAATGAACAACCAAATTTAAACCAACCAATTCGGAGATATATCGAGGGAGAAATTGTATATATATATTAAGTACTAAAGTTAATCCCATATCATTTTTTAAGACCACATAGGTGCTGTTTAAGTGACCAGCAAAGTCTCTAAAAGAGACAGGCAACAAGAGGTGGGCCTTGCATATGTGAGCCCCTGTCTCTAATTAAAGTAACGCTCACTTAAAGGCTCAAATCTATGTAATAACTCCAAAACTAAAATTGACAACACATTTAGACAAAAATTCATATTGTAGAGCTGATAGTGGTGATGGAATTTCATTTCGATACTCATAGCTTCAATTATTACAAAAAGCACTTTTGACAACTTTAACTCTCCAAAACTCTAAAACTTCCAAAATAATCACAGGTTTTCAATCAACTTTTAAAAATGACTTCATAAACTGATCAAACACGACTCAGGGAAACTATCGAAAGGGGTAGAATGATAATTTTCTAATAGTTTAAAAAAATTACATTCAAAGTCATTACATCTCGTGATATCTAGCCATGGTAGCACATATCCTCAACATATATGAGAGTAAAAAAAGGACTCTTAGTCACCAATGGAATCAAGTACCCACAATAAGAAAGAAAGAATGGAATTCTCCTAAAGTCAAGTAATATAACATCTCGCAACCAGAAAGGACTGAAAAAGGGTTTAATATCTGAAAACACTTATTTTTTGAAAGAATAAGAAAATCTAGAAATTTTAGGTAAGTTAAAAAGTGTGTTTGGTAAACTTCAAATGGCCATAACTCCTACATTAGGATAGTTAGGTATAGTTCTAGATACGGTTGGAAATCCCTTAGAATAATCTTTCCAATGCCACTAAGTTTCGCGATTTCAAGTTTGGATGAGTGAGTTATGCTTTTCGGAAGTTGGGTTATTGGATTAAGGAAAGCACAACCCGTATTCGGGAAGGGCAAAGTTGTCTTTTTCTTACCTAATTTAATTAATTTGGTGTAGGAATTAATTGGGGTAAAACAAGACCGTTGTTCAGTTTAGGAAAATATAAATTATGCTGGGTTTTGGAGATGAGAGAAAAGAAGAGAAAAGAGGAGAGAGATCAAGAATAGCTAGAACGCTCAAGTTTTGCCCGTGGAATTCATCCAGGGTGATCCCTAAAAATGTATGTGAAATCACATAGTGTTGGGTTAGTTCACCCATAGTCCAATCTTGTGTCGATTCATCACATTTAAGTTGTTTGAATGCTAAGGATGTGAGTTCTTAAAGAACATTGTTGAAAATTCGTTGAGTTCTTCATGTTTGTGTTGTGGAAGTCCCTTGTCGATTTTATTCATGTTTCTGGGTGTAATTTCGGGTTGAATCTATTGTATATTTGTAGTATAATGATCTTAAGTGTTTGAGGGAAGAACCATGAAGGTTTAGAACATGTTTTTGAACATCTTTTCTTTACATTGCACTTTCTTTTAAATTGCTTTATATTCAAAGACAAGTAAGTTCTTTAGATTTCCTAATCAAGCCTATATTGTTTAGCATTCCAACTAGCATACTCATACATTCAATGTACTGATGCCTTTTAGCCTATATCATATCATGATGGAGATGCAGGTAATAAGGATCGGCATCCAGCTCACTGTTGATCTACTTGAGAACTCCGGAGTCAATGGTGAACCTCCTTGAAATGCAGAGGACTCTTTTACTTGCTTTCTAGTTTAGTCATTAGGATGTTGTGGGGTTTTTCCCGACATCCATCACAGTTTTTAGAGGCTTCATAGATAGACAATAAGATGTTAGTCCCTTAAATCTTTAAGTATTATTCCTTATTGTTAAGACTTGGGTCGCCAATTTTGGCCAAGTTTGAATGTTTCAATTAAAACATTATCCACATTTCCTAGAGGAGCTACTTCCGTACGGGCGAAGGAGCAAACCTCTTCTATACGATCACTAGTAGCCAGGAGAAAGAGAACTCCCCAGATGTTATCACGGGTATCGAAAAAGTGACAACCCATTGAAAAAGGCACAACTCATCAGAAAAGGCACAACCCTTTACAAAAGTCACAACCCTTCGAAAAAACAACAAACCTTCGGAAAAGTCACAACCCGTCAAAAAAATCACAATCCATTGGAAAAGTCACAACTCATTGAAAAAGTCACAATTCTTTAATTTGAAAAGGTATCTACTTTCAATATGATAAAATTAATTAAATTAATAAATAAAATAAATTGAATATTTTTAATTGGCGCTATTATAGTGAATCAACATTCGAATTTTAGAGTTCATGCTTTTAAGGTAGTAATAGTTTTCAACACGTGAGTTACACATGATTACCAATTAAGAAAATATATGTTATAATAAAGTCATAATACATAAACATGACTCCTAACTTGACTTTAGCGGACAACTATTCCCTCAAACTTTGAGTGTGTAAAAGTAGGCAATTAAACTTGGATAAAATTAAGAAAGTAGACACACGTGTTCTATATGACATACTACATGTTGGACGCCACGTAGGACACAAAATTGTCATGTAGGGTGCCATGTAGGAAGAATGTGTCTATTTGGTCAATTTTATACATGTTTATGTTTCTACTTGTGCACACCCAAAGTTAAGGGTCTTAGTTTCCAGCTGACATCAAGTTAAGAGTCATGTTTATCTATAATGCCTATAGTAAATAGTACTGCTTATTTCAGAAACATTGAAGATGGTGATGGAAAAATTAATTTGTTAAATGAAATAATGTATATATTTATTTCAATTTGATGATGTTCAATCTTGTAATAGTAGTATATATCTCATTTATATTACCTTATAGACAATATGAAACAAACACAATAACAACCAACAAATCCTTATACTAATTACTGAACAAATTACATTGATTAAGATTACATAGAAGTAGAGAACTGCAAGGAAATAAGAAGAAACAGAGAAGACATGAGAAGAGAATTACAGAAGAAAATAGAGACGAGAAATAGGGATACGATGCAACAATGATAGTCTAACCTAGCTGCGCCTAGAGATAATAGATTTATATCTGATACTTGATATTCCACTTGCCGCATATTTAGCGCGCACTTTACCCCCACGTTCTGTTAGACAAAGTCAACAAATCTTTTAGATGGTATTTTCACACGATTACTCCTTTTAGGCTGAATAAAATTATCTTCCGATTTAGCCTCGTTGTGATCCAGGTCATCACTCTGGATGTCCTCCACATCATCACTGTGTTTCATAAAAATACTTCCCTCCTGCGAAAGAACCTTGTCTCTAGGAAGACTCAACCCCATGCGCAGCAAAATCAGTTAAACTTAAAGGAGTAATTTGATGCGCTGGATCTCTAATGCATTGCTTTAATATTGAAACATGAAAAACAGGGTGAATGTGGGTCGTGGCTGGAAAATCTAGCTTGTATGCCACTTGACCAATGCGCTTAAGGACTTGAAATGGTCAAAAATAATACCTGCCCAGCTTAGGGTGTTGTTGTAAATGCACAGTGTTTTGACGGTATGGCTTAAGCTTGACAAACACCCAGTCACCTACAGAAAACTCAATCTCAGAACGATGTTTTTCGGCCAACCTCTTCATGTGAGCCTGTTCCTTAATCAAATTGAGCTTTAACAGAACCAGAATTTCATCCATATCCAGGAAACAAATTCCACCAGATAACTAGGACTACTACCCTTGATGTAGCGAATTAAAGTAGGAGGTTCTCTCCCATACACAGCCTGAAAGGGAGTCATACCTGCCGAAGTTTGAAGCGATGTATTGTACCAATACTCGGACCATGAAAACATCGAAAACCAGTGGTGTGGCGAATCAGCAACATAACAACGAAGATATTATTCCACACATTTATTAAGGGCCTCAAACTGTCCATCAGATTGTGGATGGTAGGCAGTACTCATTGCCAAAGAAGTGCCCTGCAAACGTTTGATTTCTTGCCAGAAGGTGTGCAAGAACCGAGGATCACGATCAGTGAATATGGTTCTTGGGGGTCCATGAAGACGAACAACTCTCACCACAAAGCTTTCAGCAACAATTTTTGTGGAAAAAGTAGAAGGTAAAGGAATGAAGTGACCATACTTCGTCAAACGATCAACTACAGTCATGATAGTAGATTTTCCCTTTGAGCTAGGTAAGCAAGTGATAAAATCCATTGCTATGTATTCAAATACCAAATAAGGGATTGGCAAGGGTTGCAACAATTCATCCGGATGGTGATGAACATCTTTAATTTGTTGAAAAGTTTGACAGGAAACAACAAAATTATAAATATCACACCGCATTTGCTTCTAGTAAAAATTTGAAGCTAATCTATGATATGTACGATCAACCCCAGTATGCCCACCAATAGTAGTGTCATGAAATTCATGTAACAAATGATTAAGCTATGGGGAATCAGAGGGAATGACTAATCTTCCCCTAAAAAATAGAAGGCTATCACGTAATACATATCCCAAACAGGTGGCAGACTGACCTTCTAATTGCTTCTGGATATCAAGCAGTACGGGGTGTGATTGATTGAGAGATTTCAATTCCTTCTCAAGATCATAACTGCGGGAAGAAATAGCCAGTAAGACAACGTCAGAGGGACGAGAAAGGGCATCAGCAACTTTATTTTATTTCCCTAGGCGATAGATAATTTTAAAGTCGTACTCTACCAAGTTGCTAATCCATTTTTGTTGTTCTGGCGTTTGTATAGCCTGGTTGGTCAGATTTCTTAGTCATTGATGATCAGTGAGTATTGTGAACTTGCATCCTAATAAGTATTGACGCAATTAACTCACAACTTGAGTAATGGCAAACATCTCCCTATGGTAAGTGGATGCTTCCTGCATGCGTGTGCTCAACTTCTTGCTAAAGTAAGCTATTGGGTGACCTTTTTGAGACAAGGCATCCCCTATACCTCGCCCAGACGCATCAGTTTCAAATTGAAACTCTTGCAAAAAATCCGGCAGTGCTAGTACATGATTTGTGCTAAGTTTATCTTTTAAAGTCTCAAAGGAAGCCTGTGTAGAAGTATTCCACCTAAATGGCTCCTTGCACAACAAGTCAGTGAGGGGTCCCGCTATAGATGCATAATGATGAATGAAGCGTCGGTAATAGCCTGCAAGACCAAGAAAACTACGAACTTCCTTAACATTCTTGGGCGGGGGCCACAGTTGGATAGTTGCAATTTTCCTGGAATCCACACTTAAGCCTTGCTTACATAACATATGTCCCAGATACTCTATTGAATATTGACCAAATAAACATTTGGTCTTTTTGGCCACCAATTGATGTTGTCGAAGTAATTCGAGCACTGAGCGTAAGTGGATCAGGTGGTCCTTCCAATTGGGGCTATAGATCAAGATATCATCAAAAAACACCAGCACAAAACGTCGAAGATAAGGCCTAAATATATTGTTCATGGTGGCCTGGAATGTGGACGGAGCATTTGACAACCCAAATGGCATCACAAAAAATTCGTAGTGACCATTATGTGTTCGAAATGCTGTTTTGGCGACATTTTCTGTTCTGACCCTAATCTGATGGTATCCAGATAATAAGTCGAGCTTCAAAAAATAAATAGCATCATTTAACTCATCGAATAGCTCATCAAAAGTGGGAATAGGAAATCTATCCCTCACAGTAATGTCATTGAGAGCCCTATAATCCACACAAAATCTCCAGGTACCATCTTTTTTTCGAACTAACAACACTGGAGAGAAGAATGGACTTCTGCTAAGCCTGATAACCCCATCCCTAAGCATATATGCAACCAATTGTTCCATAATTTTTTTTTGGAAGTAAGGATAGCGATACGGCTTAACATTAACTGGTTCTGCCCCGGGATTTAGGTGAATCACATGATCTTGTGACAGTGATGGTGGCAATCCTTTTGATTTAAGGAAAGCATCAGAAAACTCATCTAAAATAGAGACCAAGTTTGGCACTACTTGTAGGTAGTAATATGAAGAGACTGCATCGGTACCGACGTACCTTTGAAGGCTATGCAATTGAACTGGCATTGGCGTGTTTGGGATATCCCCTGTCAAACATATAACTTTCCCCTCTGAAGTGAATTCAAACAAATGCTCGGAATAATCTTACATAACCCTTTTGAGTGTAGAAAGCCATGCAGCGCAAAGAACAATGTCCGCACCATACATAGAAAGCAAATATAAATCAAGTGAGAGAGCATATCCACGAACCGTTAGACTAACGTTGCGTACAACACCTTCACAACGGAGTTGTTCACCTCTACCAAGCATCACAAATAAATTGGGAGTGGAGTCCACTGGAAGCTGCAAATAATTGACTACTCGCGTTTGGACAAAATTATGGTCACTTCCTCCATCCAACCATACTTGGACCAGAGATCCATTTATGTGCCCCAGAAATCGTAATGTGGATGATGAATGTCCACCTACCAAAGAATGATATGAAATAGCAGACTGCTCTTGTACCTCTAAAACTTGTAACTCTTCGGCGAATATGTCATCAAAGATAAATGGTTCTAGTAAGTCGGGTTGAACCTCTGAGCCCTCCGTTAGAAGCATTAACTGAGGCGGAGTCTTACACTTGTGGCATGCAACGTATTTTTCCTCACAATAGTAGCATAATCCACGCTCACGCCGACTTTGAATCTCAGAATATGTAAAGCGATTGATTGGTTGGCGGTTCACAGTAGAAGTCATCGTATTTGTTGGAGATGGAATGAATGAGGTTGAGGAATGTTGATTAGGATTAGAAAAATTGGTGCCCCTCTGTTAGCAAAACCTGGTCAATTTGTGCCTTTTTCTGCCTGAATGCGACGCTTATGTATATGTGCCCATTTAAGTGTGTCATCATACGTTTTAGGCTCATGAATGAGAACTGAGTTTTTGATGTCCTCTCTAAGCCCCAAAACAAAAAGCCTTACCATCAACCCATCAGGAATATCATATGTCTTATTAGCTATGGCTTCAAAACGACCCTCGACCTCCAATACTGTGGTTACTTGCCTAAGTTTTGGTTTGAAACGAACTATTGTTTTCTCTGCAAAATGCTCCCATCCGATCAATTGTTTGTTCGGAAATAACCATCCATACCACTCAAGTGCATCTCCATCAAGATAGAATCAAGCCATCGTGAGTTTCTCTGAATCTTCAATCCCGTAAAAAATAAAGGAGTGCTCTGCTTGAAAAATCCAGATGCTCTCCGCGAAATCGTCCAAATTCCACCGCCGTTGGCCTGTGCCGTAAAGTTGGTGCCGGTGGAGGGTTATCCTGTCGTGCTATTGCCATTGGTGGGTCATGATTTTTCTTATTCAGTTCCTCATATAACATTGCACGAATTTCTACTAATTCTTTCTCGAGGAAATTGGTTGCTTCCTTAACAGATCCATCAACAAGAGCCTTGACTCGTTGTTGGTCCTCCATTAAAAGGCCTCTGGATGAATGCACCAATGAAAAAAACACAATAACAACCAACTAATCTTTATATTAATTACTGAAATAATTACAACGACTAAGATTACAAAGAACAAGAGAACTGCAAGGATGAAACAGAGAAGAGATGAGAAGAGAATTATAGAAGAAAATAGAGACGAGAAATAGGGATACAATGCAACAACGATAGTCTAACCTAACTACGCCTAGAGATAATATATTTATATCCTATACTTGCTATTCCACTTGCCGAATATTTAGCGCGCACTTTACCCCCACCTTCTGTTAGACAAAGTCAAAAGTCTTTTAGATGGTATTTTCAAATGATTACTCCTTCTAGGCTGAATAAAATTATCTTCCGATTTAGCCTCGTTGTCCTCCACGTCATAACACAATATTTGTTGTGCATTTTTCTTGTCATCTAACTAGATGTGTTTTTGCACGTGTATTCCACGTTAAAATATTTAAATGACATATGAAAACACAAAGAGAATAAAAGTTAAACTAATGCAAACTTCAATTGACATTATTACAAATCAAATGAACTTCTCTTCGTCTCAAATACTAAAATCTTAAGAAATGTAAAAAAGTAAAACAAAAAGGTAATGTTTATTTATTAATAATTATTCTGAAGCAGACTTTCTGACAATATAAATCACATTAGAATAATTGATAAATAATGTCATTCTTTTGTCTTGAGCATCAAAAACACAAACCGTGACAATTATCTAACTCTTCAAAAGTCTAATAATTTTGGAAAAAGTTGTTGAGAAGCATATATCTACATCACAACAAAATTTGCTAAAAAAAATAAATGAATTTAGTCTCCATCATGTTAACTTCATATATTGGAACTGTAACATCTTGTAGACCGAAATAGCTAGGATTCAACAAAGAAATTGAAGAATAGTTATTTTTGGAAACAATAGGAAAAATCTTGAAAATTTGCCATATGTAAAAGTAAGTTTTTGGGCAACCTCAAACAGTCATAACTTCTAGCTCAGGATGAATTAGAGGTAGTTCTTGATATGGTTAGAAAGACCTTGTAGATATCTTTCTAATGCGGCCGAGTTTGTGAAATTTTGATTTCGTATAAGTGAGTTATGCCTTTCGGAAGTTGGGCTGTTGGATTAAGGATAGTCCAATCCGGATTTGGGAAGGGAAAAATTGTTTTTTCAATAACCAATTATTTTATTTAGTTTTTGGGTAAGAAATTGGGGTCTAAAGTGATTTTATTCAGTTCATGCTTTTAGAAAACAAGTTAGGGTTTTGAGAGAAGAGAAAAGAAGAGGAGAAAGGAGAAAAGAAAGCAAGTACGTTCAAGATCATCGAAGTTTGGCTTGTGAAATTTGTTGGGGTTGATCCCTAAAGAGATATGTGAGATCTTTTTGTGATGGGTTCTTCCACCCACACAACAGTATGTTTAATTAAGCGCAATTAGAGTAGATAGAATGATGAACATTGAAGTTCTTAATGAAAAACTGTTGAATTCTTGTTGGTTAAGTCATAGTATACCTTTGATTGTTTGATTCGTGTCACCGGGATGGTTTACGAGTGAAAATTGTTGGGTATTGAGGAGTTCAGTGATGCTACGTGTTTAGGGTGAGATCCATGGGAGTATAGAAGGTTTAGAATTGAAAATTAGAGAAGAAAACTTGGAAATCCCGTGTGACAATCCATGGGGCGCCGCACCTGCCAGAGCCCCTCAGGGCAGCCTCTGTCTGACAAGGCCTGGTGCGCCGTACCATCCAGAGTCTCTCCGAAGAGTTTCTGTCCGTCAAGATCTGGCGCCCTGTGCCTCTCAAAGCACCAAGGTCACCAGGAGATCTCATTTTCCCCCATCTTTTTGTACGAGTTCCTAAGTGATGTACCTATAATTCGTAGTTGTTACCAACACTCTAAACTACATCTTAACATCATGAAATCATCCATAAACATGAGATCATGACCCTTGAATCCATAATTTAATTCAAGGAAAGTTAAGATCAAAGTCGAAGAAGTTAAGAGTCAAGCCTAAAAGTTAGAAGCAAGTCAAACTGAGTTTTTAAAGTTTTCAAGAGTCTTAAACAAACATTCTAACATTGTTTAAGGCTCAATCCACAAGTTGAGCAAAGAGTAATGAGTTGAGTTTAAATCTCAACAGTTTTAATGGAACTAAGTATTCCTTAAGAGTTAAGTTTCAAGTAAAGCAATGAGTAAAGAGTGAGTTCATTTCGCAAAAGTGATAAGGGAACTAAGTAGTCCTTAAGATTTACTAATGTTTTCACATTTTCATAAAGAAAGGAAGCTAGACTTCCACAAAGACTTTGGCTAGTTTTAGAAATTGCGAACTATGATTTCCAAGAGATCTTTTAAAGGTAAGTTTGAGTAATTACCTCAAACCATAGAAGAAGTTGTTTTAAAAACTTATGAGCTTAGTATTTTGGGAGTAGTATTGAGCACCAATATGGGGATGCGAGTTCATATCAAGTCAAGTCTCCATAAGCCAGGTAGCCAGAATTGACAGATAAAGGATCATACTTTTTAGATGATTCCTTAGTGATTTTTAGCATAGACTAGTTGATCCAATTAGGGGTCGCTTCATAAAACATTGATAATGCAGGGATTAGTAATGCATGTATTAGTAACACAGGGATTAGTAATGCAAGCATTAGTAGTGCATGGATTGTTTTTTGTCAAGTGTTTCGTTCACTACTTTCCACTGAATTCTTTTTTTAATTTATAATTCTACAAAGAAATTCTTTCTTATTATACCCTTGTGTTATTATGAGTTTTTATTTCATGTAATTGAGTCAAGGTAGATAACCATTGGACCAGATAATTTTTTTAGAAGATTTATTTATCCATTTAATTAGTTAAATGAAATACATATATACATAAAATTGTAATTAATTTTAAGGTATGATGTACCACTAAGAAGATCATTGATGGCACAATGTATTTCAAATTTTTTGTTAGTCAATTATATAACTTAAACTTAATATAGATTTAAGACTACTCAAATTGTTCATACCCAAAGCTTATTTTTATTTTTATTTTTAAAACAAATAGTTCAAGTGGGTAATCGACAAATTATCTTGAATATAAAAAAATAAAATAAAAAATGGAGGAAAACAATTAGTGAGATCATTAAATTACACCAAACGGATTTGGAGAATTAAAAAAAACATTTATAACCATTCCAATATAAATAAAAAGGAAATTAAATTACAAAAAAAAAATTATAAAAAAGAATAAGGGGTTAGTTTAGTCATTTAGGGGGTCTTATCCAAGGTTTAACAAACCTTGGATTAGTTATCCCTCATTTTATAGGGATAAGATAATACGACATATGATGGATAAGCAATCCATGGATTAAATTAAATGAAGTAACCAAACAATGTATTAAATGGACTAAATTTTAATCCATGGATTATTCTACATAATACCGCCTACCAAAAGGATCCTTAGCAGTTCAGGTTCTATACCGATGGCAAGGTAAATAGCGGTCCTCTTGCAACGTGAGGTAAGATGTTGTACCATCGCATAGGCTCATAGTGATGGTGGTTGGTAAGAGCATCTCCCACAGAAACTATATTACTTTCATATATAAGTAAAGTTGAGTTAATTATTGCATCACCTATAATGAATTAAGTGTTTACACTATTTTACAAACTTTATATATATTGCATGTGTCTTTACTGCTTTATATTGAGTAGTGACTTCTTGAGTTGAGCAGAGCCAAGGTAAGTTCATTCTTAATTCTTTCAAGCTTAGTAGTGGTTGTTTAGCATTCCAACTCGCATACTCGTACACTTCAATGTACTGATGCCAGTTGACCTGCATCGTCTTCTGATGCAGACGCAGGTAACCAGGATCAACATCTAGCGCCTCGCTGATCCAACTTCAGCATTTAGAGCAAGCGGTGAACCTTTTTACTTTTCGAAGGACTCGTTAATTGCTTTCCGTATTTTCCTTATAGAATGTTGTGGGGTTTGTCCCAAAATTCATGTTAGTATTAGTAGATATTGCATAGATAAATAGATAGTCAGACAGTCAGTTTTGGGTCTCTCTTTATTTACAGATATATATATATTGTTTTGAGACTTATGTGTTATATTGCCCAAGACTATTATTTAAAGTAGTTTCTCATGAGAATGTTTCTAGGTTTATGAATGAGTTAAATTAAGTCTTCCGCTAAGTTAAGTAAGCCATGTCAAGGGTTTGCTCAAGGCCAACAACGGTCATTGAGTGCCGACCACGTCTAGGGTGTAGGCTCAGGGCGTGACAAAGTTGGTATCAAAGCAAGGTTCAAGAGTCCTAGGGATTCTATGAAGCCGTGTTTGTAGAGTCTTAGTCATCGATGTGAAGCTCTCCACATCTATGATTAGGAGGCTACAACATTTAGGAATTTCTTCCTTCTTTCATACTCACTCAGTGCATTAGAGTTTATGTCTAAAAAGTTTCCATGTAATTCTTGCTTGCGCGTGTTTCAGATCATCATGCCTCCACGAAGAGCAGTTAGAGGCCGACCAGCCAGAGGAAATGTAGAGGAGACGGAGGTACGTAATGCACAAAACGTGCAACCTCAAGGAGAGGTTACCAATGCGGAGTTTTGTGAGGCTATCCGGATGATAAGCGAAGCGATGACTAATCAGATTGGTGAACAAATAAGAGCTCAACAGAATGAGTCTGAAACCTCGAGGATTCGTGTGTTCCTAAGAATGAATCCTTCCAGCTTCACTAGTTCAAGAACAACTGAGGATCCAAAAAATATTGTGGAAGAATTAAAGAAGGTCTTCGATGTATTGCATATGGTAGATGCTAGAAAGTTGAACTGGCCACATATCAACTGAAGAATGTGCTGGGACTTTGTTTGATTATTTGAAGGAGAACAGAGATGAGGATGCACCACATCCAAGTTGGGCTTGCTTTGAAGAAGTCTTCTTGGGGCGTTTCTTCCCCCGAGAACTGAAGGAAGCAAAGCTACGAAAGTTCCCTACTTTGAAACATGACTCCTTGAGTGTTCATGAGTATGGTTTAAAGTTTACCCAACTATCTCGCTATGCTCCGGATATGGTTAAGGATATGACCAGCAGAATAATCTTGTTTATTGCTGGCTTGAGTCGTGCTTCAAGAAAAGATGGTAGGGTTGCAATGTTGATTGGGCATATGGACATTTCAAGGTTAATGGTCTATGTGCAATAATGTTGATTGGGCACATGGACATTTCAAGGTTAATGGTCTATGTCCAACAAGTTGAAGAGGAGAATTTGAGGGACAAAGAGGAGTACATAAACAAGAATCCTAAGACTGTGAATGAATCTGGTCACAAGAAGGGTAGTCGAAGTCGACCAAAATTTCATAAACAAAAAGGGCATGCACCATCATCTGCACTGACCAAAATTTCATAAACAAAAATGGCATGCACCATCATCTGCTAGTGCACTCACGCCCAGAAACAGATGTGCGTATAATGGCCAGAATTTGTAGAACTTTAAGGCTAGACCAGACCAGTCCCAAGGTAGTGTGGCATAAGGAGGTAGTTGCCACATGCTTGTGGTAGGTGTGGTAGAAACCACGCCGGTAAGTGTTGTGATGGCAATATCAAAGTTGGGCTTGCTTTGAAGAAGCCTTCTTGGGGCTTTTCTTCCCCCGAGAACTTAACGAAGAAAAGATACGAAAGTTCCTTACGTTGAAACATGAATCCTTGAGTGTTCATGAGTATGGGTTAAAGTTCACCCAACTGTCTCGCTATGCTCCGTAGATGGTTAAGGATATGACAAGTAGAATGAGCTTGTTTGTTGATGGCTTGGGGCGTGCTTCAAGAAAAGATGGTAGGGTTGCAATGTTGATTGGTCACATGGACATTTCAAGGTTAATGGTCTATGTGAAACAATTTGAAGAGTAGAAGCTAAGGGACAAAGAGGAGTACATGAACAAGAATTCTAAGACTGGAAATGAATCTGGTCACAAGAAGGGTGGTCCAAGTCGACCAAAATTTCAGAAACAAAAAGCGCATGCACCATCATCTGCTAGTGCACTCGCGCTGAGAAATAGAGTATAATGGCCAGAATTTGTAGAACTTTAAGGCTAGACCAGCGCAGTCCCAAGGTAGTGTGGCATAAGAAGGTAGTTCGGCTCATGATTGTGGTATGTGTGGTAGAAACCACACTGGTAAGTGTCGTGACGGCAAGTCGGGTTGCTTTAAGTGCGGTCAAGAGGGGAATTACATGAAAGATTGTCAAAACCATAAGTAGGGAGGTGGAAATCCGGGTAATAGAGCCTAATATTCATCAGTTTCTCCCCTAGACAGGGCTGCACCTAGAGGAGCCACTTCTGGTACTGGCGGAGGGGAAAACCGTCTCTATGAATTCACTAGCCGCGAAGAGCAATTTCTCCAGATATTTTCATGGGTATGATCAAATTAATTCCTTTTGATGTTTATGCTTTGTTAGACCTAGGAGCAATTTTATCTTTTGTAACTCCTTATGTTGCAAATCAGTTTGAGATCCTTCCTGAAAAACTTTGTGAACCCTTCTATGTTTCTACACCTATTAGGGAGTCTATTCCCACGGAAAGACTCTATCGTGATTATCCCATTTGCATTAATCACAAGAACTCCATGGTTGATCTAGTAGAGTTATACATGGTAGATTTTGATGTCATATTGAGTATGAACTAGCTTCATGCCTGTTATGCGTCAATAGATTATAGAACTAGAGTTGTCAAGTTCTAGGTTCATAATGATCCAGTCATAGAGTGGAGTAGTAATTCAGCAGTGCCTAAGGGTTGTTTAATTTTGTACCTTAAGACGATAAAGTTAGTTTCAGTCTATGACTTTGTCCGAGTTAATGACTCAAGTGCCTATGTACCTTCCCTTCAGTCAGTTTCTATAGGGAAAGAGTTTCCAAAAGTCTTTCCTGATGATCTACCCAGAGTCCCTCCCAAAAGAGAGATAAACTTCGGCATAAAAATCATCCCAGATACTCGTCCTATCTCTATTCTTCCATAAAAAATTGCACTAGCAGAGTCAAAAGAGCTAAAAGAACAATTAAAGATTTGTTAGATAAAGGCTTCATTTGACCAAGTGTCTCACCTTGGGGCGCTCCAGTCTTGTTTGTAAGGAAAAAGGATGGTTTCCTTAGGATGTGTATAGACTACCACCAACTGAATAAGGTGACCATCAAGGATAAATATCCTATTCCAAGGATAGATGATCTTTTCGACCAGCTTCAGAGTGCTTCTTGGTTCTCGAAAATTGATCTCAGATCAGTCTATCATCAGTCAAAAGTTAGGGAATGTGATACTCCAAAGACAACTATTAGAGCAAGATATGGGCATTATGAATTTTTGGTGATGTCCTTTGGTTTGACAAATGCACCTGCAGCGTTCATGGATCTTATGAATTGAATCTTCAAACATTATTTAGATTTGTTTGTCAATGTCTTCATTGATGACATACTGGTTTATTCAAGGAATGAAGAAGATCATGCTAGTCACCTTAGTATTGTTCTTCCGACTTTGAAAGATAAGGAGCAATATGCCAAGTTTTCCAAGTGTGAGTTTTAGCTCAAGTCTGGCATTTTTGGGCCACATCGTTTCTGGTGATGGGATTATGATACCCAAAAGATAGAAGCAACTCAGAGTTGGCCTAGAGCCACGTCTCTAACTTATATAAGGAGTTTCTTGGGTTTGGCTGGCTATTATAGGAGATTTGTTGAAGGGTTTTCATCTATCTCGACTCCTTTAACCAATTTAACTCAGAAGACAACCAAGTTTCAATGGTCTGAAGCTTGTGAGAAAATCTTTCATGAGTTGATAAAGAGATTGACTACCACTACGGTTTTGACCTTACTAGAGGGTACTTTAGGTTTTGTAGTGTACTGTGAGTCATCGAGAGTTGGTTTGGGCAGTGATTTAATGTAGAAAGGCAAGATTATATCTTATGCCTCTAGGCAGTTGAAGGTTCATGAGAAGAACTACCCAACCCATGACTTAGAGTTGGTTGCTCTAGTTTTTGCCTTGAAAATATGGCGTCACTACTTCTATGGGGGTGCATGCGGACATATTCGATGATCACAAGAGCCTCCAATATGTGTTCACTCAGAAGGAGCTAAATCTCAGACATAGGAGGTGGTTAAAATTACTCAAGGATTATGACATGAGTATTATTTATCACCCAGGTAAGGCTAATATAGTTGTTGATGTCTTAAGCATGTTATCCATGGGAGTACCGCCCATGTTGAAGAAGAAAAGAGGGAGTTAGCTAAAGATGTGCACAAACTCACACGTCTGGGATTTAGACTAATGAACTCCACAAAATGAGGGATATTGCTGACTGATGGGGCTGAATCATCAATACTGTCAGAGGTGAAAGAGTAACAAGAGCAAGACCCTATTTTGCTTAAATTGAAGGCAAATGTTCATAAGCAAAGAGTATTAGCTTTTGAACAAGAGGGAGATGGTGTGTTGAATTACGAAGGTAGGCTGTATGTACCTAGGGTGAATGAACTCCCAGAGAGGATACTAGAGGAGGCTCATAGCTCCAGGTATTCCATTCAACCGGGTTCCACCAAGATGTACTGCAATTTGAGAGAGGTATATTGGTGAGAAGGCATGAAGAAAGATATTGTCGAGTTTGTTGCCAAGTTCCCAAATTGCCAACAAGTGAAAGTACAGCACCAAAAGCTTGGAGGTTTGGCTCAGACTATAGAACTTCCGGAATGGAAGTGGGAGTTGATTAAAATGGATTTTATCACAGGCCTTCAAAGATCTCGCAGGCATCCTGATACTTTTGGGGTAATTATCGATAGAATGACAAAGTCAGCTCACTTTTTGCCGGTAAAGACTACCTATTCCACCGAGGATTATGCTAAGTTGTACAGTCAAGAAGTAATAAGACTTCATGGAGTTCTGGTCACCATTATTTTAGATAGAGGGGCACAATTTACTACTCACTTCTGGAAATTTTTCAAGAAAGGTTTTGGTTCAAAGGTGAACTTAAGCACTACTTTTCATCCTCAGAGAGATGGACAAGCATAGCGTACTGTCTAGACTTTAGAAGACATGTTGAGAGCTTGTCTTATTGATTTCAAAGGGAATTGGGATGATCATATACCTCTCATTGAGTTTGTTACAACAACACTTACCATTCGAGCATCCAAATGGATCCATATGAGGCTCTTTATGGGATAAGATGCAGATCTCCTATTGGGTGTTCGTAGTTGGTGAATCAGGTTTAATAGGACTAAATTTAGTTTACCAAAAGTTAAAGTGATACAAGAGAGGTTGAAGACAGCACAGAGTCGCAAAAAGTCCTACACAATTGTTACGAGAAGACCATTAGAGTTTGAGGTGTACGATTGGGTATATCTTATGGTTTCACCCATGAATGGGTTTATGAGGTTTGGTAAGAAGGGGAAGCTTAGTTCCTGATATATTGGACCTTACAGAATATCCAAGAGAGTGAGCAATGTAGCTTATGAGTTAGAGCTACCACCAGAATTAGCAGAGATCCATCCGGTATTCCATATATCCATGTTGAAGAAGTGCATGGGGTGATTCTTCATTGATCGTACCAACTGAGAATGTTAGGATTAAGGATAGCTTATCCTATGATGAGATTCTGGTTCAAATTTTGGATTGTCAAGTTCGCAAGTTGAGAACTAAAGAAGTGGCATCAGTCAAGGTCCTTTGGAGGAACCAATTTGTTGAACAAGCAACTTGGTAAGTTGAGGAGGATATGAAGAAGAGATATCCACATCTCTTTAAATCCGGAAAGAATGCTGATCAAGGTACTAAATTCTCTTCTAAGCACTTTATAAGACTATGTGTAAGCATGTTATTACTTGTTTTTGTTGGTTGAGTGTTGAATTGATGTTACTACCCTTAGCTTAGTGAAAGAGTTGTCATTAGAGGACGAATGTTCCCAAGGGGGAGATATTGTAACATCTCGTAGACCAAAATATCTAGGATTGAACAAAGAAATTAAAGAATAGTTATTTTTGGAAAGAATAGGAAAAATCAGGAAAATTTCCTAAGTGTAAAAGTATATTTTTGTGCAACTTTAAACGGCCATAACTTCTAGATCAGGATGAGTTAGAGGTATTTATTGATATGGTTGGAAATCCCTTGGAGAGATCTCTCCAACTCCGCAAAGTTTGCACGATTTCAATTTCATATGAGTGATTTTTGCCTTTTCGAATTTGGGTTGTTGGATTAAGGATAGTCCAATCCAGATTTGGGAAGGCAAAGTTGTTTTTTCCTTACCCAATATTTAGTTTTTCGGTAATTAATTGGGCTCTAAACTGATTTTATTCAGTTCACACTTTTATAAAACAAGTTAGGGTTTTAAGTGAAGAGAAAAGAAGAGGAGAAAAGAGGAGAAATGAGAAAAGGAAGCAAGAACGTTTAAGATTGTCAAAATTTGGCATGTGGAATTCGACGGGGGTGATATCTAAAAAGGTATGTGAGATCTTTCTGTGATGGGCTCTTCCACTCACACAATATGTTTAATTCAACGCAATTAGAGTAGATTTAATAATGAATATTGAAGTTCTTGATGAAAAACTATTGAATTCTTGTTGGTTTAGTTGTAGTATACCTTTGGTTGTTTGATTCATGTTTCTGGGCTATTTTACAAGTCTAAACTATTGGGTATTGAGGATTTTAGTGATCCTAAGTGTTTGGGGTGAGATCCATGGGAGTTTAGAAGGTTTAGAATTGAAAATCAGAGAAGAAAAGTCAGAAATCCTGTTTGAGAAGCCCTGGGGGGCCGCGCCTGCCAGATCCTCTCAGGGAAGCCTTTGTCTGATAGGGACTGGCTTGCCGCATCAGCTAGAGCCTCTCAGGACAGTTTCTGTCCATCAAGCTCTGGAGCCCCGCGCCCCTCAGAGCGCCAGGGCAACCTGGAGATCTCTTTTTCCCCCATCTTTTCGTACGAGTTTCTAAGTGATGTACCTATAAATCCTAGTTGATTGCAACACTCTAAAGTAAATCTAATCATCATGAAATCATCCATTAATATGAAATCATGATCCTTGAATCTATAATCCAATTCAATTAAATTTAAGATCAAAGTCGAAGAAGTTAAAAGTAGTTAACAAGAAAGTCAAAGTGAGTTCTTTAAGCTTTCAAGAGTCTTAAACAAACATTCTAACTTTGTTTTAAAGCTAAATCCACAAGTTGAGCAAAGAGTAATGAGTTGAGTTTAAATCTCAAAAGTTATAAGGGAACTACGGATTCCCTAGGAGTTAAGTTTCAAGTAAAGCAAAGAGAAATGAGTGAGTTCATTTCTCAAAATCTCTAAGGGAACTAAGTAGTCCTTAAGAGTTACAAATGTTTTCCCATTTTGAGAAATAAAGGAATCTAGACTTTCACAAAGCCTTTGGCTAGTTTAAATAAATAGGAACTTTGATTTCCAAGAGAGCTTTTAAAGATAAGTTTTAGAAATTACCTCAAACCAGAGAAGAAGTTGTTTTAAAAACATATGAGCTAAGTATTTTGGGAGTAGTATTGAGCACCGATATGGGGACGCAACTTCATATCAACTGAAGTCTCCATAAACCATGTAGCAAACATGGACAGATAAAGGATCATACTTTTTAGATAATTTCCTAGTACTTTTTAGCATAGACTAGTGGATCCACTTAGTAGTCCAGGTTGTATACCGATGGCAAGGTATAGAGCGGTCCTCTTGCAATGTGAGGTAAGACGTTGTACCATCGCTTAGGCTTATAGTTATGGTTGTCAGTTAGCAGAAACTATATTACTTTCATAAATCAGCAAAGTTGAGTTTATTGTTGAATTATATATATATATATATATATATATATATATATATATATATATATATATATATATATATATATATATATATTGCATGTGTCTTTACTTGTTTATATTGAGTTGTGACTTCTTGAGTTGAGCTGAGATAAGGTAAGTTCATTTTTAATCCTTTCAAGCTTTGTAGTTGTTGTTTAGCATTCCAACTAGCATACTCGTACATTTAATGTATTGATGCCAGTTGGCATGCATCGTCTTATGATGCAGACGCAGATAACCAGGATCAGCATCCAGCGCCTCGTTGATCCAGCTTGAACATTCGGAGTCAGTGGTGAGCCTCTTTACATTTGTATGACTCTTATATTACTTTCGGTATTTCCTTTAAAGAATGTACTATATTGTAATATATTACTTTTCGTATTTCCCCAACATTCATCTTAGTATTAGTAGAGGCTTCATAGACAAATAGATAGTCAGAGAGATAGTTTTGGGTCTCTCTTTATTTACAAAAATATATATTGTTTTGAGACTTATGTGTCATTTTGTCCAAGACTATTATTTAAAGTAGTTTCTCATGAGAATATTTTCATCTTTATGAATTAGTTAAATTATGTTTTCCTCTAAGTTAAGTAAGCCAGGTCAAGGGTTCGTTCAAGTCCAACAATGGTCGTTGGGTGCCGGTCACGTCCAGGGTGTAGGCAACGGGCGTGACAGGAATATTACATATTAATGTATATATTAAGTTAAAATAATAATAATTATTTTATCAAAATTATTTTCCTCAAGTACTCGAGGTTATGGAATATACAATCTTGGGATAAAACGATTTACTTCATCAGAATAGTGGTACCTAATATTCCTCTAAACTTTGAACTCACTTAATGTCAATAAATTACACGAAATTTATTAAAATTCATCAATAAAAAGCGTAGAAGATTAAAAAAATAATTGTTGAAAAATAAGACGAAGCTTCTCTATTTGTAGTTAGCAAAGGGTAGTATGAACATGTGTGTTTTTTTGTGGCTTATCTGAAAAGTCATGACCTTTTCGAGAAGTCACAACCTTTTCGAAAAGTCACAACGTATTTAACTTATTTAAAAGGTTAGAACTCTTTGTAAAAGTCACAACTCTTCAGAAAAGTCACAACACATCGAAAAATCACAACCCTTTGAGAAAAGTCACAACTTATCAAAAAAGTCACAACTCATAAGAAAACTCAAAATCCTAAGTTAGGGATATTATAGGAATTTAACATTAAAGTAAGGAGTTCATTCTATATATATATATATATATATATATATATATATATATATATATATATATATATATATATATATATATATATATATATATATATATATATATATGTATATATATATATATATATATATATGTATATATATGTATATGACGGTCACAAATAATAATTGCATTAAACTTGCAAATACTTTTTTGCTAATATCCATACATTAACAATAATGGAAAAAAAGGTTCTTAAAAAATATTAGCAATATTCCAACATGAATTTGATTATTTGTCATTATCACATAACTCAAGAACCTCTAATGAATAAATTATTCACGAAATGATAAATCATTGGTTCTTTGTCAACATTAAAACAAAAATAAAGAAGAAATAAGAATATATATGCAAGGCATTTGGTAATAAAAAGAAGTATTTAAGTTGCATAGATTATACAATTGTGATATATGTCTTATGAGAAATTAAAAAATTTCTTAACATATTCAGAAAAGAAATTACGCCTTAACATGAAAGCAATTATAACTTTTGAACTTGCATAATAAATTTCTTCTATTGATAAGTGAGAAATTTCATATGTATGTACAAATAATAGACTTTAAAACATGTACTCAAAAACAACAATTAATATCATAAGCGTAAATTAATGAGTGTAAAAAAATATACAAGGATATTTAAAAATAGAATAAAATAGAAAGGAAAAAACGATTCCACTGAATGCACAATGTCCCATTAAGAAAACTATTCCCATCTAATACCAGAGGTTTAAAGAATTACATCCTCTGAGGATGTAATAATTTTATTCATCAACTTATTGATATAAAAATAGTGGTGTGAGTAAGTTACTCAACAGGAGCAAAGTACACGAATATTTAATTTTGCGGAAATAGAAGAAGAAGAAGATCGGAATTTTTGTTCTTTTAAAATGAGAGAAAAACCCTCTATTTATAGACAACAAAGGGTATTGTGAACAAATGTTTATTATGTCTTATTATAAAGGTTACAAATATTTGGAATAGTTGGAACCCTTAAGAAAGTTCACAACCTTTCATAAATGTCACAATTTTTCATGAAGTCGCAACTCTTCATTAAAGTCACAACTTCTATAAAATTCAAAATTTTTGATAAAAGTCTTGTTTCATTGAAGTCACAACTTTTGAAAAGAGTCGCAACTCTTCATTAAAGTTGCAACTTTTCATAAAAGTCACATATTTTAATGAAAGAGGAAGACTAGTTTTGAAACTAAATAAATTTAAAGGCAAATTCTTGCTTGTGATGAAGCAACGTAGGTGGACATAGGATTCTCTTATATATATATATATATATATATATATATTCACATATTCGTGATGTCAATAAAACAACTTCATTAATTCACATGTATCTTCTGTTACAACTCCTTTTTAATTAATGTCATGATTAATTTATCTTGGTTTAGTAAACGTTTTTGATATGCTGGTGTGACAACTCTAATCATGTACAAAACTATCAAGAATGAGTCATTTGTTATGAATTAGATGTTTAATATTGAAAATATTTTATTTTATCTTAGTTTATTTGGTAGTCATTTGAATTTCTGTAAAAAAATATATTTTCATTATCAACCACCTAGTTTATAATCAATTACATGCTCTTAATAATCTTGTATGTGATTAGCGCTAAAAATCAGTCAAAGAAACAAATTTAATGATCAAGATAAATTTATTGTGGCGATAATTTATTTTTTTAAAAAAATAAAGGTGTGAGGGAACATACATATGAATTAACAAAGTTTTTTGTTGTTGTTTAGGTTCAGTTAAATTAAAGAGAAAGAATACATATGAATGATCAACCAAAAAATATACATCACCTTAAAAGTTGAATATTTAGGCTCCAAATGGCCAAATCAAAATTTATTTTAACAAAGTAGTTTTCTTGAGGTATACATACATAGAATTTCATTAATAATAAATATAAAGGAAGCATATAAAATGAGAAACAAAAAGATAGGCATCACAGCTGAATTTATCAATAAATATTATTCTAATCGATAGAGATTTTCTCTAAATAAGATGCTTAAAGAGATATATATTGAATATGTTTTATTAAGGATGAACAAAGTTACCCAAGCTCATACAGACAACATAATTATAAATTAAATAAATGAATGTTTGATGTTTCAGCACTCTAACATAAATAAAGGAGTTTTCAATATAGATGTTTTGAATAGGTTTCAACTTGCTAACATGATAAATGTAACAAGAAGAGTAATAACATCTTATATATCATTAAATGACTAGATTAAATCTTGATAACTTACTCAAAATATTGTCCCTTCCTTTCATCAATAGTGGTGTACTTAAGTTATGGATTTGATCGTCAAACAATGTATTAACTATAAATATCACACAATTATTAGCTACTTCAATTTTATCTCCATTAGGAAATAATAATCAACGTGTTTTTGTTTATTTGGTGCCTATTGTTTTCCTCCTAATTACTTTGAACATCTTTTCTTTACAATGCACTTGCTTTTCAATTGCTTTATATTCAAATGAGTCCACTATGTTGAGTTGAGCCAAGTAAGTTCTTTAGATTTCCTAATCAAACCTATATTGTTTAGCATTACAACTAGCATACTCGTACATTCAATGTACTGATGCTTTTTGGCCTACATCATATCATGATGGAGACGCAGGTAATGAGGATCGTCACTTAGCTCACTGTTGATCCATTTGAGCACTCCGGAGTCAGTGGTGAGCCTCCTTGAAATGTAGAGGACTCTTTTACTTGGTTTCTAGTTTAGTCATTATGATGTTGTGGGGGTTTTCCCGATATCCATCTCAGTTTTAGAGGCTTCATAGATAGACAATAAGATGTTAGTCCCTTAAGTCTTTAAGTATTATTCCTTATTATTAAGACTTGGGTCGCCAGTTTTGACCAAGTTTGAATGTTTCAATTTTAAAACATTATCAACATTTACATTTTCTCCACTTTAGTTAAGTTTATGATTATTGTCTTCTTCTGAGTTAAGTAAGTCAGGACATGGGTCTGCTCGAGTCTAGCAATGGTCACCGAGTGCCGCGCATGCCCTGGGTGTAGGCTCGGGGCGTGACAAAGTTGGTATTAGAGCATAAACTTCAAGAGTCCTAGGGAGTCTATGAAGATGTGTCTGTGGATTTCTATTAATCGGTGTGAAGCGCCCTACATCTATAATTAGGAGACTACTATAGATGTAGTGGTTGCGCCTATTTCAAATAATTCGTGGTTGCGCCTGTTTCAAATATTCATGCCTCCACGAAGAGCAGACAGAAGTTTTCGAGCAAGGAGAAATAATGAACCACAACAACAAGGGTTCCTAATGCACCAAATGTGGAAACTCAAGGAGACGTCACCAATGCTGAATTTCGTGAGACAATCTGGATGTTAAGACAAGCGGTGACTAACCAAGTTGGCAAAAAATGACGAGCTCGACATGAAGAGGCTGACACTTCAAGGATTCGTGAGTTCTTGAGGATAAACCCTCCAAATTTCATCGGTTCAAGCACTATTGAGGATCCGGAGAGGAACTTAGGAAGGTGTTCGATCTAATGCATGTTGCTGGTGATGAGAGAGTTGAGCTAGCTACATATAAACTAAAAAATGTTTCTAGGACTTGGTTTGATAAGTGGAAGGAGGGTAGATATGAGGATGCACCACATCCGAGTTGGGCCTATTTTGAAGAAGCTTTCATGGGGAAATTCTTTCCTCACTAATTAAAAGAGTCTAAGGTACATGAATCTCTTACACTCAAGCAGGTTTCTCTTGGTGTGCATGAGTATGGGTTGAAGTCCACCCAAATATCTCATTATGCTCCATAAATGGTTAAGGACATGAGGAGCAGAATGATTTTGTTTGTTGCTGGATTGGGTCGTTCATCAAACAAAGATGGCTGGACAACAATACTTATTGGGGACATGGACATTTCAAGATTGACGATCTATGTGCAGTAGGTAGTGGATGTAAAGCTGAGAGATAGAGAGGAGTTCAAGAACAAGAGGGCTAAGATAGGGAAGGAGTTCGGGCAACAGAAGAGTAATGCTAACCGATCATCCTTTCAACAAGAACAGAAGGGTCCTACTCCATCATCTACTAGTCCACCTACACCTAAGAACAAGAGTGAGTACTATTGTTAGAGTTACAGAGTTAAACCTTCCTATTCACAGGGTAGTATGGCGCAAGAAGGTAGCAAGACTCAAGCCTGGGCCAAGTATGGTTGAAACTACTCCGGAGTTTGTCGTGACGGTACCGCTGGTTTTTCAAGTGTGATCAGACCGGGTATTTTATGAGAGAGTGTCCAAATAATAAGCAGGGAAATGGTACTGGGGCAATAGAGCCCAATATTCTTAAGTTACTCCACCAGATAGTGGTTCACTTAGATGAACTACTTCCAGAACTGGCGGAGGAACAAACCACCTTGTATACTCTCAATATTCGCCAAGATCAAGAGGATTAGACAGATGTTAAAACTGGTATGATTCAAGTCTTTGAATTTACTATTTATGCTTTGCTAACCTAGGAGCAAGTTTATCTTTTATAACTCCATATGTTGCTATGAACTTTAATTTTATTCCTGAGCAACTTAGTGAATCATTCAATGTTTCTACATATGTTGGTGAGTCCATTCTAGTAGAGAGAGTTTATCTTGGTTATCCCATTTTCGTCAATCAGAAGAGTACAAAGTGAACTTAGTTGAGTTAGACATTGTAGACTTTGATGTAATTATTTGTATGGACTGGCTTCATGCATGTTATGCCACAATTGATTGTAGACCTCGAGTTGTCAAGTTTCAGTTTCCAAATGAGCCAGTCTTAGAGTGGAAAAGTAGTTAAGTAGTGCCTCAGGGTCGTTTCATTTTGCAGCTTAAGACAAGGAAGTTATTTTCCAAATGGTGTGTCTATTACTTAGTCCAAGTTAATTACTCAAGTGTCGAGATACCTCTTATTCAGTTAGTTTCAGTAGTAAAAAGAGTTTCTAGAACTCTTTCCAGATGATCTTTCAAGATTCTCTCCTAAGAGAGAGAGAGATTTTGGTATAGATCTTCTTCCAAATACTCATCTTATCTCTATTCTGCCATATAGAATGGCACCAACAGAGTTGAAAGAGTTGAAAGAATAGTTGAAATATCGGTTAGATAAGGGCTTTATTTGACCAGAGTCTCACCTTGGGGCATTCCGGTCTTATTTGTAAGAAAGAAAGATTGTTCTCTTAGGATGTGTATAGATTACTGTCAATTAAACAAGGTTACCATTAAGAATAAGTATCCTCTTCCAAGTGTTGATGACATTTTCGATCAACTTCAGGGTGTTTCCTATTTCTCAAAGATTGACCTTAGATCAGGGAACCATCAATTGAATGTTAGGGAATGTAACATTACAAAGAAAACTTTGAGAATAAGATATGGCATTGTGATTTCTTGGTCATGTTCTTTTGGTTGAACAATGTGCCTGCAACATTCATGGATCTTATGAATAGAATCTTCAAACCTTTTTGTATACGTTTGTTATCGTCTTAGTTGATGACATACTAATCAATTGAAGGAATGAAGAAGATCATGCTAGTCACCTCAGGATAGTCCTTCAAACATAAAGAGATAAGAAGTTGTGTGCTAAATTCTCAAAATGTGAGTTTTTGCTTAAGTCTATGGCATTGTTGGGCCACGTAGTTTCCGGTGATGGAATTACAGTTGATGCCCAAAAGATAACATCAGTTTAGAGATGGCCTAGACCCACGTGTCCAACTGATATTAGAAGTTTCTTGGGTTTGGATGGATAATATAGAACATTGGTTGAGGTTTTTGTTTTCTTCTATTTCATCTCCTTTGGACAAGTTGACTCATAAGACAATTAAGTTTCAATGGTCTAAAGCTTGTGAGAAAAACTTTCCGAAATTGAAAAAGAGGTTGACTACTGCCCAGTGTTGACCTTACTGAAAGGTACTCAAGGCTTTGTTGTATGTTGTGATGCATCTAGAGTTGGTTTGGGTTGTGTCCAAATGTTGAATGGCAAGGTTATAGCATATACTTCCACACAGTTGAAAGTTCATGAGAAGAATTACCCAACCTATGACTTAGAGTTGACAACGTAGTTTATTCCTTGAAAATATGACGTCACTATTTGTATGGTGTTCAAGTTGATGTATTCACTGATCACAAGAGCCTGCAATATGTATTCACTTAGAAAGAGCTTAATCTCAGAAAAAAAGGAGATGGATAAAATTGCTTGACGATTATGACATGAGCATTTTTTACCACCCAGGTAAGGCTAATGTTGTTGTTGATGGCTTGAAAAGGTTGTCTATGATTACTACATCCCATCTTGAAAAAGACAAGAAAGAACTAGCAAAAGATGTGCATAGAATTGCAATCATAGGAGTCCGACTTGTGGATTCCACAGAAGGACAAATAGTGGTGACGAATAGGGATGAATGATGATTAGTGTCATAGGTGAAAGAGAAGCATGACCAAGATCCCATTTTGCTTGACTTGACGGCAAATGTTCATAAGCAAAGAGTATTAACATTTGAACATGGGGAGATGGTATTTTCAGATATCAAGGTATATTGTGTGTAACAATGGTGGATGGACTCCAAGAGAGCATCATGGAGGAAGCTCATAGCTCTAGATATTCCATTCATCCGATTTCCACAAAGATTTACTGCTATTTAAGAGAAGTATATTGGTGGGAACGTTTAAAGAAGGGCATTGCTAAATTTATTGCCGAGTGCCCGAATTGTCGGCAAGTTAGTGTAAAGCACTAAAGGCCTGAAGGTTTGTCTCAAAATATATAAATTTTGGAATGGAAGTGTGAGATGATAAATATGTACTTCAATCACAGGGTTACCAAGGCAGCATGCTTCTATTTGGGTGATTGTCGATAGAATGTAAAAAGCAACCCACTTTTTACATGTAAATACTACCCATTCGGCAGAGGATTATGCAAAATTGTACATTCAAGAGCTGGTAAGACTTCACGGAGTTCCGGTATCCATTTTTTTATATTGAGATGCACAATTTATTGCACAGTTCTGGAAATTATTCAGAAAGGTTTGGGTCCAAAGGTGAACTTAAGTATGTCCTTTTATCCTTAAACTGACGGAAAAGCAGAGGATAATATTGAGACCTTAGAGGATATGTTGAGGGCATGCGTGATTGATTTCAAAGGTAATTGGTATGATCACCTGCCTCTCATTGAATTTGCCAACAACAATAGTTACCACTTTAGTATCCAGAAGCTCTTTATGGGAGAAGATTTAGATCTTCTATTGGATGGTTTGAAGTGGGTGAAATAAGGTTGATATGACCAGATTTAGTTCCCCAAGATATGGAGAAGGTGAAAATGATTCAAGAGAGGTTGAAGACCGCACATAATCGTCAGAAATCCTATACTAATGATAGGAGAAGAGCGTTGGAGTTTGAAGTAGATGATTGGGTCTACTTGAAAGTTTCACCCATGAAGGGTGTTATGGGTTTGGTGAGAATGGGAAACTTAGTCCCCCAGTATATTGGACCTTTAGTTGGAGATAAAACAAGAGTTAGTAGCGGTTTATCCGGTATTTCATGTCTCCATGTTCAAGAAGTGCATAGGTGATCATTCATTGATCATTCTAATTGAAAATGTTGGGATCAAAGATAACTTGTCTTATGAGGAGATTTCGGTGCAAATTCATGATCACCAAATTCGCAAGTTGAGAACAAAAGAGGTAGAACTAATCAAGATCCTTTGGAGGAATCAATTTGTTGAAGAAACTACTTGGGAAACTGAAGAGTACATGAAGAAGAGATATCCACATCTCTTTGAATACAGAGAAAATGCAGACCAATGTACTAATTTTCTTCTTAGTACTCTATGAGTTATGAGTAAGCATGCTGTTTTAGTTGCATTTGATTGGTGGGTGTTTGAACTTGATGTTACCGCCCTTAGTCTAGTAAGAATACCTTCATTCAACGACAAATGTTTCCAAGGGGGAGATATTGTAACATCTCGCAACTAGAGAAGACAAGAAAATGGTTTAAAATCTGAAAATACTTTTTTTTTTGTGAAAGAATAAGAAAATCTAGAAATTTTAAGTAAGTTAAAAGTGAGTATTTGGTCAACTTCAAATGACCATAACACATAGCTCAAAATGAGTTAGATGTAATTATAGATATGGTTGGAAAGTGTAGCATCTCGCAACTAGAAAGAACTAGAAAAGAGTTTAAAATCTGAAAATATTACTTTTGGAAAGAATAGGAAAATCAGGAAATATTAAGTAAGTTAATAAGTGAGTTTTTGGTCAACTTAAAATGACCATAACTCATAGATTAGAATGAGTTACATGTTATTCCAAAGATTTTTAGAAAGTCCTTAGAATATTTTTTCCAGCGCCGCCGAGTTTGCGTGATTTAAATATTTTATAAGTGAGTTATGCCTTTCGAAACTTGGGGTGTTGGATTAAGGAAATTCTATTCCGAATTTGGGAATGGAAAAGTTGTCTTTTCTTTCCCTAAATTAGTTCATTCTTTTTAGGGATTAATTAGGGTAAAATAAGACTTCATTCAGCTTAGAAAGATTTAGAATTAATGCTAGGTCTTGGAGAAGGGAGAATCGAGGAGAAAACCAAGAATTTGCCAAGAACATTCAAGCTTTGTGTGTGGAATTCGTCAGGGATGATTCCTAAAAAGTTATGTGAGGTCACATAGTGTTGGGTTAGTTCACGCACATACCAATCTTCTTTAATTCAGCGAACCTATGCTATTTGAATGTTAAGAAATGGAATTCTTCGAGAACATTGCTGAAGTTTCATTCAATTCTTGATGTATAGTTGTGGTGTTGAAGCTTTGATTCATGTTTCCGGGTGTGATTTAGTGTTGAATATATTGGGTATTGAGGGTACTAATAATCCTAAGTGTTTGGGGAAAGAACCATGGAAGTTTGGAGGGTTTACAAATTATAAACGAAGGAGAAAAGTTGAGAACACCTGGGGATAGGGGTTGAAGCGTCGTGTCTCTCACAACCCCAAAGGACAATCATTATCCGTAGGGCTTTTGGGCATCGTTCTAGACATAGTGCCCCAGCCTGCTCTCTGTATGATGAGGGCTAGATCCCAACACCTCTCAGAGTGCCAGGGGCGCCAGTTCTCCCCATTCTTCCCCCACCTTTTCGTACTAGTTCCTAAGTGATGTACCTATATATTTTAGTTGATTCAAACACTCCAAGTTTCATATAAACATCATGAAATCATCCATGAACATGATATCATGAACCTTGAATCCATAATCCAATTCAAGTAAAGTTAAGATCAAAGTCAACGAAGCTAAGAGTCAAGTCTATAAGTTAAGAAGCAAGTCAAAGCAATGTTCTTAAAAGTTTTCAAGAGTATTTTACAATGTTTTAAATTTGATTTTAAGACTCAAGTTTCAAGTAAAGTAAAATGTAAAGAGAGCTAAGTTCATTTCTCAAAAGTTATAAGGGGAACTAAGTATTTCCTAATAGTTTATAAACGTTTTGACATTTAAGATAAGAGGAAATTAAGATTTCCAAAAGAATTTTGAGCAAGAAAAGGGAACATTGATTGCAAGAGACCTTCCAAAGCTAAGTGTTTAACAATTATCTCAATCCAAAGAAAGAAGTTGTTTTGAAAACATATGAACTAAGTATATTTTTGGGAGTAGTATTGAGCACCGATAACTCAAGTCTCTATAAACCATGTAACCATCATGGGTTTTAACGGGTCATAATTTTTAGATAATCACATAAATTAAGTTAGTGGATCCATTAAGTTAAGTAGTTCTATGCGACGGTAAAGTATTGAAAGTTCAGGCAGCGTCGGAAAGACATTTTATCACCACTTAGTCTCACAGTGGTGGTTGTCGGTTAGAGAATATCCCACAAAAACTATATTACTTATTATAAAATTAAAGTTGAGTTTATTATTGCATTTCTTTGATGAACTAAGTTGTTTACACTGCTTTACAAGATTTATATATGTTGCATTTGTATTATTTCTTTATATTAAGTTAAGTTATTCATGAGTTGAGCAGATCCAGGATAAGTGTTCCTTCTTACTCTTTTCAAGCTTAAGTTGTTTGTAGCATTCCAACTCGTATGCTCCTACATTACAAGGACTGATGTCAGTTAGCCTACATCGTATCATGATGCAGATGCAGGTAACTAGGATCAGCATACGGCGTACCGTTGAGCCAGTGCTCTGCTCACAGTCAGTTGGTAAGCCTCACAGTCTGTCCCAACATCCCTCTTTCTTTAGAGGCTTCATAGATAGATAGTATTAGCTCTTAAGTATTTTTATTACACTTGTAAACGATTAAGACTTGAGTTTCCACTTTGTCTTAGTCATTTTCTTTTAGTTATTCCTTGATTTATATTTTCTTGTGTTTAAGTCTTCCACTGAGTAAGTAAGCCAAGCTAAGGGTCTGCTTGAGGCCAGCAATGATCTTCGGGTGTTGGCCACGCCCAGGATGTAGGATTGGGGCGTGACAAACTTTGTATCAGAGCATAGAGTTTAAGAGTCCTAGGGAGTCTATGAAGTCGTGTCTATAGAGTCCTAGTTATCGATGTGAAGTACGTCACATCTATATTTAGGAGGCTGCAACACTAAGGAAATCATCTCACTTCTTTCACACTATTTTCGTGCGTTAGAGTTTATCTCTAAAGGTTTCCCTCAAATTCGTGCTTGTGTGTGTTTCATATAACAATGTCTCCACGAAGAGCAGCAAGAGGTTGTCCAGCTAGGAGGAATGTAGAGGAACCAGAGTTACCCAATGTACCTAAAGTGCAACCTCAAGGGGAAGTTACCAACGCTGAGTTCCATGAGGTTATTAGGATGTTAATCCAAGCGGTGACTAACCAAGTCGTGAAAAAACAAGGATCTCGACAAGAAGAGGCTCACACTTCAAGGGTTCGTGAGTTCTTGAGGATGAATCCTCCAAGTTTCACTAGTTCAAGCACTACTGAGGATCTATACAATTTCATTGAGGAACTTAAGATGGTGTTTGATGTAATGCATGTTGCGGATGCTAAGAGAGTTGATCTAGATGCATATCAGCTTAAAATATTTGTTAGTACTTAGTTTGATCAGTGGAAGGAGGGTAGATATAAGGATGCACTAAATCCGAGTTGGGCCTATTTTAAAGAAGCTTTCTTGGGGCGTTCTTTTCCCGAGAATTGAAAGAGGCTAAGGTAAGGGAATTTCTTACACTTAAGAAGGATTATCTCACTGTACATGAGTATGGGTTGAAGTTCCCCCAACTATCTTGATATGCTCCAAAAATGGTTAAGGATATGAGAAGTAGAATGAGTTTGTTTGTTGCTGGACTGGATCGTTCATCAAGCAAAGAAGGTAGGGTAACAATGCTGATATGTGACATTCACATATAAAGGTTGATGGTCTAAGTGAAGCAGATTAAGGAAGAGAAGTTGAGGGACAAGAAAGAGTTCAGGAATAAGAAAGCCAAGAAAGTGCGTGAATCTAGGCAGCAGAGAAGTGGTGTGAATTGTTCATCCTTTCATAAACAAAAGGGTCCTGCACCATCATATGCTAGTGCACCTGCACCTAGAAACAAAGATGAGCACCAGGGCCAGAATTCGTAGCACTTCAGAACTAGAGCAGGATAATCTCAAAAGTAGTGTGGCACAAGGAGGTAGTTAGGCTCCTGCATCTGCTAAGTGTGGTAGAAACCACCCAGGTAAATGTCTTGATGGCCAAACAGGTTGTTTCAAGTATTGATAAGAGGGTCACTACATGAAAGAGTGCCCTAAGAACTAGCAAGGTAGTGGAAATCCACGCAATAGAGCACAATCTTCATCAGTTGCTCCTGCAGACAGGGCTGCACCTAGAAGAGCTACTTCCGTACTGGCGAAGGAGCAAACCTCCTCTATACGATCACTAGTCGACAAGAGAAAGAGAAATCCCCAGATGTTATCACGAGTATCAAAAAAGTCACAACCAATTTTATAAGGCACAACTCATCAGTAAAGGAACAACCCTTTACAAAAGTCACAACCCTTCGAAAAAACAACAACCCTTTGGAAAAGTCACAACCCGTCAAAAAAACCACAATCCTTTGAAAAAGTCACAATCCTTTAATTTGAAAAGGTATCTACTTTCAATATAATAAAATTAATTAAATTAATAAATAAAATAAATTAAGTATTTTTAATTGGTGGTATTATAAGAAATCAACATTCAAATTTTAAAGTTCATGCTTTTAAGGTAGTACTAATTTTTCAACACGTGAGTTACACATGATTACCAATTAAGAAAATATATGTTATAATAAAGTCATAATATATAAACATGACTCTTAACTTGACTTCAGCGGACAACTATGGCCTCAAACTTTGAGTGTGTAAAAGTAGGCACTTAAACTTGGATAAAATTAAGCAAGTAGAAACACGTGTTCTATATGACATAATACATGTATGACATAATGTATATATTTATTTCAATTTGATGATGTTCAATCTTCTAATTAGTGGTAAATATCTGAATAATATTACCTTATTGACAATACAAAACAAACACAATAACAACAAACTAATCCTTATATTAATTACTAAACAAATTACAACGATTAAGATTACAGAGAGCTAGAGAACTGAAAGGAAATAAGAAGAAACAGAGAAGAGATCAGAAGAGAATTACAGAAGAAAATAGAGACAAAAAATAGGGATACGATGCAACAACGATAGTCTAACCTAACTACACGTAGAGATAATATATTTATATCTGATACTTGCTATTCCACTTACCGCATATTTAGCGCGCACTTTACCCCCACGTTCGCTTAGACAAAGTCAACAAATCTTTTAGATGGTATTTTCACACGATTACTCCTTCTCGGCTGAATAAAATTATCTTCTGATTTAGCCTCGTAGTGCTCTATGTCATAACTCTGGCTGTCCTCAACGTCATCACTCGATTTCATAACAATACTTCCCTCTTGCGAAAGAACCTTGTCCTCAAGGTTCTAGGAAGACTCAACCCCATGCACAGCAAAATCAGTTAAACTTAAAGGAGTAATTTGATTCTCTTCCTCTCCAATGCATCGCTTTAATATTGAAACATGAAAAACAGGGTGAATGCGGGTCGTGGCAGGCAAATCTATCTTGTATGCCACTTGACCAACGCGCTTAAGGACTTGAAATGGTCCAAAATAACGCCTGCCCATCTTAGGGTGTTGTTGTAAGCGCACAGTGTTTTGACGGTATGGCTTAAGCTTGAAAAATACCCAGTCGCCTACAGAAAAGTCAAGCTCTGAACGATGTTTGTCGACCAACCTCTTCATGTGTGCCTGTGCCTTAATCAAATTGAGCTTTAACAGAACCAGAATTTCATCCATATCCAGAAAAACAAATTCCACCAGATCACTAGGACTACTACCCTTGATGTAGCGAGTTATAGTAGGTGGTTCTCTCCCATACACAGCCTGAAAGGGAGTCATACCTGCCAAAGTTTGGAGCGATGTATTGTACCAATACTCGGCCAATGGAAACATAGAAACCCATTGGTGTGGCAAATTAGCAACATAACAACGAAGATATTGTTCCACACATTTATTAAGGGGCTCAGCCTGGACATCAGATTGTGGATGGTGGGCAGTACTCATTGCCGAAGAAGTGCCCTGCAAACGATTGATTTCTTGCCAGAAGGTGTGCAAGAATCAAGGATCACGATTAGTGACTATGGTTCTTGGGGGTCCATGAAGATGAACAACTCCCACCACAAAGCTTTCACCAATATTTTTTGTGGAAAAAGTGGACCGTAAGGGAATGAAGTGACCATACTTCGTCAAACAATCAACTACAGTCATGATAGTAGATTTTCCCTTTGAGCTGGGTAAGCAAGTGATAAAATCCATTGCTATGTCATCAAATACCAAATCAGGGATTAGCAAGGGTTGCAACAATCCAGCCGGATGGTGATGAACATCTTTCATTTGTTGACAAGTTTGACAGGAAACAACAAAATTATGAATATCACACCGCATTTGCTTCCATTAAAAATTTGAAGTTAATCTATGATATGTACGAGCCACCCCAGCATTTCCACCAATAGTAGTGTTATGAAATTCATATAACAAATGATTACGCTGTGGGGAATCAGAGGGAATGACTAATCGTCCCCTAAAAATAGGAGGCGATCACGTAATACATAACCCAAACACGTGGAAGACTGACCTTCTAATTGCTTCTGGATATCAAGCAGTTCGGGGTGTGATTGATTGAGAGATTTGATCAGTTCATTCTCCAGATCATAACTGCGGAAAGAAATAGCTAGTAAGACAACGTCAGAGGGACGAGACAAGGCATCAGCAACTTGATTTGATTTCCCTGGGCGATGGATAATTTGAATGTCGTACCCTACCAACTTGCTAATCCATTTTTGTTGTCGTGGCGTTTGTATAGCCTGGTTGGTCAGATTTCCTAGTGATTGTTGATCAGTGCGTATTGTGAACTTGCATCTCAATAAGTATTGACTCCATTTACTCACAACTTGAGTATTGGCAAACATCTCCCTGTGATAAGTGGATGCTGCATGCATGTCTGTGCTCAAATTCTTGCTAAAGTAAGCTATTGGGTGCCCTTTTTGAGACAAGGCAGCCCCTATACCTTGCCCAGATGCATCAGTTTACAGTTGAAACTCTTGGGAAAAATCCGGCAGTGCTAGTACATGAGTTGTGCTAAATTTAGCTTTTAAAGTCTCAAAGGAAGCCTGTGTAGATGTATTCAACCTAAATGGCTCCTTGCGCAACAAATCAGTGAGGGGTCCCGCTATAGATGCATAATGATAAATGAAGTGTCCGTAATAGCCCGCAAAACCAAGAAATCTACGAACTTCCTTAACATTCTTGGGCGGGGGACATTGTTGGATAGTTGCAAATTTGCTGAATCCACACTTAAGCCCAGCTTAGATATCATATGTCCCAGATACTCTATTGAATGTTTACCAAATAAACATTTGGTCTTTTTGGCCACAAATTGATGTTGTCGAAGTAATTCGAGCACTGACCGTAAGTGGATCAGGTGGTCCTTCCAATTCGAGCTATAGATCAAGATATCATCAAAAAACACCAGCACAAACCGTCGAAGATAAGGACTAAATATATCGTTCATGGTGGCCTGGAATGTGGATCGAGCATAGGACAACCCAAATGGCATCACCAAAAATTCGTAGTGACCATCATGTGTTCAAAATGCTATTTTGGCGACATCTTCTATTCTGACCCTAATCCGATGGTATCCAGATAATAAGTCGAGCTTTGAAAAATAAATTACACCATTTAACTCATTGATAGTTCATCAATAGTGGGAATAGGAAACCTATCCCTCACAGTAATGGCATTGAGAGCCCTATAATCCACACAAAATCTCCAGGTACCATCTTTTTTTCGAACTAACAACACTGGAGAGGAGAATGGACTCCTGCTAGGCCTGATAACCCCATCCCTAAGCATGTCTCCAACAAACTATTCCATAAGTTGTTTTTGGAAGTAAGGATATCGATACAGCTTAACATTAACTAGTTCAGCCCCTGGATTTAGGTGAATCACATGATCTTGTGACCGTGATGGTGACAATCCTTTTGGTTTAAGGAAAGCATCACAAAACTCATCTAAAATAGAGACCAAGTCAGGATTAGTGACCTCCTCAGTTGTGACTTCATTTGGCACTACTTGTAGGAAGTAATATGAAGAGACTGCATCAATAGCGATGTACCTTCAAAGGCTATGCAATTTTAGGCATTACCGTGTTTGGGATATCCCCTTTCCAACATATAGTTTTCCCTTCTGAAGTGAATTCAAACAAAATGCTCAGAATAATCTTACATAACCCTTCCGAGTGTATAAAGCCACGCAGCCCCAAGAACAATGTCCGCACCATGCATAGGAAGCAAATATAAATCAAGTAAGAGAGCATATCCATGAACTGTTAGACTAACCGTCGTATAACACCTTCACAACTGAGTCGTTGACCGATACCAACCATCACAGAGAAATTGGGAGTGGAGTACACTAGAAGCTGCAAAAAATTGACTACTCGCGTCTGGACAAAATTATGGTCACTTCCTCCATCCAAGAATACTTGGACCGGAGATCCATTTATGTGCCCCATAAATCGTAATGTGGATGATGAATGTCCACCTACCAAAGCATGATATTAGCAGTCTGCTCTTATACCTCTAAAACTTGAAACTCTTCGGCGAATATGTCATTAGAGATAAATGGTTCTGGTAAGTCGGTTTGAACCTCTGAGCCCTCCGTTAGAAGCAGTAACTGAGGCAGAGTCTTTCACTTGTGGCCTGCAACGTATTTTTCCTCACAATAGTAGCATAATCCACGCTCACACCAACTTTGAATCTCATAATGGGTAAGGCGTTTGATTGGTGGGCGGTTCATAGTAGAAGTCATCATCTTTGTTGGAGATGGAATGAATGAGGTTGAGGAATATTGATTAGGATTAGGCAAAAATGGTGCACCTCTGTTAGCAAAAGCTGGTCGATTCGTGCCTTTTTCTGCCTGAATGCGACGCTCATGTATATGTGCCCATTTAAGTGTGTCATCATATGTTCTAGGCTCGTGACTGAGAACTGAGATTTTGATGTCTTCTCTAAGCCCAGAAACAAAAAGCATTACAATCAACCCATCAGAAATATCATCTGTTTCATTAGCTATGGCTTCAAAATGACCCTATAACTCCGATGATATGGTTAATTTCCTAAGTTTCGCCAGAAGACCTTCTGTAGATTCAAGACCTTTTGGTTTGAAGAACTCTTGCTTTCTCTGCAAAATGCTCCCATCCGATCAATTGTTTGTTCTGAAATAACCATCAATACCACTCAAGTGCATCACCATCAAGATAGAATGAAGCCATCGTGAGTTTCAGTGAATCTTCAATCCCGTAAAAATCAAAGGAGCGCTCTGCTTGAAAAATCCAAGCATTTGGATGCTCTACGCGAAATCATCCAAATTCCACCACCACTGGCCTGTGCCGTAGAGTTGGTGCCGGTGGAGGGTTATCCTGTCGTGCTATTGCCATTGGTAGGTCATAATTTTTCTTACTAAGTGCCTCATATAACATTGCACGAATTTCCACTAATTCCTTCTCGAGGAAATTGGTTGCTTTCTTAATTTATCCATCAACAAGAGCCTTGAGTCGTTGTTAGTCCTCCATTGAAAGACCTCTGTATGAAAGCACCAATGAAACAAACACAATAACAACCAACTAATCCTTATATTAATTACTCAACAAATTACAACGACTAAGATTACACAGAACTAGAGAACTCCAAGGAAATAAGAAGAAACAGAGAAGAGAGGAGAAGAGAATTACAGAAGAAAATAGAGACGAGAAATAGGGATAGGATGCAACAACGATAGTCTAACCTAACTACACCTAGAGATAATAGATTTATATCCGATACTTGCTATTCCACTTGCCGCATATTTAGCGCCCACTTTACCCCCACCTTCTGTTAGACAAAGTCAAAAAATCTTTTAGATGGTATTTTCACACGATTACTCCTTCTTGGCTGAATAAACTTATATTCCTATTTAGCCTCGTTGTCCTCCACGTCATCACTCTGGCTGTCATCCACGTCATCACTCTGTTTCATAACACAAAATTTGTTGTGCATTTTTCTTGTCATCTAACCAGATGTCTTTTTGCACATGTATTCCATGTTAAAATGTTTAAATGACATATGAAAACACAAAGAGAATAAAAATGAAACTAATGCAAACTTCAACTGACATTATTACAAATCAAATGAACTATTCTTCGTCTCAAATACTAAAATCTTAAGAAATGTAAAAAAGTAAAACAAAAAGGCAATGTTAATATATTAATAACTATTCTTAAGCAGACTTTCTGACAATCTAAATCACATTAGAATAATTGATAAATAATGTCATTCTTTTGTCTTGAGCATCAAAAACAGAAACCGTGACAATTATCTAACTCTTCAAAGTCTAATAATTTTGGAAAAGTTGTTGAGAAGCATATATCCACATCATAACAAAATTTGTTAACAAAAATAAATGAATTTATTCTACATCATGTTAACTTCATATATTAGAACTATAACATCTTGTAGACCGAAATAGCTAGGATTCAACAAAGAAACTGAAGAATAGTTATTTTTGGAAACAATAGGAAAAATCTGGAAAATTTCCTATGTGTTAAAGTATGTTTTTGGGCAACTTCAAACGGTCATAACTCCTATCTAATGATGAGTTAAAGTGAGTTCTTGATATGCTTATAAAGACCTTGGAGATATCTTTCCAACGCCACTGAGTTTGTGAAATGTTGAATTCGTATGAGTGAGTTCAGCCTTTCGGAAGTTGGGCTGTTGGATTAAGGATAGTCCAATCCGGATTTGGAAAGGGAAAAAATTGATTTTTCCTTAACCAATTATTTTATTTAGTTTTTAGGTATTAAATTGGGGTCTAATGTGATTTTATGTAGTTCATGCTTTTAGAAAACAAGTTAGGGTTTTGAGAGAAGAGAAAAAAAGAGGAGAAAGGAGAAAGGAAGCAAGAACGTTCAAGGTCATCGAAGTTTGGCTTGTGAAATTTGTTGGGGGTGATCCCTAAAAAGTTATGTGAGATATCTTTCTAATGGTTTCTTCCACCCACACAAAAGTATGTTTAATTAAGTGCAATTAGAGTAGATAGAATGATGAACATTGAAGTTCTTAATGAAAAAATGTTGAATTCTTATTTATTAAGTTGTAGTATACCTTTGATTGTTTGATTTGTGTCACCGGGATGTTTTACGAATCAAAACTATTGGGTATTGAGGATTTCAGTGATTCTAGGTGTTTGTGGTGAGATCCATGTGAGTTTAGAAGGTTTAGATTGAAAATCGGAGAAGAAAAGTTGGAAATCCCCTGTGACAATCCATGGGGCGCCGCGCCTGCCAGAGCCACTCAGGGCAGCCTCTATCTGACAGGTCCTGGTGCGCCGCGCCATCAAGAGCCTCTCCGGAGAGTCTCTGTCCATCAAGATCTGGCGCCTTGTGCCTCTCAAAGCACCAAGGTCACCCGGAGATCTCATTTTACCCTATCTTTTTGTACGAGTTCCTAAGTGATGTACCTATAATTCCTAGTTGTTTCCAACACTCTAAAGTAAATCTTAACATCATGAAATCATCCATAAACATGAGATCATGACCCTTGAATCCATAATCCAATTCAAGGAAAGTTAAAATCAAAGAAGAAGAAGTTAAGAGTCAAGACTAAAAGTTATAAGCAAGTCAAAATGAGTTTTTAAAGTTTTCAAGAGTCTTAAACAAACATTCTAACATTGTTTAAGGCTCAATCCACAAGTTGAGCAAAGAGTAATGAGTTTTGTTTAAATCTCAAAAGTTATAATTGAACTAAGTATTCCCTAAGACTTAAGTTTCAAGTAAAGCAATGAGTAAAGACTGAGTTCATTTCTCAAAAGCTATAAGGGAACTAAGTAGTCCATAAGATTTACAAATGTTTTCACATTTTTAGAAAGAAAGGAAGCAAGACTTCCATAGAGACTTTCGCTAGTTTTAGAAAATGGGAACTATGATTTCCAAGATATCTTTTAAAGCTAAGTTTGAGCAATTACCTCAAACCAGAGAAGAAGTTGTTTTAAAAACTTATGAGCTAAGTATTTTGGGAGTAGTATTGAGCACCAATATGGGGACGCGAGTTCATATCAACTCAAGTCTCCATAAACCTTGTAGACAGAATTGACAGATAAAGGATCATACTTTTTAGATGATTCCTTAGTGCTTTTTAGCATAGACTAGTGGATCCACTTAGGGGTCGCTTGGTAAAATATTGATAATACAGGAATTAGTAATGCAGGGATTAGTAATGAAAGGATTAGTAGTGCATGGATTGTTTTTTGTCAAGTGTTTCATTCACTACTTTCCACCTAATTCTTTTTTTAATTTATAATTCTACAAAGAAATTCTTTCTTATTATACCCTTTGTTATTATGAGTGTTTATTTCATGTAATTGAGTCAAGGTAGATAACCATTGGATCGGATAATTTTTTGAAAGATATATTATCCATTTAATTAGTTAAATCAAATACATATATACATAAAATTGTAATTAATTTTAAGGTATGATGTACCACTAAGAATATCATTGATGGCACAATGTATTTCTAATTTTTTGTTGGTCAAGTATGTATCTTAAACTTAATATAGATTTAAGACTACTCAAATTGTTCATACCTAAAGCTTATTTTTAATTTTTATTTTTAAAACAAATAGTTCAAGTGGGTAATCGACAAATTATCTTGAATATAATAAAATCAAGAAAAATGAAGGGAAAATATTAGTGAGATCACTAAATTACACCAAACGGATTTAGAGAATAAAAAAAAACATTTATACCCATTCCAATATAAATAAAAAATAAATTAAATTACAAAAGAAATTAGAAAAAAGAATAAGGGGTTAGTTTAGTCATTTAGGGGGTCTTATCCAAGGTTTAACAAACCTTGGATTAGTTATCCCTCCATTTTATAGGGATAAGATAATACCACATATGATGGATAAGCAATCCATGGATTAAATTAAATGAAGTAACCAAACAATGTATTAAATGGACTAAATTTTAATCCATGGATTATTCTAGCTAATACCGCCTAAAAAACGGATCCTTAACAGTTCAGGTTCTATACCGATGGCAAGGTAAATAGCGGTCCTGTTGCAACGTGAGGTAAGATGTTGTACCATCGCTTAGACTCATAGTGATGGTTGTTGGTAAGAGACTCTCCCATAGAAACTATATTACTTTCATATATAAGTAAAGTTGAGTTTATAATTGCATCACCTTTAATGAACTAAGTGTTGACACTATTTTACAAGCTTTATATATATTGTATGTGTCTTTACTGCTTTATATTGAGTTGTGACTTCTTGAGTTGAGCAGAGCCAAAGTAAGTTCATTCTTAACCATTTCAAGCTTAGTAGTTGTTGTTTAGCATTCCAACTCGCGTACTCGTATGTTCAATGAACTGATACCAGTTGATCTGCATCGTCTTCTGATGCAGACGCAGGTAAACAGGATCAACATCCAGCGCCTCGTTGATACAACTTGAGCATTCAGATTAAGTGGTGAACATTTTTGCTTTCTAAAGGACTCTTTAATTGTTTCCGTATTTCCTTTATAGAATGTTGTGGGGTTTGTCCCAACATTCATCTTAGTATTAGTAGATATTTCATAGATAAATCGATAGTCCAACAGTCAGTTTTGGGTCTCTCTTTATTTACAGATATATATATTATTTTGAGACTTATGTGCCATATTGGCCAAGACTATTATTTAAAGTAGTTTCTAATGAGAATGTTTCTAGGATTATGAATGAGTTAAATTAAGTCTTCCGCTGGGTTAAGTAAGCCATGTCAAGGGTTCGTTCAAGGCCAATAACGGTCATTGTGTGCCGACCGCGTCCAGGGTGTAGGCTCCGGGCGTGACAAACTTGGTATCATAGCAAGGTTCAAGAGTCCTAGGGATTCTATGAAGCCTTGTTTGTAGATTCTTAGTCATCGTTGTGAAGTGCGCCACATCTATTATTAGGAGGCTACAAAATTTAGGAATTTCTCCCTTTTTTCATACTCACTTCGGGCGTTAGAGTTTATCTCTAAAAAGATTTCCCTATAATTCTTGCTTGCGCGTGTTTCAGATCATCATGCCTCCACGAAGAGGAGTTAGAGGCCGACCAACCAGAGAAAATGTAGAGGATACGGAGGTACCTAATGCACAAAATGTGCAACCTCAAGGAGAGGTTACCAATGCAGAGTTTCGTGAGGCTATCCGGAAGATAAGCCAAGCGGTGACTAACCAGGTTGGTCAACATATAAGAGCTCAACAGAATGAGTCTGAAACCTCGAGGATTCATGAGTTCCTAAGAATGAATCCTCCCAACATCAATAGTTCTAGAACCACTGAGGATCCAAAAGACTTTGTGGGGGGATTGAAGAAGGTCTTCGATGTGATGCATGTGGTCGATGATCAGAGAGTTTAACTGGCTGCATGTCAACTGAAGAATGTGGCTGGGACTTTGTTTGATTATTGGAAGGAGAACCGAGATGAGGATGCACCACATTTAAGTTGGGCTTGCTTTTAAGAAACCTTCTTGGGGTTTTTCTTCCCCCGATAACTGAAGGAAGCAAAGGTACAAAACTTTCTTACTTTGAAACATGACTCCTTGAGTGTTCATGAGTATGGGTTAAAGTTCACCCAATTATATCGCTATGCTCCGGATATGGTTAAGGATATCACAAGTAGAATGAGCTTGTTTGTTGATGGCTTGGGGCGTGCTTCAAGAAAAGATGGTAGGGTTGCAATGTTGATTGGGCACATAGACATTTCAAGTTTAATTGTCTATGTGCAACAAGTTGAAGAGTAGAAGCTGAGGGACAAAGAGGAGTACATGAACAAGAATTCTAAGACCGGGAATGAATCTGGTCACAAGAAGGGTTGTCCAAGTCGACAAAAGTTTCAGAAACAAAAAGGGCATGCACCATCATCTGCTAGTGTACTCGCGCCTAGAAACAGAGTATAATGTCCCAGTCCCAAGGTAGTATGGCATAAGGAGGTAGTTGGGCTCATGCTTGTGGTAGGTGTGGTAGAAACCACGCCGGTAAGTGTCATGATGGCACGTCGAGTTGCTTTAAGTGCGGTCAAGAGGGGAACTAAATGAAAGAGTGTCAAAACAATAAGTAGGGAGGTGGAAATCTGGGTAGTAGAGCCTAATCTTCATCAGTTGCTCCACCAGACAAGTTTGCACCTAGAGGAGCCACTTCTGGTACTGGCGTAGGGGAAAACCGTCTCTATGAATTCACTAGCCGCCAAGAGCAAGTTCTCCAGATGTTGTCATGGGTATGATCAAGGTCTTTACTTTTGATTTTTATGCTTTATTAGACCTAGGAGCAATTTTATCTTTTGTATCTTCTTATGTTGCAAATATGTTTGAGATCCTTCCTAAAAAACTTTGTGAACCCTTCTGTGTTTCTACACATATTGGGGAGTCTATTCCCACGGAAAGAGTCTATCGTGATTATCCAATTTCCATCAATCACAAGAACTCCATGGTTGATCTAGTAGAGTTAGACATGGTAGATTTTGATGTCATTTTGGGTATGAACTGGCTTCATGCCTTTTATGCATCAACAAATTGTAGAACTAGAGTTGTGAAGTTCTAGATTCCTAATGAGCCAATCATACAGTGGAGTAGTAGTTCACCAGTGCCTAAGGGTTGTTTAATTTTGTACCTTAAGACGACAAATTTAGTTTCAAAGGGGTGTATCTATAAATTTGTCCGAGTTAATGACTCAAGTGCCGAGGTACCTTCCCTTCAGTCAGTTTCTATGGTGAAAGAGTTTCCAGAAGTCTTTCCTGATGATCTACCCCGAGTCCTATCCAAAAGAGAGATAAACTTTGGCATTAACATCATCCCAGATACTCGTCTAATCTTTATTCCTCCTTAAAGAATGGCACCAGCAAAGTCAAAAGAGCTAAAAGAACATTTGAAAGATTTGTTAGATAAAGGCTTCATTTGACAAAGTGTTTGACCTTGTGGCGCTCCGGTCTTGTTTGTAAGGAAAAAGGATGGTTTCCTTAGGATGTGTATAGACTACCGCCAATTGAATAAGGTGACCATCAAGGATAAATATCCTCTTCCAAGGATAGATGATCTTTTCGACCAGCTTGAGAGTGTTTCTTGCTTCTCGAAAATTGATCTCAGATCAGTCTACCATCAGTTAAAAGTTAGGGAATGTGATATTCCAAAGACAACTATTAGAACAAGATATGGGCATTATGAATTTTGGGTGATGTCCTTTGGTTTAAATAATGCACCTGCAACGTTCATGGATCTTATGAATTGAATCTTCAAACATTATTTAGATTTGTTTGTCATTGCCTTCATTGATGACATACTGGTTTATTCAAGGAATGAAGAAGATCATGCTAGTCACCTTAGTATTGTTCTTCTGACTTTGAAAGATAAGGAGCAATATGCCAAGTTTTCCAAGTATGAGTTTTAGCTCAAGTCAATGGCATTCTTGGGCCACATCATTTCTGGTGATGGGATTATGTTGATACCCAAAAGATAGAAGCAACTTAGAGTTGGCCTAGAGCCACTTCTCTAACTTATATAAGGAGTTTCTAGGGTTTGGCTGGCTATTATAGGAGATCTGTTGAAGGGTTTTCATCTATCTCGTCTCCTTTAACCAAGTTAACTCAGAAGACACCCAAGTTTAAATGGTCTGAAGCTTGTGAGAAGCTTTCATGAGTTGATAAAGAGATTGACTACCACTCCGGTTTTGACCTTACTAGAGGGTACTTTAGGTTTTGTGGTGTACTGTGATTCATCGAGAGTTGGTTTGGGCTGTGATTTAATGTAGAAAGGCAAGATTATATCTTATGCCTCCAGGAAGTTGAAGGTTCATGAGAAGAACTACCCAACCCATTACTTAGAGTTGGTTGCTCTAGTTTTCGCCTTGAAAATATGGTGTCACTACTTGTATGGGGGTACATGTGGTCATATTCAATGATCACAAGAACCTCCAATATGTGTTCACTCAGAAGGAGCTATATCTCACACAGAGGAGGTGGTTAGAATTACTCTTGGATTATGACATGAGTATTATTTACCATCCAGGTAAGGCTAATATAGTTGTTAATGCCTTAAGCATGTTATCCATGGGAGTATCGCCCAATTTGAAGAAGAAAAGAGGGAGTTAGCTAAAGATGTGCACAGACTCACACGTCTAGGATTCAGACTTATGAACTCCACAAAATGAGGGATAGTGCTGACTGATGGGGCTAAATCATCAATAGTGTCAGAGGTGAAAGAGTAACAAGACCAAGACCCCATTTTTCTTAACTTGAAGGAAAATGTTCATAAGCAAAGAGTATTAGCTTTTTAACAAGGGGGAGATGGTGTATTGACGTACCAAGGTAGGTTGTGTATACCTAGGGTGGATGTACTCCCAGAGAGGATACTATCGGAGGCTCATAGCTGTAGGTATTCCATTCATCCGGGTTCCACAAAGATATACCATGATTTGAGAGAGGTATATTGGTGAGAAGGCATGAAGAAAGATATTGTCGAGTTTGTTGCCAAGTTCCCAAATTTCAAACAAGTGAAAGTAGAGCACCAAAAGCTTGGAGGTTTGGCTCAGACTATAGAACATCTAGAATGGAAGTGAGAGATGATTAAAATGGACTTTATCATAGACCTTCAAAGATCTCGCAAGCAACATGATTTTATTTGGGTAATTGTCGATAAAATGACAAAGTCAGCTCACTTTTTGCCGGTAAAGACAACATATTCGGCCGAGGATTATGCTAAGTTGTACATTCAAGAAGTAATAAGACTTCATGGAGTTCTGGTCTCCATTATTTTGGATAGAGGGGCACAATTTACTACTCAGTTCTGGAAATCATTCCAGGAAGGTTTTGGTTCAGAGGTGAACTTAAGCACTATTTTTCATCCTCAAAGAGATGGACAAGCATAGCGTACTATCTAGACTTTAGCAGACATGTTGAGACCTTGTCTGGTTGATTTCAAAGGGAAATTGGATGATCATATACCTCTCATTGAGTCTGTTACAACAACAGTTACCATTCGAGCATCCAAATGGATCCATATGAGGCTCTTTATGGAAGATGATGCAGATCTCCTATTGGGTGGTTCCTAGTTGGTGAATCAGGGTTAATAGGACCACATTTAGGTCACCAAAAGTTAAAGTGATACAAGGGAGGTTGAAGACAGCACAGAGTCGCCAAAAGTCCTACAATAATGTTAGGAGAAGACTGTTAGAGTTTGAGGTGTACGATTGGGTATATCTTAAGGTTTCACCTATGAATGGGGTTATGAGGTTTGGTAAGAAGGGGAAACTTATTCCCAGGTATATTGGACCTTATAGAATATCCAAGAGACTGAGCAATGTAGCTTATGAGTTAGAGCTACCACCAGAATTAGCAGCGATTCATCCGGTATTCCATATATCCATATTGAAGAAGTACATAGGTGATTCATGATTGATCGTACCAACTGAGAATGTCGTGATTAAGGATAGCTTATCATATGACGAGATTCTGGTTCAAATTTTGGATTGTCAAGTTAGCAAGTTGAGAACTAAAGAAGTGGCATCAGTCAAGGTCCTTTGGGGAACCAATTTGTTCAAGAAGCAACTTGGGAAGATGAGGAGGATATGAAGAAGAAATATCCACATTTCTTTAAATCCGGAAAAAATGCAGATCAAGGTATTAAATTCTCTTCTAAGCACTTTATAAGAATATGTGTAAGCATGTTATTACTTGTTTTTGTTGGTTGAGTGCTGAAATGATGTTACTACCCTTAGCTTAGTGAAAGAGTTCTCATTAGAGGACGAATGTTCCTAAGGAGGAGATATTGTAACATCTCGTAGACCAAAATATCTAGGATTCAACAAAGAAATTAAAGAATAGTTATTTTTGGAAAGAATAGGAAAAATCAGGAAACTTTCCTAAGTGTAAAAGTAAGTTTTTGGGCAACTTTAAACGGTCATAACTTCTAGATCAGGATGAGTTAGAGGTAGTTCTTGATATTGTTGTAAATCCCTTTGAGAGATCTTTCCAACTCCGGCAAGTTTGCACAATTTCAATTTTGTATGAGTGATTTTTTCCATTCCGAAGTTGGGTTGTTGGATTAGGATAGTCCAATCCGGATTTGGGAAGGCAAAGTTGTCTTTTACTTACCAAATTATTTTATTTCATTTTTGGGTAATAAATTGGGGTCTAAACTGATTTTATTCACTTACCACTTTTAGAAAACAAGTTAGGGTTTTGAGTGAGGAGAAAAGAGGAGAAAGGAGAAAATGAAGTAAGAACGTTCAAGATTGTCGAAGTTCGGCTTGTGGAATTAGACGGGGGTGATATATAAAAAGGTATGTGAGATCTTTCTATGATGGGCTCTTCCACCCACATAACAATATGTTTAATTCAACGCAATTAGAGTAGATTGAATAATGAACATTGAAGTTCTTGATGACAAACCGTTTAATTCTTGTTGGTTTAGTTGTAGTATACCTTTGGTTGTTAGATTTGTGTTTATGAGCTGTTTTACAAGTCTAAACTATTAAGTATTGAGGATTTTAATGATCCTAAGTGTTTGGGGTGAGATCCATGGGAGTTTAGAAGGTTCAGAATTGAAAATCGGAGAAGAAAAGTCAGAAATCCTGTTTGAAAAGCCCTGGGGAGCCGCGCTTGCCAGAGCCTCTCAGGGAAGCCTCTGTCTAATTGGGCCTTGCGTGCCACGCCAGCCAGAGCCTCTCAGGACAGTCTCTGTCCGTTAGGCTCTGGCGCCCCACACACCTCAGAGTGTCAGGGCAACCTTGAGATCTCTTTTTCCCCCATCTTTTCGTACGGGTGTCTAAGTGATGTACTTATAAATCCTAGTTGATTCTAACACTCTAAAGTACATGTAAGCATCATGAAATCATCCATTAAAATGAAATCATGATCCTTGAATCTATAATCCAATTCAATTAAATTTAAGTTCAAAGTCGAAGAAGTTAAGAGTAGGTAAGAAGAAAGTAAAAGTGAGTTCTTAATTTTTTCAAGAGTCTTAAACAAGCATTCTAACTTTGTTTTAAAGTTCAATACACAAGTTGAGCGAAGAGTAATGAGTTGAGTTTAAATCTCAAAAGTTATAAGGGAACTAAGTATTCCCTAAGAGTTAAGTTTCAAGTAAAGCAAAGAGCAAAGACTCAGTTCATTTTTCAAAATCTCTAAGGGAACTAAGTAGTCCCTAAGAGTTACAAATGTTTTCACATTTTGAGAAAGAAAGGAAGCTAGACTTCCACAAAGCCTTTGGCTAGTTTTACAAAATGGAAATTTGATTTCCAAGAGAGCTTTTAAAGCTAAGTTTGAGAAATTACCTCAATCCAGAGAAGAAGTTATTTTAAAAACATATGAGCTAAGTATTTTGGGAGTAGTATTGAGCACCGATATGGGGACGCAAGTTCATATCAACTCAAGTCTCCATAAACCATGTAGAAAACATGGACAGATAAAGCATCATACTTTTTAGATGATTTCCTAGTGCTTTTTAGCATAGACTAGTAGATCCACTTACTAGTCCAGGTTCTATACCGATGGCAAGGTATAGAGCGGTCCTCTTGCAATGGGAGGTAAGACGTTGTACCATCGCTTAGGCTTATAGTGATGGTTGTCAGTTAGCAGAAACTATATTACTTTCATATATCAGCAAAGTTGAGTTTATTGTTGCATTATATATATATATATATATATATATATATATATATATACTGCATGTGTCTTTACTTCTTTATATTGAGTTGTGACTTCTTGGGTTGAGCTGAGCTAAGGTAAGTTCATTTTTAATCTTTTAAAGCTTAGTAGTTATTGTTTAGCATTCCAACTAGCATAATCGTACATTAAATGTACTGATGCCAGTTGTCCTGCATCGTCTAATGATGCAGACGCAGATAACCAAGATCAGCATCCAGCACCTCGTTGATCCATCTTGAACATTCGGAGTCAGTGGTGAGCTTCTTTACAATTAGAGGTCTCTTATATTACTTTCCGTATTTCCTTTATAGAATGCTGTGGGATTTTTCCCAACATTCATCTTAGTATTAGTAGAGGCCTCATAGAAAAATAGATAGTCAGTGAGACAGTTTTGGGTCTATTTATTTACAAAAATATATATTGTTTTGAGACTTATGTGTCATTTTGACCAAGACTATTATTTAAAGTAGTTTCTCATGAGAATGTTTTCACCTTATGAATGAGTTAAATTATATTTTCCGCTAAGTTAAGTAAGTCAGGTCAAGGGTTCGTTCAAGTCCAACAATGGTCGTTGGGTGCCGGTCACGTCCAGGGAGTAGGCAACGGGCGTGATAGGAACATTACATATTAATGTATATATTAAGTTAAAATAATAATTATTATTTTATCAAAATTATTTTCCTCAAGTACTCGAGGTTATGGAATATACAATCTTGGGATAAAATGATTTACTTCAGCAGAATAGTGGTACCTCATATTCCTCTAAACTTTGAACTCACTGAACGTCAATAAATTACACGAAATTTATTTAAATTCATGAATAAAAAGAGTAGAAGATTAAAAAAAATTGTTGTTGAAAAATAAGAGGAAGCTTCTCTATTTATAGTTAGCAAAGGGTAGTATGAACATGTTGTTTTTTTTGTCGCTTATCTGAAAAGTCATGACCTTTTCGAGAAGTCACAACCCTTTGGAAAAGTCACAACTTATTTAACTTATTTAAAAGGTTAGAACTCATTCTAAAAGTCACAACTCTTCAGAAAAATCACAACTCATGGAAAAATCACAACCCTTTTAAGAAAAGTCACAACTTATGGAAAAAGTCACAACTCATCAGAAAAGTCAAAATCCTAAGTTAGAAATATTATAGTAATTTAACATTCAAGTTAGGAGTTCATTCTTTTAAGGATATATATATATATATATATATATATATATATATATATATATATCACGGTTACAAATAATAATTGCATTAAACTTGCAAATAATTTTTTTACTAATATTCATACATTAACAATAATGGAAAAAAGGTTCTTAAAAAATATTAGCAATATTCCAACATGAATCTGATTATTTGTCATTATCAAATAACTCAAGAACATCTAATGAATAAATTATTCACGAAATGATGACTCATTGGTTCTTTGTCAACATTAAAACAAAAATAAAGAAGAAAATAAGAATATATATGCAAGGCATTTGGTAATAAAAAGAAATATTTAAGTTGCATACATTATACAATTGCGATATATGTTTTAGGAGAAATTCAATTTTTTTAACATATTTAGAAAAGAAATTACGCCTTAACATGAAAGCAATTATAACTTTTGAACTTGCATAATAATTTTGTTCAATTGATAAGTGAGAAATTTCATATCTATGTTAACATAGATAATATGCAAGCTTATATATAGTAATTTTATGTTATATCATTTAATATAGCATATCAAAACATGAATTATAGAACTAAATACAATAATTATTTTCTACACAATGAATATACAACTACGTGTGTATATGTTGGATATAACCGGAGACAATAAATTTGCAGAAACATAAATAATAGACTTTATACATGTAGTCAAAAACAACAATTAATATCATAAGCGTAAATTAATGAGTGCAAAAAAATATACCAGGATATGTAAAAATAGAATAAAATAGAAAGGAAAAAATGATTCCACTGAATGCACAATGTCCTATTAAGAAAACTATTCTCATCTAATACCAGAGGTTTAAAGAATTACATCCTCTCATGATAGAACAATTTTATTCATCAATTTATTGATATAAAAATAGTACTGTCAGTAAGTCACTCAACAGGAGCAAAGTACACGAATATTTAATTTTGCGGAAATAGAAGAAGAAGAAGATCAGAATTTTTGTTCTTTTAAAATGAGAGGAAAACCCTCTATTTATAGGTAACAAAGGGTGGTTTGAACAAATGTTTATTATGTATTATTATAAAGGTTACAAATATTTTGAATAGTTGCAACCCTTCAGAAAGTTCACAACCTTTCATAAAAGTCACAATTTTTCATGAAGTAGCAACTCTTCATTAAAGTCACAATTTTTCATAAAATTCACAACTTTTGATAAAAGTCTTGCTTCATTGAAGTCACAACTTTTGAAAAGAGTCGCAACTCTTCATTAAAGTTGCAACTTTTCATAAAACTCACACATTTTAATGAAAGAGGAAGACTAGTTTTGAAAATAAATAAATTTAAAAGAAAATACTTGCTTGTGATGGCGCCACATAGATGGACCTAGGATTATCTTTATATATATATATATATATATATATATATATATATATATATATATATATATATATATATATATATATATATATATATATATATATATATATATATATATATATATAAATATATATATATATATATATATATATTCGTGATGTCTATAAAACAACTTCATTAATATCTATGTCTGTAAAACAACTTCATTAATTCACATGTATATTCTCTTACAACTCCTTTTTAATTAATGTCATGATTAATTTATCTTGGTTTATTAAACTTGTTTGTTATGCTGGTGTGACAACTCTAATCATGTACAAAACTATCAAGAATGTTTCATTTGTTATGAATTAGATGTTTTATATTGAAAATAATTTATTTTATCTTAGTTTATTTGGTAGTCATTTGAATTTCTGTAAAAAATAATATTTTCATTATCAACCACCTAATTTATAATCAATTACATGATCTTGATAATCTTGTATGTGATTAGCGCTAAAAATCAGTCAAAGAAACAAATTTAGTTATCAAGATAAATTTATTGTGGCCATAATTTATTTTTTTGAAAAAATATAGGTGTGAGGGAACGTACATATGAATTAACAATTTTTTTTTGTTGTTTAGGTTAAATTAAATTAAAGAGAAAGAATACATATGAATGATCAACCAAAAAATATACATCACCTTAAAAGTGAATCTTTAGTACCCAAATGGCAAAATCAAAATTTATTTTAACAAATTAGTTACTCTTGAGGTATACATACATAGAATTTCACTAATAATAAATATAAAGGAAACATATAAAATGAGAAACAAAAAGATAGGCATCACACCTGAATTTATCAATAAATATTATTCTAATCGATAGAGATTTTCTCCAAATAAGTTGCTTAAAGAGATATCTATTGAATATGTTTTATTAAGGATGAACAAAGTTACCCAAGCTCATTCAGACATCATAATTATGAATTAAATAAATCAATGTTTGAGGTTTCAACATTCTAACATAAATAAAGGAGTGTTCAATATTGATGTTTTGAATAGGTTTCAACTTTCTAACATGATAAATGTAACAAGAAAAGTAATAACATCTTATATATCATTAAATGACTAGATTAAATCTTGAAATTTACTCAAAATATTGTCCCTTCCTTTCATCAATAGTGTTGTAGTTAAGTTCTGGATTTAATCGTCAAACAATGTATTAACTATAAATATCACAAAATTATTATCTACTTCAATTTTATGTCCATTAGGAAACAATAATCAATGTGTTTCTGTTGATTGGGTGCCTGTGTTTTTTTTCCTAATTACTTTGAACATCTTTTCTTTACATTACACTTGCTTTTAAATTGCTTTATATTCAAATGAGTCCACTATGTTGAGTTGAGCCAAGTAAGTTCTTTAGATTTCCTAATCAAGCTTATATTGTTTAGCATTACAACTAGCATACTCGTACATTCAATGTATTCATGCCTTTTGGACTAAATAATATCATGATGGAGACGCAGGTAATGAGGATCGGCATCCAGCTCACTGTTGATCCACTTGAGCACTCCGGAGTCAGTGGTGAGCCTCCTTGAAATGTAGAGGACTCTTTTACTTGCTTTCTAGTTTAATCATTAGGATGTTGTGGGGTTTTTCCTGACATCCATCTCAGTTTTAGAGGCTTCATACATAGACAATAAGATGTTAGTCCCTTAAATCTTTTAGTATTATTCCTTATTGTTAAGACTTGGGTCGCCAGTTTTGGCCAAGTTTGAATGTTTCAATTTTAAAACATTATCCACATTTACATTTTCTCCAGTTCAGTTAAGTTTATGATGATTGTCTTCTGCTGAGTTAAGTAAGTCAGGACATGGGTCCGTTCGAGTCTAGCAATGGTCACCGAATGCCGCCCACGCCTAGGTTGTAGGCTCGGGGCGTGACAAACTTTGTATTAGAGCACAAGGTTCAAGAGTCCTATGGAGTCTATGAAGAAGTGTCTGTAGATTCCTAGTAATTGGTGTGAAGCGCCCTACATCTATAATTAGGAGGCTAATACATCTAGGAATTTCTTCACTTTTTCACATTTTTTTCATGCGTTAGAGTTTATCTCTAAAAGTTTCCCTCTAATTCGTGCTTGCGCGAGTCTCAGATAGTCATGCCTCCACGAAGAGCAGTCAGAGGTTTTTGAGTAAGGATAAATAATGAACCACAACAACTAGTGTACCTAATACACCAAATGTGCAAAGTCAAGGACACGTCACCAATGTTGAATTTCGTTAGACAATTTGATGTTAAGACAAGCGATAACTAACCAAGTTGGGAAAAAATGACGATATCGACAAGAAGAGGCTGAAACTTCAAGAATTCGTGAGTTCTTGAGGATATACCCTCCAAATTTCATCGGTTCAAGCACTATTGAGGATCCGAAGAATTTCATTGAGGAAATTAGGAAGGTGTTCGATCTGATGCATGTTGCGGGTGCTGAGAGAGTTGAGCTAGCTGCATATCAACTAAAAAATTTTTCTAGGACTTGGTTTGATAACTGGAAGGAGGGTAGACATGGGGATGCACCACATCCGAGTTGGGCCTATTTCGAAGAAGCTTTCTTGGGGCAATTCTTCCTCACGAATTGAAAGATACTAAGGTACATGAATTTCTTACACTCAAGCAGGTTTCTCTTTGTGTGCATGAGTATGGGTTGAAGTCTACCCAAATATCTCATTATGCTCCGTAAATGGTTAAGGACATGAGGAGCAGGATGATTTTCTTTGTTGCTTGATTAGGTCGTTCATCAAACAAAGAGGACGAGACAATAATACTTATTGAGGACATGGACATTTCAAGATTGATGATCTTTGTGCAGTAGCTAGTGGAAGAAAATCTGAGAGATAGAGAGGAGTTTAAGAACAAGAGGGCTAAGACAGGGAAGGAGTTCGGGCAAAAGAAGAGTAATGCTAACCGATCATCCTTTCAACAAGAACAGAAGGGTCCTACTCCATCATCTACTAGTCCACCTACACCTAAAAACAAGAGTGAGTACTATAGTTAGAGTTACAGAGTTAAACCTGCCTATTCACAGGGTAGTATGGCGCAAGAAGGTAGCAAGACTCCAGCCTGCGACAAGTGTGGTTGAAACTACTCTGGTGTTTGTCATGAGGTCATCGCTGGTTGTTTCAGGTGTGATTAGACCGGGCATTTTATGAGAGAGTCTCCAAATAATAAGCAGGGAAATGGTACTGGGCAATAGAGCCCAATATTCTTAAGTTGCTCCACCAGATAGTGGTTCACCTAGATGAACTACTTCTAGTATTGGCGGAGGAACAAACCACCTTATATGCCCTCAATATTCGCCAAGATCAAGAGGACTAAACAGATGTTAAAACTGGTATGATTCAAGTCTTGAATTTACTATTTATGCTTTGCTAAACCTAGGAGAGAGTTTATCTTTTATAACTCCATATGTTGCTATGAACTTTGATTTTATTCCTGAGCAACTTAGTGAATCATTTAATGTTTCTACACATGTTGGTGAGTCCATTTTAGTGGAGAGATTTTATCTCGATTTTCCCATTTTCGTCAATCACAAGAGTACATAACGAATTTAGTTGAGTTAGACTTGGTAGACTTTGATGTAATTCTTTGTATGGACTGGCTTCATGCATGTGATGCCACAGTTGACTGTAGAACTCGAGTTGTCAAGTTTCAGTTTCCAAATGAGCCAGGCTTAGAGTGGAAAAGTAGTTAAGTAGTGCCTAAGGGTCGTTTCATTTTGTAGCTTAAGAGAAGGAAGTTATTTGCCAAATGTTGTGTCTATCACTTAGTCTAAGTAAATTACTCAAGTGTTGAGATACCTCTTATTCAGTTAGTTTCAGTAGTAAAAAGAGTTTCTAGAACTCTTTCCAGATGATCTTCCCGGAGTCTCTCCTAAGAGAGGGATAGATTTCAGTATAGATCTTCTCTTAAATACTCATCTTATCTCTATTATGCCATATAGAATGGCACCAACAAAGTTGAAAGAGTTGAAAGAATAGTTGAAATATCAGTTAGATAAAGGCTTTATTCGACCAGAGTCTCACCTTGGGGCGCTCCGGTCTTATTTGTAAGAAAGAAAGATTGTTCTCTTAGGATGTCTATAGATTACTGTCAATTAAACAAGGTTACCATTAAGAATAAGTATCCTCTTCCAAGTGTTGATGACATTTTCGATCAACTTTAGGGTGTTTCCTGTTTCTCAAAAATTGACCTTAGATCAGGCTACTATCAATTGAAAGTTAGGGAATGTTACATTCCAAAGACAACATTGAGAACAAGATATGGCATTATTATTTCTTGGTCATGTTATTTGGGTTGAACAATGTGCCTGCAACATTCATGGATCTTATGATTAGAGTCTTCAAACGTTATTTATGTACGTTTGTTATCGTCTTAGTTGATGACATACTAATCAATGCAAGGAATGAAGAAGAGCATGATAGTCACCTCACGATAGTCCATCAAACTTAAAGAGATAAGAAGTTGTATGCTAAATTCTCAAAATGTGAGTTTTTGCTTAAGTCTGTGGCATTGTTGGGCCACGTAGTTTCCGGTGATGGAATTACAGTTGATGCCCAAAAGATAACATCAGTTTAGAGTTGGCATAGACCCACATCTCCAACTGATATTAGAAGTTTCTTGGGTTTGGATGGATACTATAGAAGGTTTGTTGAGGTTTTTTTTTTCATCTCCTTTGGCCAAGTTGACTCAAAAGACAATTAAGTTTCAATAGTCTGAAGCTTGTGAGAAAAACTTTCTGATATTGAAAAAGAGGTTGACTACTGCCCAGTGTTGACCTTACCGGAATGTACTCAAGGCTTTGTTATATATTGTGATGCATCTAGAGTTGGTTTGGGTTGTGTCCTAATGTAGAATGGCAAGGTTATAGCATATGCTTCCACACAGTTGAAAGTTCATGAGAAAAAATACCCAACCCATGACTTAGAGTTTACAATGTAGTTTTTTCCTTGACAATATGACATCACTATTTGTATGGTGTTCAAGTTTATGTATTCGCTGATCAGAAGAGCCTGCAATATGTATTCACTTAAAAAGAGCTTAATCTTAGATAAAAGGAGATGGATAAAGTTTCTTTAGGATTATGACATGAGCATTGTTTACTAATTCCTAAACTAAAACTCTTAATCCTAATCTACCTATCCACTCTCTTCCTCACACTTATTTACTCTCATTCTCACGTCTCTCCACCATCTCTCTCACGTTTGACTATCAGTAAACGATCAGAGAAAAACCAAAGTTCAACTCTAGAAGAACTTACACACAAATACTCAAACAAAAAACTAAGCCAAAAATGAAAAGCAAAAACATTGTTCTTCACGGATTGTGCTTGGAGTTTGGTGGTGAGGCTTTGGTGTCGTGGAGTTAGCTTCCATTGGTGTAGATTTCGAGGGTGTTGATCGACAAAAGGTATGGGTTTTCTTACTCTTGGTCCCGTTCCCAAGAGACCCCTAGGATTCAGTCGATTCTAATCCAAAAACTAGGATTGTTTCCCCGTTGCATATCCCTGTCACTAGCTCTTATTAATGGTTGTAGGTTCGTATGTCTGCTGGTAGATATTAGGTGTGTAACATGTTTTCGTGATAATTATGTGTATGTATGTATGTTTGGAATTATGTGAGAAATAGAAGATGTTTTTCCAAAAATAGGTAGTCACGGATTGGAGCATGAAATGGCATGTTTAATTTCTTGTATTTTACGTGCAATCACTTGTGTAAATCGTGATGTTCATAAGTGGTGTAATGTTGCTGAATTGAGTGCTAACTCTTGATCAAATGTAACCATGAAAATGCACCTAAAGATGTACTAAATGATCCCCGAAATTTCCTAAGAACTAACGTGTAAATGCTACAAAAAGGGACTAGAAAAATGTGATCACATATCCAGCATTCTGGAAATTTGGTTCGGCCAGCTTACTAGAAAAAAATTTGAGTTTGTAAAAAAAATGCGTGAGGCCATTCGGGATTGAACCCAAGACCTCACCATAGACAAGTTATAGAAAAATTCAATAATAAAAATGAGGTAAGGGGGATTCGAAATGGGGTAAGGCTCAAGTGAAGAGTTAGAAGAAAAATGAAAGAAAAATGAAATGAGGCGTGTGGGGTTCGAACCCACAACCTCTAGGATAGGTTAGGGAGAGAGGAGAAAAAATGAAATAAAAAAATAAAATGAGGAATGTGGGGATCGAACCAACAGACTCTCGGATAAAAAAAGAAGTTAAGAAAAAGTTTAAATAAAGGAAAAATGAGGTTGTGGGGAATCGATCCCACACCCTCTTGGTCTAAACGGAAGAATTAAGTAAAGAAAGAAAATAAAATGAATGTGGGCATGGGGATTCGATCTTGGGTACCAAGGCCGAAATGTTTAAGACAAAATCAAGAAAAGAAAGAAAGAAAGTGTAGGTGTGGGGTATTGATCTCGGGTTCCCGAGCCAAGAATTCTATATCAAAAAAATTATAAAGAAAACAAACTAAGTGTTATACAAGGGATTTGAAATAGGGTTCCCTTGCCCAATTCCGTATTGACACATAAGTCTTACGTGATTAAAAAAATAATGAATGTTGCCTATAGGAATTAAAATTGAGACCTTGGCATACTTACAAGATGCATAAGTCTTGTACCACATAATCTTTGGTAAGTATAAGTCACTTAGATGAATTATGAGTGAAGCCTCATGGCTTGTACGTATGGATTCATAAGTCCAGCGTACGTTAAAAGTAAGTGAACCTAAGAAGTATGTGATGAATTGATGTGACCCCAAGAGGGTCAAGTAAGGGTGTGAAACACACTAAAAGGCCAAGTGCATTGGCATATAATGAAACAAACATTCACGTAAAAAGGGATGAGTAATTAGGATGAGATAATATGCTAAAGTTAATGAATTTGGTGACAACATGATAAGGGGCTAATGTGAAAGATGAGATAAATCTCAGATGAGCCTAAGTAAGTGTTACCAATAACGTACTCACCTATGAGAGTGTAAAGTTAATGAAGAGACCAGTCTCTAAGAAATACTCTATTGAAAGTATTGAGATTAATACACACTTAATACTAATGATGAGATGAGAAATCATCTAACGAGCAATGATGCCCTCATGCTAGAAGCCATCTTCTATGATGTGTGAGATGAATGTAATGGAACTTTATACGGAGCACCGATAGGCTAGCTATGAGTCGTGATTCCTTCTTTTGGGAAGGCAAAGGTTCGTGTAAATCTCCTGAGATGAGACTGTCCGTTTAGGCAGGTATGGGTTTCCTTATATTTCCTAGTATTTGAACCTATGCAGCCAACATAGGGTTCTAGCAGGGTTCAATTCCCTATATACGCTAGCATGTTTTTGTTTCACTTTGGCCAGTGATTCCACCTCTTTTCGGTTTGGTGTAGACACAGGATTTCATGGAGCTCACATGATCTATGTCGGTTAAAGTTAAAGTTCCCAAAGAAAGAATGAGGCCAACCTTAGTAATTGTAACAACCCTAAAAATGAATAGGATCAAGACTTAGGGTGTCAAGAATGCTTGCGATTAGAACAAGGTTCACACGGATTGATACGCGTAGAACCAGACCTCAGAACCCTTACTACGACCAAGCCAACTAATCTTGGGGAGTTAGTTGAGCTTGGAAAGGTTGGAATCAACCAAGTAAGGTTCTCGAAAATGAATATTTAATCAAAGTAGTCTTTACCGGACTTAAAAAGAAGAAATCTTAAGTTTTGAGGGTCTAGGGGTAAAATGGTCTTTTACCAGGCTAAGGGTAATATCGTAATTACTCTAAATATATATAGTTAATTAATTATTTATTAAGATGGAGGGGCAATTTGGGGAGAGAGAGCCGAAATTGAACTCTTGAAGTGGAGTCTTGCTCCACCCGGGTTTGAACGTAGGGGGAAGCAATGATTTAATTTTTTTTATTTAAATCGATAAATTTAATGTAATTAATTTATATTTATTAATTATTAGATGATTTAAAATAAAAGGAAAAATCAGATTTTTGTATTAATTTAATTAATTCCAAATTTGACTAAGTCTTGAATTTAGTCTCCTAATCATAATAACTGACTCTCCCTCACGTTTCTCAACTCTCTCACGTTCTCAATCTCTCTCTCACATTATTCTGCCAAACACAACAAAAACCAGAACAAAATTCATCAACAGTTCTTCACACTTGAAGAACTCACAAGAATGTTTAAGTAAGAGACAAAGTAATCAAAACGTTAATGCTAAGAGAGGTTCGTCGAGTAGGGTGTACGTTGAAGTGAATTGGGCGTGGTTTGGAGGAGTTTCCGGGCAGCAGCTCCACACTTGAATAAAGTCCAAAGGTATGGGGTTTCTCTCCTGGAATTCTTTCTCCAAGAGTACTTTCCTTCGAACATTTCTCAAGCTCTTGAAACTAAGGTTGTTCCCCTTTGTATGTCCTTGTCCTTAGCTCCCAAACGAATTCGTAGGATGGGTATGTTCTGCTGCTAGATTTAGGCATGAATGACATGTTTATATTAAATGTGAATATGTTTATGTGAGGGAAATTATGAAAACAACATTCAAAGTGTGACCAAAAAATTGATGTGTGTGTGTGCGCTCGTGGACAGTGGCTTTAGCCATTGTTTTGGAGTCATTTGAGACTTCTTTTCCTTGTGTATTTTATGCGTAAAATATGTGTACAATAGGATGTTCATTTTAATGAAATATGGTTGATTGAATAATTTTCTTTAGCCAAATGAATCCAAGAAAGATACGTTTAAGAATGTGTTTAAATGACTTATGAAAGCACCTTGAAAATCATGTGAAAACGTTGATGAAAATGAGTTGAGGAATGGTGAAAATTTCCAGCAATTATGCCCTAATATTTTAGGCTAAAGTTCAACCCAGAAATCTGGGAATTTATACGTTTTTAAAGAAGTGAGGCCACCAGGTTTTGAACCTGTGACCTCACTCCTTAGTCACTTATTCGCGAAAAAAGAAAAAAATAAAGGGGGGCTGGGGGGGATCGAACTCGCGACCCAGCTGCTGCTTCGCGAAAAGAATAGAAAAATAAAGGGGGATGGGGGAATGGAACTCGCGATCTGTGGGGGAGAAGAAAGAGAAAATTAATTAAACAAATAAATGGGAGGCATGGGATTCGAACCCAGGACCTCCAGGTACGCGCGAAAGAGGAGAAAATAAGATAAAAGAAAATGCGAGGCATGGGAATCGAACCCACTACCTCAAGGCTGAAGGAAGAAGCGAAATTAATTAAAAAATTAGAGAGGATGTGGGGGTTCGAACCCACCACCTCACAGCCTCAGCGAAATTAAAATGTAAATAAGGAGGTTGTGGGGGTTCGAACCCCCAACCTCCCTATTCCAGCGAGAATTAAAGGAAAATCAAAGAGGCTGTGAGGGTTTGAACCCACAACCTCTTGGTTTGGGTGAAAATGAGTAATGAAACCTTAATGAAAAATAAAAAGAGGTTGTGGGGGTTCGAACCCACAACTCTTCGTCCATCTTAAGGAAAAAATTAAATAGAAAATTATTCCTTCAATATTAATGTTGAGATTTAATTTAGAGTTCTAGTGTTATGAATATTAGAAATAAAATCAATGAAAAATATAAATGATATCCAAGTGACTCAAACTTGGGTTTCCTTGCCCACTCTTCCATATTGATACATAAGTCATACGTGAATAAAATATCCAAGAATAATGCCATCTTCTTAGATCAAAATTAAGATCTTGCCATATATACAAGTTACATAAGTCTTGTACTACATAATCTTAGGAAAGTAAGAATCACTTAACGAACTATGAATGAAGCCCCATGGCTTGTGTGTATAGACACATAAGTCTAACATACGTTCAAAAATAAGTGAATGTAACATGTATGTAATGAAATAATGAACCCTAGGAGGGTAAGTGTGAGTGTAAGATACATTAAGTGGCCAAGTACATTCGCATATGATGAGATGAACTATAAAATGATGAAATGAACATTCACATAATAAGAGGTGAGTAACTAAGAAAAGAAAAGGTGCTAATGATGAAGAATGTGGTGACAACATGATATGAGGCTAATGAAAATAATGAGAGCAATCTCAAATGAGCCTAAATAAATGTTACCAATACGTACTCACCAATGAGAGTGTAAGATAATGAAGAGACCAGTCCCCACGAACACTGTAATGAAAGTGTTGAGCTTAACACACTTAATACTAATTATGAGATGAGAAATCATCCAATGAGCTATGATGTCCTCATACTAGAAGCCAGCTTCCACGACGTATGAGATGAATGTAATGGAACTTTATACTGAGCACCGATAGGCTAGTTATAAGCGGTGATGCCTTCTTTCGGGAAGGGCGAAGGTTCACGTAACTCTCATGAGATGAGACTGTCCCGCTTGCCGGGTATGGGTCACCATACATCTCCTAGTCTTTGAACCTATACTGCCAATATAGGGATCTGACGGAGTTAAAATCCCATGTACGCTAGCATGTTATTGGATCACTTTGGCCGGTGATTCCACCTCTTTTCGGTGTGGGGGAGACATTGGATTTCATGATGTTCACATGATCTATGTCGGTTAAAGTTAAAGTTCCCAATGAATGGATGAGGCCAGCCTCAGATGAAGAACATAATGAAATGAATGATACCAAAGGTTCTAGGATAGGATAATCAAGAGGTGAGCTAGACTCAGGTAATGACATTAGGTTATTCTTGATCATTGCACATCGGGAGCGATGAAAGTCTTATACTACACCCTAGGTATAGCTGGTGTTCACACTGGCTTATGAATGAAATGAAATAAAGTACGTATGAATGAATGAAGCAGACTCTGTGTCTGCTAATGAAGACTCCCTAGTTGAGGTGCCATATGTTGAGCCCTCATTTTGGAAAGTCTTAATGTCAAGTCCATGATTCCAAGGTCCCATGGCATATGAATGAATGATATGAAAGAAGCTATGTGTTACATGATATGTGCTATGATATGTGCTATATAAAGATGTTGTTTGTTGGGTGCAATACGATATTTATAATGATGCATGTTACTCTCATGGCATGACCTTCCTAACCCAATTTGGAAAGTTCACTAACTTTCCTAATCTCAATTTGGCAAGTCCACTGACTTGACTTCCAAAAATCATGTTATTAGGAAAGAGCTATTCTTTCTCATGCATGTCTCTGGTGTGTGCTTGCATATACCTATACTTAGTACAAGTGTGTACTAACCCTATACGTCTATACTATTTTAGGTGCAGGTACAGGAGGGCGATAGAGCTACAGGATTATTGTTGGAGCTATCCGGACGTCAGCATTCATCCGGAGTTTGGTAGGTCCTCATGCTTTCGAGGATGCTACTGTTTTACATTCTAACTTAGTTTTAGAGTTGAGCTAGTTGAGCATGTTCCACTAGAGTTTCTTTCCTGTTTTTATTCAAACTTTGTATTGGTGCCATTTTGGCAATTATACACTTAATACTTATTGATCTATTTCTTTCAGTTGCTTATCTCTTAATGTTAGATGGTTGATGGTGAACAATTATGAAATGTTAAGAATGTTTAACAAGTATGTTAAGGAACAAAAAGTTTCAAATTTCCGCTAAACTAAACCTAAATGAAGTATGAATGACGTAAGTAGGCTTCTCTGCGACCTCTGAGAGGTCAAGAACGCCGGTATCGTCTGGGGTGTAGATTCTAGTCGTGACAAAGTTGGTATCAGAGCACTAGGTTAAATTAGGAAAATAATAAGTTCACATCAACCACATTGAGTAGTTTCTAAGTCATGGTAGTGAAGTGCACCACTATCCTGAATTAGACACTGCATGATGCGTAGGAAAATTTCCCTTCTTCTGATCTTATCGTGCTTTTCCGAATGTCTGATTTCTTGGTGTTATGAGCGTATCTAACATCAATTTTTTGTTGTTTTCAGAGAATGAACCCTAGGAGGGCTATTGTTCAGAGGAGAGGAGGAGCAGCTGCTGGGGGCAACCGAGTTCCACCCCAGGCTCCATCTGAAGGAGTGGCTGTGCCAGTTAACCCAGCTGGGTTGACTGATGCTGAGGTGAGGGCATCTCTGGCCCAGATGGCACAGGCCATTACTATGCAGGCCCAGGCTATGACTGCCCAGGTCAATCGGCAGGATGTTCAGAGGGAGAACCTACCGGTTCGTAGCATGGCTGATAGGCTGAAGGATTTCACGATGATGAATCCTCCTATTTTCACAGGGTCTAGGACTGCAGAGGATCCCCAGGAGTTTGTGGATGAGGTGCATAAGATCCTGGTGGCTATGGGGGCCACTGATATTGAGAAGGCTGAGCTGACTTCCTATCAGCTCAAGGATATTGCACAGACTTGGTGCAAGATGTGGCAAGATAGCCGTGTCTTAGATGGAGTGCCAGTCACATGGGAGCTGTTCAAGACAACATATCTGGAGAGATTCTTCCCCAGGGAGATGAGGGAGGCCAAGGTTGAGGAATTCATCAACCTTAAATAAGGCTCTATGACAGTCAGGCAGTATTCCCTGAAGTTTGTTAAGCTGTCAAGGTATGTTATTTTCCCTAGTATTTAATAGCAAGAATGAGGAGAATACTGAACTTTGTTGAAATCATCCAGGTATGCTACTTCCCCGGTTTGTAACAGCAGGGATGAGATGAGCAGGTTCCTCATAGGAATCAATGGAGACCTGGAGGAGGAGTGTCGATCTGCGATGCTCTATGATAATATGGATCTTTCGAGGTTGATGGTGCATGTCCAGCAGGTAGAGGACAGCCACAGAAAGAGAGGTGTTCGTGATTCTAGGAGGCCTAGGCCTCAAGATCAGGCAGGTCCCAGTCATGGAGGCCACAGGAACAACTTTGGCGTCCGTGAGCAGCCAAGGTTCAAAAAGGGGCAATAGAGTTCTGGGAATTCTAATCCTCAGAAGAGTGCTACACCTAGAGGAGGCAGACCTGAGCCCAAGAGGGGCAATGGAGGTGAGATGCAGTGTCCTAAGAAGAATTGTGCTAAGTGTGGCCGAGCTCACAGTGGAGAGTGCAGACAGGGCACTAATGCCTGCTTCGGTTGTGGTAAGAGTGGACACATGGTCAGAGACTGTCCACAGAACAGAGTCAGGCTAGAGGTAATGCTCAGCCTAGACCTAATCCACAGGGTGCAGCAGTAGCCGAGCCTCTTAAGAGGAACAGGTTCTATACCCTAAAGGGCAGGGAGGAGCAGGAGAAGTCCGCTGATGTGGTCACACGTATGCACGTATGCTGCAAGTGTTCTCAACTTCTGTTTATGCTTTACTTGATCCAGGGTCTACACTTTCCTTTGTAACTCCTCTGCTTTCTCTTACTTTTGAGATATTGCCTGAAGTTCTGCATGATCCTATAGTGGTTAGTACACCTTTCGGAGAGAATGTAAGAACTGATAGAGTATACAAGGATTGTCCAATAGTTGTGAGTTGTAAAACTATGTGTGCAAACTTGGTTGAGTTACCCATGCATGATTTTGATGTTATTCTTGGCATGGATTGTCTTCACAGTTGTTATGCTTGCTTGGACTGTCGTAGTAGAGTGGTGAGATTTCGCTTTCCTAATGAAGAAGAGTTAGTGTGGGAGGGGTACAACTCGAGTCGTCCTAATCCCTTGATTTCTAACCTTAAAGCCAATAACATGATGTCCAAGGGGTTATTGTGTCATCTTGTGAGTGTTAATGATTTAGATCATGACATTCCTTCCATAGACTCAGTGCCTGTAGTGAATGAGTTCTTAGATGTGTTTCTTGATGATTTTCCTGGAGTCCCTCCCCTTCGAGAGATTGACTTTGGTATCGATTTAGAACCCGATACTAAACCAATCTCAATTCCTCCTTACAGAATGGCTCCAGCTGAACTCAAAGAGTTGAAGCTGCAGTTAAAAGATCTCACTGACAAGGGTTTCATTCAGCCGAGCATATCCCCTTGGGGAGATCCAGTGTTGTTTGTAAAGAAGAAAGATGGAACCCTTAGAATGTGTATCAATTATCGGCATCTCAACAAAGTCACTATAAAGAATAAGTATCCACTCCCCAGAATAGATGATTTGTTCGATCATCTCCAAGGGTCTAGTTTCTTCTCTAAGATTGATCTTCGTTCAGGGTATCATCAACTTAGGGTTAGGGATTGAGATATCCCAAAGACAGCCTTTCGTACCCGCTATGGTCACTATGAGTTTCTAGTCATGTCATTTGGTCTCACGAATGCACCTGCTGCATTTATGGATCTCATGAACAGGGTCTTCCGTGAATACCTTGACTCTTTCGTCATAGTATGCATTGATGACATTCTCATCTACTCTAAGACCAAGGAAGAGCATGAACAGCATTTGAGACAAACCTTGCAGGTACTTAGACAGCATCAGTTGTATGCCAAATTCAGCAAATGTGAATTCTGGCTGACGTCTATGACCTTCCTGGGTCATGTTGTGTCCGATCAGAGCGTGGAGGTGTATCCCAGGAAGACAGAGGCGGTGAAGAACTGGTCAAAGATTCTTACTCCCACTGACATCCGTAGCTTTTTGGGATTGGCTGGTTACTACCGCAGGTTTGTGGAGGGCTTTTCTTCCATTGTTGCCCCATTGACAGCTTTGACTAAGAAGAAAGCCAAGTTTGAATGGTCGGAGACTTGTGAGAAGATTTTCCAGGAGCTCAAGGACAGACTCACTTCAGCCCCGGTGCTTACTTTGCCTAAGTGTGGTGAGAATTACACTGTTTATTGTGATGCATCTAGGGTTGGTTTGGGTTGTGTTCTTATGCAGGTTGGTCAGGTGATAGCCTATGCGTCCAGACAGCTCAAGGTTCATGAGAAGAATTATCCCACTGATGACCTAGAGTTGGCAGCGGTGGTGTTTGCACTGAAGATGTGGAGGCATTATCTGTATGGAGTGCATGTGGATGTGTTCACAGACCATAAGAGTCTCCAGTACATATTCACACAGAGGGAGTTTAATCTACGTCAGCGGAGATGGTTGGAGCTGTTGAAGGATTATGACATGAATGTGCACTACCATCCAGGTAAGGCTAATGTTGTAGCTGATGCTTTGAGCAGGATGAGCATGGGAAGTACAGCCCACGTTGAGGATGAGAAGAAGGAGCCGGTGAAAGATGTACACAGACTGGCCAGACTGGGTGTGCGTTTGGTTGACTCCACTAGTGGGAATGTTTCAGTTCATCCTAGTTCTGAATCATCCTTGGTAGTTGAAGTCAAGCAGTGTCAGCATCTAGATACTGTGTTGATGGAGTTTAAGGACTCAGTGTTGATGAAGATGAATGAGTCTTTCGCTTTGGGAGGTGATGGCAGAGTTAGGTATCAGGACAGGCTGTGTGTACCAGATGTGGATGATTTGCGGACAAGGATTATTGCAGAGGCCCATTGTTACAGATATTCCATACATCTAGGTTCCACTAAGATGTATCATGATCTTAAGCAGATTTATTGGTGGGATGGCATGAAGAAAGACATTGCAGAATATGTGGCCAAGTGTCCTAATTGTCAGCAGGTTAAGGTAGAGCATCTTAAGCCTGGTGGTCTGACTCAAATTATTGAGGTTCCTACTTGGAAGTGGGAGTCCATTAATATGGACTTCGTGGTTGGTCTTCCGAGGAATAGGAGGCAGCATGACTCCATATGGGTTATTGTGGACAAATTGACTAAGTCTGCCCACTTTATCCCTATGAAATCTACTTACAGAGCCGAGGATTATGCGAGGCTCTACATTGATGAGATTGTGAGATGGCATGGGATTCCCTTGTCTATTATTTCAGATAGAAGAGCTCAGTTTACTTCACATTTCTGGAGATCTTTCCAGAAGAGCTTGGGCACGCAGGTAAAGCTTAATACTGCCTTTCATCCTCAGACAGATGGGCAGGCAGAGCGCACCATTCAGACATTGGAGGATATGTTGAGAGCGTGTGTGATTCACTTCAGAGGTAACTGGGATGACCATCTGCCTTTGATAGAGTTCTCGTATAATAATAGCTATCAATCTAGCATTGGAATGGCACCGTTTAAGGCACTGTATGGTAGAAGGTGTAGATCTCCAGTTGGGTGGTTCGAGGTTGGAGATTCATCCATTTTGGGTCCAGAGATCATTCATGAGGCCTTAGAGAAGGTCAGAGTGATTAGGGACAGGTTGACTACTGCTTACAGTCGGCAGAAGTCATATGCTGATAACAGAAAACGGCCCTTAGAGTTTGATGTTAGTGACCAGGTTTACTTGAAAATATCACCTATGAAAGGGGTGATGAGATTTGGTAGAAAAGGGAAGCAGAGTCCGAGGTATATGGGGCCATATGAAATCCTACAGCGTGTGGGTGAGGTGGCCTATGAGTTAACATTGCCTGTGGAGCTAGCTTCTGTTCATCCAGTCTTTCATGTCTCTATGTTGAACAAGTGCCTAGGTGATCCAGCATCAATCTTACATGTTGAAGGTTTGGGGGTTGGTGAATACTTGTCTTATGAGGGGGTACCTGTTGAGATCTTAGACAGACAGGTCAAGCGGCTGAGGAACAAGGAGATTGGCACAGTGAAGGTATTGTGGAGAAATCATCTTGTTGAGGGTGCTACGTGGGAGGCTGAGGCCGACATGAGAGCCCGCTACCATCACTTTTTCAGCTCTTGAGGTTAGACTTCCTACTCTTAAACCTATGTTTCCTTATCTCTCCGTATTTTGTTGCTATTGATTGACTGTGTATAGTGATTTTATTTTGATCTGACTGGCATTACGATGTGAAGTGGTAGTGTCATTCAGGGACGAATGTTCCTAAGGGGGGGGGGGATAATGTAACAACCCTAAAAATGAATAGGATCAAGACTTAGGGTGTCAAGAATGCTTGCGATTAGAACAAGGTTCACACGAATTGATACGTGTAGAACCAGACCTCAGAACCCTTACTACGACCAAGCCAACTAATCTTGGGGAGTTAGTTGAACTTGGAAAGGTTGGAATCAACCAAGTAAGGTTCTCGAAAACGAATATTTAATCGAAGGAGTCTTTACCGAACTTAAAAAGAAGAAATCTTAAGTTTTGAGGGTCTAGGGGTAAAATGGTCTTTTACCAGGCTAAGGGTAATATTGTAATTACTCTAAATATATATAGTTAATTAATTATTTATTAAGATGGAGGGGCAATTTGGGGAGAGAGAGCCGAAATTGAACTCTTGAAGTGGAGTCTTGCTCCACCCGGGTTCGAACCTAGGTGGAAGCAATGATTTAAATTTTTTTTATTTAAATTGATAAATTTAATGTAATTAATTTATATTTATTAATTATTTGATGATTTAAAATAAAAGGAAAAATCAGATTTTTGTATTAATTTAATTAAATCCTAATTTGACTAAGTCTTGAATTTAGTCTCCTAATCCTAATAACTCACTCTCCCTCACGTTTCTCAACTCTCTCACGTTCTCAATCTCTCTCTCACGTTATTCTGCCAAACACAACAAAAACCAGAACAAAATTCATCAAGAGTTCTTCACACATGAAGAACTCACAAGAAGTTTTAAGTAAGAGACAAAGTAATCAAAACGTCAAGGCTAAGAGAGGTTCGTCGAGTAGGGTGTACGTTGAAGTGAATGGGGCGTGGTTTGGAGGAGTTTCCAGGCAGCAGCTTCACACTTGAATAAAGTCCAAAGGTATGGGTTTCTCTCCTGGAATTCTTTCTCCGAGAGTACTTTCCATCGAACGATTCTCAAGCTTTTGAAACTAAGGTTGTTCCCCTTTGTATGTCCTTGTCCTTAGCTCCCAAACGAATTCGTAGGATGGGTATGTTGTTCTGCTAGATTTAGGCATGAATGACATGTTTATATTAAATGTGAATATGTTTATGTGAGAGAAATTATGAAAACAACATTCAAAGTTTGATCGAAAAATTGATGTGTGTGTGCGCGCTCGTGGACAGTGGCTTTAGCCACTGTTTTGGAGTCGTTTGAGACGTGTTTTCCTTGTGTATTTTATGTGTAAAATATGTGTATTATAGGATGTTCATTTTAATGAAATATGGTTGATTGAATAATTTTCTTTAGCCAAATGAATCCAAGAAAGATACGTTTAAGAATGTGTTTAAATGACTTATGAAAGCACCTTGAAAATCATGTGAAAACGTTGATGAAAATGAGTTGAGGAATGGTGAAAATTTCCAACAATTATGCCTTAATATTTTAGGCTAAAGTTCAACCCTGAAATCTGGGAATTTATACGTTTTTAAAGAAGTGAGGCCACCAGGTTTTGAACCTGTGACCTCACTCCTTAGTCACTTATTCGCGAAAAAAGAAAAAACTAAAGGGGGGCTGGGGGGGATCGAACTCGCGACCCAGCTGCTGCTTCGCGAAAAGAAAAGAAAAATAAAGGGGGCTGGGGGAATCGAACTCGCGATCTGTGGGGGAGAAGAAGGAGAAAATTAATTAAACAAATAAATGGGAGGCGTGGGATTCGAACCCAGGACCTCCAGGTACGCGCGAAAGAGGAGAAAATAAGAAAAAAGAAAACGGGAGGCGTGGGAATCGAACCCATGACCTCAAGGCTGAAGGAAGAAGCGAAATTAATTAAGAAATTAGAGAGGCTGTGGGGGTTCGAACCCACCACCTCACAGCCTCAGCAAAATTAAAATGTAAATAAGGAGGCTGTGGGGGTTCGAACCCACAACCTCCCTATTCCAGCGAGAATTAAAGGAAAATCAAAGAGGCTGTGGGGGTTTGAACCCACAACCTCTTGGTTTGGGCGAAAATGAGTAATGAAACATTAATGAAAAATAAAAAGAGGTTGTGGGGGTTCGAACACACAACTCTTCGGACATCTTAAGGAAAAATTAAATAGAAAATTAATCCTTCAATATTAATGTTGAGATTTAATTTAGAGTTCTAATGTTATGAATATTAGAAATAAAATCAATGAAAAATATAAATGATATCCAAGTGACTCAAACTTGGGTTTCCTTGCCCACTCTTCCGTATTAATAAATAAGTCATACGTGAATAAAATATCCAAGAATAATGCCATCTACTTAGATCAAAATTAAGATCTTGGCATATATACAAGATACATAAGTTTTGTACTACATAATCTTAGGAAAGTAAGAATCACTTAACGAACTATGAATGAAGCCCTATGGCTTGTGTATATAGACACATAAGTCTAACATACGTTCAAAAATAAGTGAATGTAAGATGTATGTCATGAAATAATGAACCCTAGGAGGGTAAGTGTGAGTGTAAGATACACTAAGTGGCCAAGTACATTGGCATATGATGAGATGAACTATAAAATGACGAAATGAACATTCACATAATAAGAGGTGAGTAACTAAGAAAAGAAAAGGTGCTAATGATGAAGAATGTGGTGACAACATGATATGAGGCTAATGAAAATGATGAGAGCAATCTCAAATGAGCCTAAATAAATGTTACCAATACGTACTCACCAATGAGAGTGTAAGATAATGAAGAGACCAGTCCCCACGAACACTCTAATGAAAGTATTGAGCTTAACACACTTAATACTAATTATGAGACAAGAAATCATCTAATGATCTATGATGTCCTCATACTAGAAGCCAGCTTCCATGACGTATGAGATGAATGTAATGGAACTTTATACTGATAACCGATAAGCTAGTTATGAGCGGTGATGCCTTCTTTTGGGAAGGGCGAAGGTTCACGTAACTCTCATGAGATGAGACTGTCCGGCTTGCCGGGTATGGGTCTCCATACATCTCCTAGTCTTTGAACCTATACAGCCAATATAGGGATCTGGTAGGGTTAAAATCCCATGTACGCTAGCATGTTATTGGATCACTTTGGCCGGTGATTCCACCTCTTTTCGGTGTGAGGGAGACATTTGATTTCATGATGCTCACATGATCTATGTCGGTTAAAGTTAAAGTTCCCAATGAATGGAAAAGTCCAGCCTCAGATGAAGCACATAATGAAATGAATGATACCAAAGGTTCTAGGATAGGATAATAAAGAGGTGAGCTAGACTCAGGTAATGACATTAGGTTATTCTTGATCATTGCACAGCGAGCCCGATGAAAGTCTTAAGCTACACCCTAGGTATAGCTGGTGTTCACACTGGCTTATGAATGAAATGAAATGAAGTACGTATGAATGAATGAAGCAGACTCTGTGTTTGCTAATGAAGACTCCCTAGTTGAGGTGCCATATGTAGAGCCCTCATTTTGGAAAGTCTTAATGTGAAGTCCATGATTCCAAGGTCTCATGGCATATGAATGAATGATATAAAAGAAGCTATGTGTTACATGATATGTGCTATGATATGTGCTATATGAAGATGTTATGTGTTGGGTGCAATACGATATTTATAATGATGCATGTTACTCTCATGGCATGACCTTCCTAACCCAATTTGGAAAGTTAACTAACTTTCCTATTCTCAATTTGGCAAGTCCACTGACTTGACTTCCAAAAATCATGTTGTAAGGAAAGAGCTATTCTTTCTCATGCATGTCCGTGGTGTGTGCTTGCATATACCCATACTTAGTACAAGTGTGTACTAACCCTATACGTCTATACTATTTTAGGTGCAGGTACAGGTGGGCGATAGAGCTACAGGATCATTGTTGCAGCTATCCGGACGTCAGCATTCATCCGAAGTTTGGTAGGTCCTCATGCTTTCGAGGATGCTACTATTTTACATTCTAGCTTAGTTTTAGAGTTGAGCTAGTGGAGCATTTTCCACTAGAGTTTCTTTCCTGTTTTTAATCAGACTTTGTATTGGTGCCATTTTGGCAATTATACACTTAATACTTGTTGATATATTTCTTTCAATTGCTTATCTTTTAATGTTAGATGGTTGATGGTGAACAATTATGAAATGTTAAGAATGTTTAACATGTATGTTAAGGAACAAAAAGTTTCAATTTTCCGCTAAAATTAAACTAAATGAAGTATGAATGATGTAAGTAGGCTTGTCTGCGACCTCTGAGAGGTCAACAACGCCGGTCTCGTGTGGGGTCTAGATTCCAGTCGTGACAGTAATGCACAATATGAAATGAATGATACCAAAGGTGTTTGGTTAGGATAATCAAGAGGTGAACTAGACTCAAGTAATGACACTAGGTCATTCTTAGTCATTGCACAGTGAACCCGATGAGAGTCTAAAACTACATCCTAGGTATAGTTGGTATTGCACCAGTCTATGAATGAATGAAACGAATGAAAATGAAGTATGCATGAATGAATGAAGCTGACTCTGTTTTTTCTAAAGAAGGCTCCCTAGTTGAGGTCTCATATGTTGAGCCCTCATTTTGGGAAGACCTAATGTTAAGTCCATGATTCCAAGGTCTCATTGCATATGAACAAATGATATGTGGTATATGTACGTGCTATATGAAATATGTTATGTGCTGTGTGCAATATGAAAAGAATGATGATGCATGTTACTCTCATAGCATGACTTTCCTAATCCTATTTGGCAAGTCCATTGACTTGAATTTCCATAACTCATGTCATTAGGAGAGAGCTCTTCTTAATCATGCATGTCCTTGGTGTATGCTTGCATACACCCATACTTAGTACAAGTGTGTACTAATACCATACAATACTCTACTCTTAGGTGCAGGTGCAGGTGGATGCTAGAGCTTACAAGACTACATTGGAGCTATCCGGACGTGGAGCATTCATCCGGACTTGGTAGGCCCTCATGATTTCGAGGATGCTTATATTTTATATTGTAGCTTAGACGTAGGCATGATCTAGTGGAGAGTGTTCCACTAGCGTTTCTTTCTTACTTATTTCAGACGTTGTATTGGTGTCATTTTGGGGACTTTATATTTATACAGTTATGAACTATTTCCTTCATTTGAATATCTCATTATTAGATGGTTGTGATGAACTGATGTGATATATGGTATTTCTAACTATGAAGTTTATGTATACTTCAAAACAAACAAAAGTTTTAAATTTTCCGCTAAAATTACCTTATATGATGTAATGATGATGTATGTAGGCTTTTCTGCGACCTCTGAGAGGTCTACTACACCGGTTTCGACTAGGGTCTAGATCCAGTCGTAACATTTACACTGCTTTACAAGATTTATATATGTTGCATGTGTATTATTTCTTTATATTAAGTTAAGTTATTCATGAGTTGCGCAGATCCACGATAAGTGTTCCTTCTTACTCTTTTCAAGCTTAAGTTGTTTGTAGCATTCCAACTCGCATGCTCATACATTACAAGGACTGATGTCAGTTGGCCTGAATCGTATCATGATGCAGACGCAGGTAACTAGGATCAGCATACGGCATACCGTTGATCTAGTGAGCTGCTCACAGTCAGTTGATGAGCCTCCCTTCATTCTAGCAGATATCTTTATCATTCATTTATTGTTTTTAGTTTTCAGTTGTTAGGATGATTAGGGGTCCTGTCCCAATATACCTTTTTCTTTAGAGGCTTCATAGATAGATAGTATTAGCTCTTTAGTCTTTTCATTTCACTTGTAAACGATTAAGACTTGAGTTTCCACTTTGGCTTAGTTATTTTCTTTTAGTTATTCCTTGATTTATATTTTCTTGTGTTTAAGTCTTCCACTAAGTAACTAAGCCAAGCAAAGGGTCCGCTTGAAGCCAGCAACGATCTTCGGGTGTTGGACACACCCAGGATGTAGGATTGGGGCGTGACAAACTTGGTGTCAGAGCATAGAGTTTTAGAGTCCTAGGGATTCTATGAAGTGTGTCTATAGAGTCCTAGTTATCAGTGTGAACTGCGTCAAATCTATATTTAGGAGGCTGTAACACTAAGGAAATCATGTCACTTCTTTCACACTATTTTTGTGCGTTTGAGTTTATCTCTAAGAGGTTTCCCTCTAATTCGTGCTTTTGTGTGTTTCAGATAACAATGCCTCCACGAAGAGCAGAAAGAGGTTGTCCAGCTAGGAGAAATGTATAGTAACCAGAGTTACACAATGCACCTAAAGTGCAACCTCAAGGGGAAGTTACAAACTCTGAGTTCCATGAGGCTATTAGGATGTTAAGCCAAGCGGTGACTAACCAACTCGTGCAAAGACAAGGATCTCAACAAGAAGAGGCTGACACTTCAAGGATTGGTGAGTTCTTAAGGATGAATCCTCCAAGTTTAACTGGTTCAAGCACTGTTGAGGATCTATACAATTTCATTGAGGAACTTAAGATGGTGTTTGATTTCATGCATGTTGCGGATGCTAAGAGAGTTGATCTAGATGCATATCACCTTAAAAATGTTGTTAGGACTTAGTTTGATCAGTGGAAGGAGGGTAGATATAAGGATGAACATAATTTGAGTTGGGCCTATTTTAAAGAAGCTTTCTTGGGGCATTTCTTTCCCCGAGAATTGAAAGAGGCTAAGGTAACTGAATTTCAATACTTAAGCAGGATTATCTCAGTGTACATGAGTATGGGCTGAAGTTCCCCCAACTATCTCGATATGCTCCAAAAATGGTTAAGGACATGAGAAGTAGAATGAGTTTGTTTGTTGTTGGACAAGATCGTTCATCAAGGAAAGAGGGTAGTGCAACAATGCTGATATTTGACATTGACATATCAAGGTTGATGGTCTAAGTGAAGCAGATTGAGGAAGAGAAGCTGAGGGACAACAAAGAGTTCAGGAAAAAGAAAGCCAAGAAAGTGAGTGAATCTGGGCAGCAGAGAAGTGGTGTGAATTGTTCATCCTTTCATAAACAGAAGGGGCCTGCACCATCATCTGCTAGTGCACCTGCACCCAGAAACAAAGGTTACCATCATTGCCAGAATTCGTAGCACTTCAGAACTAGAGCAGGACAATCTCAAAGGTAGTGTGGCACAAGGAGGTAGTTGGGCTCCCGCATGTGCTAAGTGTGGTAGAAACCACCCAGGTAAATGTCCTGATGGCCAAACAGGTTGTTTCAAGTGTGGATAAGAGGGTCACTACATGAAAGAGTTCCCTAAGAACTAGCAAGGTAGTGGAAATCCGCGCAATAGAGCCCAATCTTCATCAGTTGCTCCAGCAGACAGGGCTGCACCTATAGGAGCTACTTCCGTACTGGCGAAGGAGCAAACCTCCTCTATACGATCACTAGTTACCAAGAGAAAGAGAACTCACCAGATGTTATCACGGGTATCGAAAAAGTCACAACCCATTGAAAAAGGCACAACTCATCAGAAAAGGCACAACCCTTTACAAAAGTCATAACCTTTCGAGAAAATAACAAACCTTCGAAAAAGTCATAACCCATCAAAAAATCACAATCCTTTGGAAAAGTCACAACTCATTGAAAAAGTCACAATCCTTTAATTTGAAAAGGTATCTACTTTCAATATGATAAAAGTAATTAAATTAATAAATAAAATAAATTGCGTATTTTTAATTGGTGGTATTATAGTAAATCAACATTCAAATTTTAGAGTTCATGCTTTTAAGGTAGTACTAGCTTTTCAGCACGTGAGTTACACATGATTACCAATTAAGAAAATATATGTTATAATAAAGTCATAATACATAAACGTGACTCTTAACTTGACTTCAGCGGACAAGTATGCCCTCAAACATCGAGTGTGTAAAAGTAGGCACTTAAACTTGGATAAAATTAAGCAAGTAGACACACGTGTTCTATATGACATAATACATGTAGCACACAAAATTGTCATGTAGGGTTCCATGTAGGAAGAATGTGTCTATTTTATCAAATTTATACATGTTTATGTTTCTACTTGTGCACACCCAAAGTTAAGGGTCTTAGTTTCCAGGTGAAGTCAAGTTAAGAGTCATGTTTATCTATAATGCCTATAAAAAATAGTATTTCTTATTTTAGAACCTTTGAAGATGGTTATGGAAAATTTAATTTGTAAAATGAAATAATGTATATATTTATTTCAATTTGATGATGTTCAATCTTGTAATTAGTCGTATATATCTCAGTAATATTACCTTATAGACAATATGAAACAAACACAATAACAACCAACTAATCCTTATATTAATTACTGAACAAATTACAACGATTAAGATTAGAGAGAACTAGAGAACTGCAAGGAAATCAGAAGAAATAGAGAAGAGATGAGAAGAGAATTACAGAAGAAAATAGAGACGAGAAATAGGGATATGATGTAACAACGATAGTCTAACCTAACTACGCCTAGAGATAATAGATTTATATCCGATACTTGCTATTCCACTTTCCGCATATTTAGCGTGCCCACGTTCTGTTAGACAAAGTCAACAAATCTTTTAGATGGTATTTTCACACGATTACTCCTTCTAGGATGAATAAAATTATCTTCCATTTTAGCCTCGTTGTACTCCACGTCATCAGTCTGGATGTCCTCCACGTCATCACTCTGTTTCATCACAATACTTCCCTTCTGCGAAAGGACCTTGTCCTCAAGGTTCTGGGAAGACTCAACCCCATGCGCAGTAAAATGAGTTAAACTTAAAGGAGTAATTTGTTGCGCTGGCTCTCCGATGCATCTCTTTAATATTGAAACATGAAAAACAGGGTGAATGCGGGTTGTGGCTGGAAAATCTAGATTGTATGCCACTTGACCAACGCACTTAAGGACTTGAAATGGTCCAAAATAACGCCTGCCCATCATAGGGTGTTGTTGTAAGCGCACAGTGTTTTGACGTTATGGCTTAAGTTTGACAAACACCCAGTCACCTACAGAAAACTCAAGCTCAGAACGATATTTGTCGGCCAGCCTCTTCATGCGAGCCTGTGCCTTAATCAAATTGAGCTTTAATAGAACCATAATTTCATCCATATGCAGAAAACAAAATCCACCAAATCACTAGGACTACTACCCTTGATGTAACGAGTTATAGTAGGAGGTTCTCTGCCATACACGTCCTGAAAAAGAGTCATACATGCCAAAGTTTGGAGCGATGTATTGTACCAATACTCGGCCCATGGAAATATGAAAACCCAGTGGTGTGGCGAATCAGCAACATAACAAAGAGGATATTATTCCACACATTTATTAAGGGCCTCAGACTGTCTATCAGATTGTGGATGGTAGGAAGTACTCATTGCCAAAGAAGTTCCCTGCAAACGATTGATTTCTTGCCAGAAGGTGTGCAAGAATCGAGAATCATGATCAGTGTCTATGGTTTTGGGGGTCCATGAAGACGAACAACTCCCACCACAAAGCTTTCATCAATAATTTTTGTGGGAAAAGTGAACGGTAAGGGAATGAAGTGACCATACTTCGTGAAACGATCAACTACAGTCATGATAGTAGATTTTCCCTTTGACCTAGGTAAGCAAGTGATAAAATCCATTGCTATGTATTCAAATACAAAATCAGGGATTGGCAAGGGTTGCAACAATCCAGCCGGATGGTGGTGAACATCTTTCATTGGTTGACAAGTTTGACATGAAACAACAAAATTATGAATATCACGCCGCATTTGCTTCCAGTAAAAATTTGAAGCTAATCTATGATATGTACGAGCCACCCCAGCATTCCCACCAATAGTAGTGTCATGAAATTCATGTAACAAATGATTAAGTTGTGGGGAATCAGAGGGAATGACTAATCGTCCCCTAAAAGATAGGAGGCCGTCATGTAATATATACCCCAAACAGGTGACAGACTGACCTTGTAATAGCTTCTAGATATGAAGCAGGTCGAGGTGTGATTGATTGAGAGATTTCAATTCCTTCTCAATATCATAACGGCGGGAAGAAATAGCCAGTAAGACAACGTCAGAGGGACGAGAAAGGGCATCAACAACTTGATTTGATTTCCCTGGGCGATAGATAATTTGAAAGTCTTACCCTACCAACTTGCTAATCCATTTTTGTTGTTCTGGCGTTTGTATAGCCTGGTTGGTCATATTTCTTAGTGATTGCTGATCAGTGAGTATTGTGAACTTGCATCCCAATAAGTATTGACGCCATTTACTCACAGCTTGAGTAATGGTAAACATCTCCCTGTGATAAGTGGCTGCTCCCTGCATGCGTGTGCTAAACTTCTTGATAAAGTAAGCTATTGGGTGCCCTTTTTGAGACAAGGCAGCCCCTATACCTCGCCTAGACACATTGGTTTCCAGTTGAAACTCTTGGGAAAAATCCGGCAATGCTAGTACAGGAGTTGTGCTAAGTTTAGCTTTTAAAGTCTCAAAGGAAGCCTCTGTAGAAGTATCCCACCTAAATGGCTCCTTGCGCAAAAAATCAGTGAGGGTTACCTCTATAGATGCATAATGATGAATGAAGCACCGATAATATCCCGCAAGACCAAGAAAACTACGAACTTCCTTAACATTCTTGGGCGGGGGCCACTGTTGGATAGTTCCAATTTTGCTGGAATCCACACTTAAGCCCTGCTTAGATATCATATGTCCCAGATACTCTATTGAATGTTGACCAAATAAACATTTGGTCCTTTTGTCCATCAACTGATGTTTTCGAAGTAATTCGAGCACTGAGCGTAAGTGGATCAGGTGGTCCTTCCAATTGGGGCTATAGATCAAGATATCATCAAAAAAATCCAGCACAAACCTTCAAAGATAAGGCCTAAATATATCGTTCGTGGTGGCGTAGAATATGGACGAAGCATTGGACAACCCAAATGGCATCACCAAATATTTGTAGTGACCATCATGTGTTCGAAATCCTATTTTTGCGACATTTTCTGCTCTGACCCTAATCTGATGGTATCCAGATAATAATCGAGCTTTGAAAAATAAATTGTACAATTTAACTCATCGAATAGCTCATCAATAGTGGGAATAGGAAACCTATCCCTCAAAGTAATGGCATTGAGAGCCCTATAATCCACACAAAATCTGCAAGTACCATCTTTTATTGGAACTAACAACACTGGAGAGGAGAATGGACTCCTGCTAGGCCTGATAACCCCATCCCTAAGCATGTCTGCAACCAACTATTCCATAACTTGTTTTTTGAAGTAAGGATAGAAATACGGCTTAACATTAACTGGTTCAGCCCCGGGATTTAGGTGAATCACATGATCTTGTGACCGTGATGGTGGCAATCATTTTGGTTTAAGGAAAGCATCATAAAACTCATCTAAAATAGGGACCAAGTCAGGATTAGTGACCTCCTCAGTTGTGGCTTCATTTGGCACTACTTGTAGGCAGTAATATGAAGAGACTGCATCAGTGGCGACGTACCTTCGAATGCTATGCAATTCAACTGGCATTGACGTGTTTAAGATATCCCCTGTCCAACATATAGTTTTCCCTTCTGAAGTTAATTCAAACAAATGCTCGGAATAATCTTACATAACCCTTCCGACTGTAGAAAGCCACGCAGCCCCAAGAACAATTTTTGCACCATGCATAGGAAGCAAATATAAATTAAGTGAGAGATCATATCCATGAACCGTTAGACTAACCTACCATACCACACCTTCACAATGGAGTCGTTGACTGCTACCTACCATCATAGAGAAATTGGGTGTGGAGTCCACTAGAAGCTGTAAAAAATTGACTACTCGCGTCTGGACAAAATTATGGTCACTTCCTCCATCCAACAATACTTGGACCGGAGATCCATTTATGTGACCCAGAAATCATAATGTGGATGATGAATGTCCACCTGCCAAATCATTATATGAAATAGCAGACTGCTCTTGTACCTCTAAAACTTGTAACTCTTCGGTGAATATGTCATTAGAGATAAATGGTTCTGGTAAGTCGGGTTGAACCTCTGAGCCTTCCGTTAGAAGTAGTAACTGAGGCGGAGTCTTACACTTGTAGCCTGCAACGTATTTTTCCTCACAATAGTAGCATAATCCACGCTCATGCCGACTTTGAATCTCATAATGGGCAAGGCGTTTGATTGGTGGGCGGTTCACAGTAGAAGTCGTCATCTTTGTTGGAGATGGAACGAATGAGGTTGAGGAATGTTGATTAGGATTAGGCAAAAGTGGTTCCCCTCTGTTAGCAAAAGCTGGTCATTTCCTGCCTTTTTCTGCCTAAATGCGACGCTCATGTATATGTGCCCATTTAAGTGTGTCATCATATGTTTTAGGCTCGTGACTGAGAACTGAGTTTTTGATGTCTTCTCCAAGCCCTGAAACAAAAAGCCTTACAATCAACCCATCAGAAATATCATCTGTCTCATTATCTATGGCTTCAAAACGACCCTGTAACTCCGATACTGTGGTTACTTGCCTATGTTTTTTCTAGACGGCCTTCAACAGATTCAAGACCTTTTGGTTTGAAACGAACTCTTGCTTTCTCTTCAAAATGCTCCCATCTGATCAATTGTTTGTTCCGAAATGACCATCAATACCACTCAAGTGCATCGCCATCAAGATAGAATGAAGCCATCGTGAGTTTCTGTGAATCTTCAATCCCGTAAGAATCAAAGAAGCGCTCTGCTTGAAAAATCCAAGCATCTGGATGCTCTCCGCGAAATTATCAAAATTCCATCGCCGCTGGCCTGTGCCGTAGAGTTGGTGCCGGTGGAGGGTTATCCTGTCATGTTATTACCATTGGTGGGTCATGATTTTTCTTACTCAATGCCTCATATAACATTTCACGAATTTCTGCTAATTCCTTCTCGAGGAAATTGGTTGCTTCCTTAACAGATACAACAACAAGAGCCTTGAGTCGTTGTTGGTACTCCATTAAATGGATGAAAGCACAAATTAAACAAACACAATAACAACCAACTAATCCTTATATTAATTACTGAACAAATGACAACGACTAAGATTACACAGAACTAGAGAACTGCAAGGAAATAAGAAGAAACAAAGAAGAGATGAGAAGAGAATTACAGAAGAAAATAGAGACGAGAAATAGGGATACGATGCAACAAAGATAGTCTAACCTAACTACGCCTAGAGATAATAGATTTATATCCGATACTTGCTATTCCACTTGCCGCATATTTAGCACGCACTTTACCCCCACGTTCTGTTTGACAAAGTCAACAAATCTTTTAGATGGTATTTTCACACGATTACTCCTTCTACGCTGAATAAAGTTATCTTGCGATTTATCCTCGTTGTCCTCCACGGCATCACTATGGTTGTCCTCCACGGCATCACTCTGTTTCATAACACAATATTTGTTGTACATTTTTCTTGTCATCTAACCAGATGTGTTTTTGCACATGTATTCCACGTTAAAATGTTAAAATGACATATGAAAACACAAAGAGAATAAAAATGAAACTAATGCAAACTTCAACTGACATTATTACAAATCAAATGAACTTTTCTTCGTCTCAAATACTAAAATCTTAAGAAATGTTAAAAAGTAAAACAAAAAGGCCATGTTTATATATTAATAACTATTCTTAAGCAAACTTTCTGACAATCTAAATAACATTATAATAATTGATGAATAATGTCATTCTTTTGTCTTGAGCATCAAAAACACAAACCGTGACAATTATTTAACTCTTCAAAAGTCTAATAATTTTGGAAACAGTTGTTGAGAAGAATATATCCACATCATAACAAAATTTGTTAACAAAAATAAATGAATTTAGTCTACATCATGTTAACTTCATATATTGAAATTGTAACATCTTGTAGACCGAAATATCTAGGATTCAACAAAGAAACTAAAGAAAAGTTATTTTTGGAAACAATAGGAAAAATCTGGAAAATTTCCTATGTGTAAAAGTAAGTTTTTGGGCAATTTCAAACGGTCATAACTTCTAGCTCAGGATGAGTTAGAGGTAGTTCTTTATATGGTTAGAAAGACCTTGGAGATATCTTTCCAACGCCGCCGAGTTTGTGCAATTTTGATTTCGTATGAGTGAGTTATGCCTTTCTGAAGATGGGTTGTTGGATTAAGGATAGTCCAATCCGGATTTCGTAAGGGAAAATTTGTTTTTTCCTTAACCAATTATTTTATTTAGTTTTTGGGCAATAAATTGTGGTCTAAAGTGATTTTATTAAGTTCAAGCTTTTAGAAAACATGTTAGGGTTTTGAGAGAAGGGAAAAGAAGAGGAGAAAGGAGAAAAGGAAGCAAGAACGTTCAAGATCATCGAAGTTTGGCTTGTGAAATTTGATGGGGGTGATCTCTAAAATGGTATGTGAGATCTTTTTGTGATGGGTTCTTCCACCCACACAACAGTATGTTTAATTAAGCGCAATTAGAGTGGATAGAATGATGAACATTGAAAATCTTAATGAAAAATTGTTGAATTCTTGTTGGTTAAGTTGTAGTATACCTTTGATTGTTTGATTCGTGTCACCGGGATGTTTTACGAGTCAAAAATATTGGGTATTGAGGATTTTAGTGATGCTAAGTGTTTGGGGTGAGATCCATGGGAGTTTAGAAGGTTTAGAATTGAAAATCGAAGAAGAAAAGTTGGAAATCACGTGTGACAATCCATGGGGCACCGCGCCTGCCAGAGCCACTCAGAGCAGCCTCTGTCTGACAGGGCCTGGCACGCTGCGTCATCCAGAGCCTCTCCGGAGAGTCTCTGTCCGTCAAGATCTGGCGCCCTGAGCCTCTCAAAGCACAAAGGTCACCCGTAGATCTCATTTTCTTCCATATTTTTGTACGAGTTCCTAAGTGATGTACCTATAATTCGTAGTTGTTTCCAACACTCTAAAGTACATCTTAAAACCATGAAATCATCCATAAACATGAGATCATGACCCTTGAATCCATAATTCAATTCAAGGAATGTTAAGATCAAAGTCGAAGAAGTTAAGAGTCAAGCTGAAAAGTTAGAAGCAAGTCAAAGTGAGTTCTTAAAGTTTTCAAGAGTGTTAAACAAACATTCTAACTTTGTTTAAGGCTCAATCCACAAGTTGAGCAAAGAGTAATGAGTTGAGTTTAAATCTCAAAAGTTATAATGGAACTAAGTATTCCCTAAGAGTTAAGTTTCAAATAAAACAATGAGTAAAGACTGAGTTCTTTTCTCAAAAGCTATAAGGGAACTAAGTAGTCCTTAAGATTTACAAATGTTTTCACATTTTCAAAAAGAAAGGAAGCTAGACTTCCACAGAGACTTTGGCTAGTTTTAGAAAATGGGAACTACAATTTCCAAGAGATCTTTTAAAGCTAAGTTTGAGCAATTACCTCAAGCCAGAGAAGAAGTTGTTTTAAAAACTTATGAGCTAAGTATTTTGGGAGTAGTATTGAGCACCAATATGGGGACGCGACTTAATATTTACTCAAGTCTCCATAAACGATGTAGCCAGAATTGACAGATAAAAGATCATAATTTTTAGATGATTCCTTAGTGATTTTTAGCATTGACTAGTGGATTCACTTAGGGTTCGCTTGGTAAAACATTGATAATGCAGGGATTAGTAATGCATGTATTAGTAACGCAGGGATTAGTAATGCAAGGATTAGTAGTGCATGGATTGTTTTTTGTCAAGTGTTTCGTTCACTACTTTTAACTGAATTCTTTTTTTAATACATAATTCTACAAAGAAATTCTTTCTTATTATACCCTTATGTTATTATACGTGTTTATTTCATGTAATTGAGTCAAGGTAGATAACCATTGGACCAGATAATTTTTTTAAGAGATTTATTTATCCATTTAATTAGTTAAATCAAATAGATATATACATAAAATTGTAATTAATTTTAAGGTATGATGTACAACTAAGAAGATCATTGATGGCACAATGTATTGCTAATTTTTTTTTGTTCAAGTATATATCTTAAACTTAATATAGATTTAAGACTACTCAAATTGTTCATACCTAAAGCTTATTTTTATTTTTATTTTTAAAACAAATAGTTCAAGTGGGTAATCGACAAATTATCTTGAATATAATAAAAACAATAAAAAATGGAGGAAAAATAATAGTGAGATCATTAAATTACACCAAACAGATTTGGAGAATTAAAAAAAAATTATAACCATTCCAATATAAATAAAAAAGAAATTAAATTACAAAAAGAAAGTAGAAAAAACAATAAGGGGTTCGTTTAGTCATTTAGGGGGTCTTATCCAAGGTTTAACAAACCTTGAATTAGTTATCCCTCCATTTTATAGGGATAAGATAATACCACATATGATGGATAAGCGATCCATGGATTAAATTAAATGAAGTAACCAAACAATGTATTAAATGGACTAATTTATAATCCATGGATTATTCTACCTAATACCTCCTACCAAACGGATCATTAGCAGTTCAGGTTCTATACCGATGGCAAGGTAAATAGCGGTCCTCTTGCAATGTTAGGTAAGATGTAGTACCATCGCTTAGGCTCATAGTGATGGTTGTTGGTAAGAGAATCTCCCACAGAAACTATATTACTTTCATATATAAGTAAAGTTGAGTTTATTATTGCATCACCTTTAATGAACTAAGTGTTTACACTATTTTACAAGCTTTATATATATTGCATGTGTCTTTACTACTTTATATTGAGTTGTGACTTCTTGAGTTGAGCAGAGCCAAGGTAAGTTCATTCTTAATCAATTCAAGCTTAGTAGTTGTTGTTTAGCATTCCGACCCGCATACTCGTACATTCAATGAACTGATGCCAGTTGACCTACATCATCTTCTGATGCAGACGCAGGTAACCAGGATCAACATCCAGTACCTCGTTGATCCATCTTGAGCATTCAGAGTAAGTGGTGAACCTTTTTGCATTCCGAAGGACTCCTTAATTGCTTTGCGTATTTCCTTTATAGAATGTTGTGGGGTTTGTCCCAACATTCATCTTAGTATTAGTAGATATTTCATAGATAAATAGATAGTCCGACAGTCAGTTTTGGGTCTCTCTTTATTTACTGATATATATATTGTTTTGAGACTTATGTACCATATTGGCCAAGACTATTATTTAAAGTAGTTTCTCATGAGAATGTTTCTAGGTTTATGAATGAGTAAAATTAAGTCTTCCATTGAGTTAAGTAAGCAATGCCAAGGGTTCGCTCAAGACTAACAACGGTCATTGATTGCCGACAACGTCCTGGGTGTATGCTCCGGGCGTGACAAACTTGGTATCAGAGCAAGGTTCAAGAGTCCAAGGGATTCTATGAAGCCGTGTTTGTAGCGTCTTAGTCATCGGTGTGAAGTGCGCCACATCTATGATTAGGAGGCTACAACATTTAGGAATTTCTCCCTTCTTTCATACTCACTTCGTGCGTTAGAGTTTATCTCTAAAATGTTTCCCTGTAATTCTTGCTTGCGCGTGTTTCAGATCATTATGGCTTCACGAAGAGAAGTTAGAGGCCGACCAACCAGAGGAAATGTAGAGGACACAGAGGTACCTAATGCACAAAACGTGCAACCTCAAGGAGAGGTTACCAATGCAGAATTTCGTGAGGCTATCCGGATGATAAGACAAGCAGTGACTAACCATGTTGGTCAACAAATAAGACCTCAACAGAATGAGTCTAAAACCTCGAGGATTCATAAGTTCCTAAGAATGATTCCTCCCAACTTCACTAGTTCAAGAGCCTTTGAGGATCAAAAAAACTTTGTGGGAGAATTGAAGAAGGTCTTCGATGTGATGCATGTGGTAGATTCTCAGAGAGTTGAACTGGCCGCATATCAACTGAAGAATGTGGCTGAGACTTGGTTTGATTATTGTAAGGAGAATAGATATAAGGATGCACCATATCCAAGTTGCGCTTTCTTTGAAGAAGTCTTCTTGGGGCGTTTCTTCCCCCGAGAACTGAAGGAAGCAAAGGTACGAAAGTTCCTTACTTTGAAACATGACTTCTTAAGTATTCATGAGTATGGGTTAAAGTTCACCCAATTGTCTCTCTATGCTCCGGAGATGGTTAAGGATATCACAAGCAGAATGAGCTTGTTTATTGCTGGCTTGGGTCGTGCTTCAAGAAAAGATGGTAGGGTTGCAATGTTTATTGACCACATGGACATTTCATAGTTAATGGTCTATGTGCAATAATGTTTATTTGGCACATCGACATTTCAATGTTAATGGTCTATGTGCAACAAGTTGTAGAGGAGAAGTTGAGGGATTAAGAGGAGTACATAAACAAGAATTCTAAGACTGTGAATGAATCTGGTCACAAGAAGGGTAGTCCAATTCGACCAAAATTTCATAAACGAAAAGGGCATGCACCATCATCTGCTAGTGCACTCGTGCACAGAAACAGAGGTGAGTGTAATGGCCAGAATTTGTAGAACTTTAAGGCTAGACCAGCCCAATCCCAAGGTAGTGTGGCATAAGGAGGTAGTTGGCCTGATGCTTGTGGTAGGTGTGGTAGAAACCATACCGGTAAGTGTTGTGGTGGCAACTACCAAGTTGGGCTTGCTTTGAAGGAGCCTTCTTGGGGCTTTTCTTCCCCCAAGAACTGAAGGAAGCAAAGGTACGAAAGTTCCTTACTTTGAAACATGACTCCTTGAGTGTTCATGAGTATGGGTTAAATTTCATCCAACTGTCTCGCTATGCTCCGAAGATGGTTAAGGATATGACAAGTAGAATGAGCTTGTTTGTTGATGGCTTGGGGCGTGCTTCAAGAAAAGATGGTAGGGTTGCAATGTTTATTGGGCACATAGACATTTCAAGGTTAATGATCTATGTGCAACAAGTTTAAGAGTAGAAGATGAGGGACAAAGAGGAGTACATGAACAAGAATTCTAAGACTGGGAATGAATCTGGTCACAAGAAAGGTGTTACAAGTCGACCAAAATTTTAGAAACAAAAAGGGCATGCACCATCATCTTCTAGTGCACTCGCGCCGAGAAACAAAGTATAATGGCCAGAATTTGTAGAAATTTAAGGCTAGACCAGCCCAGTCCCAAGGTAGTGTGGCATAAGGAGGTAGTTGGGCTCATGCTTGTGGTAGGTGTGGTAGAAACCACGCCGGTAAGTATCGTGATGGCAAGTCGGGTTGCTTTAAGTGCGGTCAAGAGGGAACAACATGAAAGAGTGTCAAAACAATAAGTAGGGAGGTGGAAATCTGGGTAATAGAGCCTCATCTTCATCAGTTGCTCCACCAGACAGGGTTGCACCTAGAGGAGTCACTTCTGGTACTGGCGGAGGGGAAAACCATCTCTATGAATTCACTAGCCGCCAAGATCAAGTTCTCCAGATGTTGTCAAGGTTATGATCAAAGTCTTTGCTTTTGATGTTTATGCTTTTTTAGACCTAGGAGTAATTTTATCTTTTGTAACTCCTTATATTACAAATCAGTTTGAGATCCTTCCTGAAAAACTTTATGAACCCTTCTGTGTTTCTACACCTATTGGGGAGTCTATTACCACGGAAAGAGTCTATAGGGATTATCCAATTTCCATCAATAACAAGAACTCAATGGCTGATCTAGTAGAGTTAGACATGGTAGATTTTGATGTCATTTTGGGTATGAACTGGCTTCATGCCTGTTATGCATTAATATATTGTAGAACTAGAGTTGTCATGTTCTAGATTCCTAATGAGCTAGTCATAGAGTGGAGTAGTAGTTCAGCACTGCCTAAGGGTTGTTTAATTTTGTACCTTAAGACGAGAAAGTTAGTTTCAAAGGGGTGTATCTATGACTTTATCCAATTTAATGACTCAAGTGCTGAGGTACCTTCCCTTCAGTCAGTTTCTATAGTGAAAGTGTTCCCAGAAGTCTTTCCTGATGATCTACCAGGAGTCCCTCCCAAAAGAGAGATAAACTTCGGCATAAACATTATCCCAGATACTCGTCGTATCTCTATTCCTCCATAAAGAACGTCACTAGCAGAGTCAAAAGAGCTAAAAGAACAATTGAAAGATTTGTTAGATAAAGGCTTCATTTGACCAAGTTTCTCACCTTGGGACGCTCCGGTCTTATTTGTAAGGAAAAAGGATGGTTTCCTTAGGATGTGTATAGACTACCGCCAATTGAATAAGGTGACCATAAGGATAAATATCCTCTTCCAAGGATAGATGATCTTTTTGACCAACTTCAGAGTGCTTCTTGCTTTTTGAAAATTGATCTCAGATCAGGTTACCATCAGTTAAAAGTTAGGGAATGTGATATTCCAAAGACAACTATTAGAACAAGATATGGGCATTATGAATTTTTGGTCATGTCCTTTGGTTTGACAAATGCACATGCAACGTTCATGGATCTTATGAATTGAATCTTCAAACATTATTTAGATTAGTTTGTCATTGTCTTCATTGATGACATAGTGGTTTATTCAAGGAATGAAGAAGATCATGCTAGTCACCTTAGGATTGTTCTTCAGACTTTGAAAGATAAGGAGCAATATGCCAAGTTCTCCAAGTGTGAGTTTTAGATCAAGTCTATGGCATTCTTGGGCCACATCGTTTCTGGTGATGGGATTAGAGTTGATACCCAAAAGATAGAATCAAATCAAAGTTGGTCTAGAACCACGTCTCTAACTTATATAAGGAGTTTCTTGGGTTTGGCTGGCTATTATAGGAGATTTGTTGAAGGGTTTTCACCTATCTCGTCTCCTTTAACCAAGTTAACTTAGAAGACAACCAAGTTTCAATGGTCTGAAGCTTGTGAGAAAAATTTTCATGAGTTGAAAAAGAGATTGACTACCACTCCAGTTTTGACCTTACCAGAGAGTACTTAAGGTTTTGTGGTGTACTGTGATGCATCGAAAGTTGGTTTGGGCTGTGTATTAATGTAAATGGCAAGATTATATCAATGATACCGCGATTTGAGAGAAGTATATTGGTAAGAAGGCATGAAGAAAGATATTGTCGAGTTTGTTTCCAAGTTCCCAAATTGCCAACAAGTGAAAGTAGAGCACCAAAAGCTTGGAGGTTTGGCTCAGACTATAGAACTTCCGAAATGGAAGTGGGAGATGATTAAAATAGACTTTATCATATGCCTTCAAAGATCTCGCAGGTAGCATGATTCTATTTGGGTAATTGTCGATAGAATGACAAAGTCAACTCACTTTTTGCCGCTAAAGACTACCTATTCGGACGAGGATTATGCTAAGTTGTACATTCAAGAAGTAATAAGACTTCATGGAGTTCTGTTCTCCATTATTTTAGATAGAGGGGAACAATTTACTACTCAGTTATGGAAATCATTCCAGAAAGGTTTTGGTTCACGGGTGAACTTAAGCACTGGTTTTCATCCTCAATGAGATCGATAAGCATAGCGTACTATCTAGAATTTAGAAGACATGTTGAGAGCTTGTCTGATTGATTTCAAAGGGAATTGGGATGATCATATACCTCTCATTGAGTCTGTTATAACAACAGTTACCATTCGAGCATCCAAATAGATCCATATGAGGCTCTTTATGGGAGAAGATGCAGATCTCTTATTGGGTGGTTCGTAGTTGGTGAATCAGGGTTAATAGTACCAGATTTAGTTCACCAAAAGTTAAAGTGATACAATAGAGGTTTAAGACAGCACAAAGTCGCCAAAAGTCCTAAACAAATGTTAGGAGAAGACCGTTAGAGTTTGAGGTGTACGATTCGGTATATCTTAAGGTTTCACCCATGAATGGGGTTATGAGGTTTGGTAAGAAAGGGAAACTTAGTCCCCGGTATATTGGACCTTATAGAATATCTAAGTGAGTGAGCAATGTAGTTTATGAGTTAGAGCTTCCACCAGAAATAGCAGCGATTCATCCGGTATTCCATATATCCATGTTGAAGAAGTGCATGGGTGATTCTTCATTGATCGTACCAATTGAGAAAGTTGGGATTAAGGATAGCTTATCCTATGACGAGATTCTGGTTCAAATTTTGGATTGTCAAGTTTGCAAGTTGAGAACTAAAGAAGTGGCGTTAGTCAAGGTCGTTTGGAGGAACCAATTTGTTGAAGAAGCAACTTGGGAAGCTGAGGAGGATATGAAGAAGAGATATCGACATCTCTTTAAATCCGGAAAGAATGCAGATCAAGGTACTAAATTCTCTTCTAAGCACTTTATAAGACTATGTGTAAGCATGTTATTACTTGTTTTTGTTGGTTGAGTACTGAAATGATGTTACTACCCTTAGATTAGTGAATGAGTTCTCATTCGAGGATGAATGTTCCCAAGGGGGAGATATTGTAACATCTCGTAGAACAAAATATCTAGGAGTCAACAAAGAAATTAAAGAATAGTTATTTTTGGAAACAATAGGAACAATCAGGAAAATTTCCTAAGTGTAAAAGTAAGTTTTTGGGCAACTTTAAACGGTCATAACTTCTAGATCAGCATGAGTTAGAGGTAGTTCTTGATAAGGTTGGAAATCCCATGGAGAGATCTTTCCAACACCACCAATTTTGCACGATTTCAATTTCGTATGAGTGATTTTTGCCTTTCCAATGTTGGGTTGTTGGATTAAGGATAGTCATATCCGGATTTGGGAAGGCAAAGTTGTCTTTTCCTTACCCAATTATTTTATTTCGTTTTTGGGTAATAAATTGGGGTCTAAACTGATTTTCTTCATTTCACGCTTTTACAAAACAAGTTAGGGTTTTGAGTGAAGAGAAAATAAGAGAGGAAAAGAGGAAAAAGGAGAAAAGGAAGCAAGAACGTCCAAGATTGTCGAAGTTTGGCTTGTGGAATTAGACGGGGGTGATATCTAAAAAGGTATGTGAGATATTTTTGTGATGGGATCTTCCACCCACAAAACAATATGTCTAATTCAACGCAATTAGAGTATATTGAACAATGAACATTGAAGTTCTTGATGAAAAACCGTTTAATTCTTGTTGGTTTAGTTGTAGTATACCTTTGGTTGTTTGAATCGTGTTTCCAGGCTGTTTTACAAGTCTAAATTATTGGGTATTGAGGATTTTAGTGATACTAAGTGTTTGGGGTGATATCCATAGGAGTTTAGAAGGTTTAGAATTGAAAATTGGAGAAGAAAAGTCGGAAATCCTGTTTGAGAAGCCCTGGGGCGCCGCGCCTGCCAGAGCCTCTCAAAGAAGCCTCTATTTGATAGGGCCTAGCGTGTCACGCCATCCAGAGCCTCTCAGGACAGTCTCTGTCCGTCAGGCTCTGGCGCCCCGCGCCTCTTAGTGCGCCAGGCCCACCTGGAGATCTCTTTTTCCCCTATCTTTTTGTACGAGTTTCTAAGTGATGTACCTATAAATCCTAGTTGATTCCAACACTCTAAAGTAAATCTAAGCATCATGAAATCATCCATTAACATGAAATCATGATCCTTGCATCTATAATCCAATTCAATTAAATTTAAGATCAAAGTCGATGAGGTTAAGAGTAGTCAAGAATAAATTCAAAGTGAGTTCTTAAAGTTTTCAAGAGTCTTAAACAAACATTCTAACTTTGTTATAAAGCTCAATCCACAAGTTGAGCAAAGAGTAATGAGTTGAGTTTAAATCTCAAAAGTTATAAGGGAACTAAGTATTCCCTAAGAGTTAAGTTTCAAGTAAAGCAAAGAGCAAAGAGTGAGTTCATTTCTCAAAATTTCTAAGGGAACTAAGTAGTCCCTAATAGTTACAAATGTCTTCACATTTTGAGAAAGCAAGGAAGCTAGACTTCCACAAGGCCTTTGGCTAGTTTTAAAAAATGGGAACTTTGACTTCCAAGAGAGCTTTTAAAGCTAAGTTTGAGAAATTACCTCAAACCAGAGAAGAAGTTATTTTAAAAACTTATGAGCTAAGTATTATGAGAGTAGTATTGAGCACCGATACAGGGACGCAAGTTCATATGAACTCAAGTCTTCATAAACCATGTAGCAAACATGGACAGATAAAGGATCATACTTTTTAGATGATTTCCTAGTGCTTTTTAGCATAGACTAGTGGATCAACTTAGTAGTCCATGTTCTATACCGATGGCAAGTTATAGAGCGGTCCTCTTGCAATGTGAGGTAAGACGGTGTACCATCGCTTAGGCTTATAGTGATGGTTGTCAGTTAGCAGAAACTATATTACTTTCATATATCAGCAAAGTTGAGTTTATTCATTATTTATATATATATATATATATTGAGTTGTGACTTCTTGAGTTGAGCTGAGTTAAGGTAAGTTCATTTTTAATCCTTTAAAGCTTAGTAGTTGTTGTTTAGCATTCCTACTAGAATACTCGTACATTCAATGTACTGATGCCAGTTGGCCTGCATCGTCTTATGATGCAGATGCAGATAATCAGGATCAGCATCTAGCGCCTAGTTGATCCAGCTTGAACATTCAGAGTTAGTGGTGAGCTTCTTTACATTTGGAGGACTCTTGTATTAATTTCCGTATTTCCTTTATAGAATGTTGTGGGATTTTTTCCAACATTCATCTTAGTTTTAGTAGAGGCTTCATAGACAAATAGATAGTCAGAGAGACAGTTTTGGGTCTCTCTTTATTTACAAAAATATATATTGTTTTGATACTTGTGTGTCATTTTGTCCATGACTATTCTTTAAAGTAGTTTTTCATGAGAATGTTTTCATCTTTATGAATGAGTTAAATTATGTTTTCCACTAAGTTAAGTAAGTCAGGTCAAGGGTTCGTTCAAGTCCAACAATGGTCGTTGTGTGCCGGTCATGTCCAGGGTGTAGGCAACGGGCGTGACAGAAATATTACATATTAATGTATATATTAAGTTAAAATAATTATTATTATTTTATCAAAATTATTTTCCTCAAGTACTCGAGGTTATGGAATATACAATCTTGGGATAAAATGATTTACTTCATCAGAATATTGGTACCTCATATTCCTCTAATCTTTGAACTCACTCAACGTCAATAAATTACACGAAATTTATTAAAATTCATGAATAAAAAGCGTAGAAGATTAAAAAAATTGTTGTTGAAAAATGAGAGGAAACTTCTCTATTTATAGTTAGCAAAGGGTAGTATGAACATGTGTTTTTTTTGTGGCTTATTTGAAAAGTCATGACCTTTTCGAGAAGTCACAATCCTTTGGAAAAGTCAAAACTTATTTAACTTATTTAAATGGTTAGAACACTTTGTAAAAGTCACAACTCTTCAGAAAAATCACAACTCATCGAAAAATCACAACGCTTTGAGAAAATTCACAACTTATCAAAAAAGTCACAACTCATAGAAAGTCAAAATCCTAAGTTAGGGATATTATAGTAATTTAACATTCAAGTTAGGAGTTCATTATTTTAAGTATATATATATATATATATATCACGGTTACAGATAATAATTGCATTAAACTTGCACAGAATATTTTTACTAATATCCATACATTAACAATAATGGAAAAAAGGTTCTTAAAAATATTAGCAATATTCCAACATGAATTGATTCTCTGTCATTATCACATAACTCAAGAACCTCTAATGAATAAATTATTCACGAAATGATGAATCATTGGTTCTTTGTCAACATTAAAACAAAAATAAATAAGAAAATAAGAATATATATGCAAGGCATTTGGTAATAAAAAGAAATATTTAAGTTGCATAGACTATACAATTGTGATATATGTCTTAAGAGAAATTCAAAAATTTCCTAACATATTCAGAAAAGAAATTACGCCTTAACATGAAATCAATTATAACTTTTGAACTTGCATAATAAATTTATTCAATTGATAAGTGAGAAATTTCATATGTATGTAAAAATAGATAATATGCAAGCTTATATATAGTAATTTGAAGTTATATAATTTAATATAGCATATCAAAACATGAATTCTTAGAAGTAAATACAATAATTATTTTCTACACAATGAATATACAACTACATGTGTATATGTTCAGTATAATCGGAGACAATAAATTTGCAGAAACATAAATAATAGACTTTAAACAGGTACTCAAAAACAATAAGTAATATCATAAGCGTAAATTAATGAGTGCAAAAAAATGTACCAGGATATGTAAAAATAGAATGAAATAGAAAGGAAAAAACAATTCCACTGAATGTACAATGTACCATTAAGAAAACTATTCCCATCTAATACCAGAGGTTTAAAGAATGACATCCTCTCAGGATGGAACAATTTTATTCATCAACTTATTGATATAGAAACAGTGGTGTCAGTAAGTCACTCAACAGGAGCAAAGTACACGAATATTTAATTTTGCAGAAGTAGAAGAAAAAGAAGATCTGAATTATTTTTCTTTTAAAATGAGAGGGAAAACCTCTATTTATAGACAACAAAGGATAGTGTGAACAAATGTTTATTATGTCTTATTATAAAGATTACAAATATTTGGAATAGTTGCAACCCTTCAGAAAGTTCACAACCTTTCATAAAAGTCACAATTTTTCATGAAGTCGCAACTCTTCATTAAAGTCACAACTTTTCATAAATTTCACAACTTTTTGATAAAATTCTTGCTTCATTGAAGTCACAACTTTTGAAAAGAGTCGGAACTCTTCATTAAAGTTGCAACTTTTCTTAAAAGTCACATATTTTAATGAAAGAGGAAGACTAGTTTTGAAAATAAATAAATTTAAAAGGAAATTCTTACTTGTGATGGTGCCACGTAGGTGGACCTAGGATTCTCTTTTATATATATACTAGGCAAATTACCCGTGCTTCGCATGGGAATGAACTATTTTAATAGGCTTGCATATTATCATTAGGAAATAGTTGTATTTTCAAAACATAATTGGCAAAAACATTTTATCTTTAGGCAAAGTGTTTCTCCTAAATCTTATAGTGCTATATATTTTTAAAAAAAAAAAATTGTCAGACAAAAATTATGAGTCATAGATAAATTTTAAGTATTAGTAAGAATTCTAAGAAAATCTCCCTCGAAATAGTTGGTAAGATGTAATCAAAAATTATAAATTCGAAGAAGTCATAAAGAACAACATTAGAAGTTAAAAAAGAGACAAGAAAACATTGGGAAAAAAAACTACCAAGTAAAGTGGAACATCACGTCCATACAAGATCATAATTAATTAAATTGAAATGGACGATCTTGGACTCCTTTTTTATGAACCTTAATCAATCGCTTTTTTATTGTTGTATGGCATATCAAGTACATGCTAAAAATGACCCTAAAATTGTTGTTATCATAAATGTTTTTTGGCAATGTCTCAAAATAGTCATTACTATTTTAAAGGTTTCATTTCACCGGACCCAACTTATTTGGATCAAAACATAGTTATTGTTATAGTTATAATATGCAGTTATAAAAAATTAATGCAATTATCAACCATGTAGTAGGTGACATCTGAATGTTCACAACGTGATATACTAAACAAAAATTTTGACACATAACATAGTAAAATCTCACAAGATGATTTTGTGCACACTTGAACACACAAATATCCAATCATAATAATAAAGACGGCCTCACTTTCATAACAATCAAGAAGAAAAATGCATGTGCTTAATATATTTTTCAAAAAGATAGTCTTTCGGGTATTATCCAAGTTTATAGTTCACAAATTTAATTGAAAGAAGCCAGAAAGAGTTATTACTTCTTTATCAAAAGTTAAAAAAATTATCAAAATAATGAGTTATAACTATAAAAAATGATCTTTAATGATAATTAATAGTTTAATTATCATTAAATATGTATTTTCAGAGGCAATTTGTATTTGTATAAATGTCCCTAATGTATGTAACAACATTGAATTCAATGACAATTAATTAATGTCGTTAAAGATTGTAGCACTTTTTGCGAATGTGCATATTTATTGCCGATAAAAAATATTTTTGTTGTAGTGTATTTTGGAGATTTGTTAGTTTCACGAAAACTTGATCTCTTGTTATGCTGAAAATAGAAGAGAAGAAAAAGTTTGACAAATTAGTTAACTTGCAATAAAAGATGTGGACAAGTTGTCTCTATACAAATATTCTAGCAATAGTGCAATGGCACAATTGTACCTAAGAAAAAATAATCAAAATAATATACTAACTGTGGCAAGCAAGAGAGTAATCATTTTTGTTCTTGTAACAAACTTCATCGTTGGTTCCGTATGAGTTATCAAATATTTATTATTGTGTGCTATCAAATATAGCACAACCCACAAACAATTTTCCCAAAAGTACATGAAGAAACCCTATAAAAGGGGACAAAAGAGAAGATAAATTTTCAATCTTCCATATTGAAATTTTCAAGATAATTCAAAAAAAAGTCACCAAAATAGGAAAAACAATTTACCATAGTTAGATGAATCACTATGACTTATAATAACGATTAAGCTCCATGTAAACTTTTAAGAATGAAACAAACTTCATAAAAGCTCAATTAATGTATTTCAATTTGACTACACTACAGTGGAAAAACAACCTACAAATTACAGTGGCAATAAATTTCTCTATTTATAGACAACATAGGGTAGTATGAACAAATATTTGTAGTGTCTTATCAAAAATGTCATAACTCTTTGGAAAAGTTACAACCCTTCAGAAAGGTCACAATCTTTCATAAAAGTCATAATTTTTCGTAAAAGTCACAACTCTTCAAAAAAGTTATAACTTTTCATAGTAGTCAAAACTTTTCATAAAAGTCACAATTTTTCATAAAAGTCACAACTTTTCATAAAAGTCACAACTTTTCATGAAAAGGGAAGGCTAGTTATGGAAATAAATAAATTTAAAAGGGAATTCTTGTTTCTGGTGGCGCCACATAGGAGGGCCTAAGGTTCTATTTTATATAAATATATATATATATATATATATATATATATATATATATATATATATATATATATATATATATATATATATATATATATATATATTTGTGATGTCTATAAAACAAGTTCATTAATTCACATGTATCTTCTGTTACAACTCCTTTTTAATTAATGTCATGATTAATTTATCTTGGTTTATTAAACTTGTTTGTTATGCTGGTGTGACAACTCTAATAATGTACAAAACTATCAAGAATGTGTCATTTGTTATGAATTAGATGTTTGATATTGAAAATAATTTTTTTTATCTTAGTTTATTTGGTAGTCATTTGAATTTCTGTATAAAAATATATTCTCATTATCAACCACCTAGTTTATAATCAATTACATGCTCTTGATAATCTTGTATGTGATTAGCGCTAAAAATCAGTCAAAGAAACAAATTTATTGATCAAGATAAATTTATTGTGGACATAATTTACTTTTTTAAAAAAATAAAGGTGTCAGGGAACATAAAGGTGTGAGGGAACATACATATGAATTAACAAAGTTTTTTTTGTTGTTTAGGTTCAGTTAAATTAAAGAGAAAGAATACATATGAATGATCAACCAAAAAATATACATCACCTTAAAAGTTGAATCTTTAGTCTCCAAATGGCCAAATCAAATTTTTTTTTAACAAATTAGTTTCTCTTGAGGTATACATACATAGAATTTCACTAATAAGAAATTAAAGGAAACATATAAGATGAGAAACAAAAAGATCGGCATCACACCTGAATTTATCAATAAATATTATTCTAATCGATAGAGATTTTCTCCAAATAAGATGCTTAAAGAGATATCTAGTGAATATGTTTTATTAAGGATGAACAAAGTTACCCATGCTCATTAAGACATCATAATTATGAATTAAATAAATGAATGTTTGAGGTTTCAACAGTCTAACATAAATAAAGGAATCTTCAATATAGATGTTTTGAATAGGTTTCAACTTGCTAACATGATAAATGTAACAAGAAGAGTAATAACATCTTATATATCATTAAATGACTAGATTAAATCTTGATAATTTACCCAAAATATTTTCCCTTCCTTTCATCAATAGTGTTGTACTTAAGTTCTGGATTTGATCGTCAAACAATGTATTAACTATAAATATCACACAATTATTAGCTACTTCAATTTTATCTCCATTAGGAAATAATAATCAATGTGTTTTTGTTTATTGGGTGCCTATGTTTTTTTTTCCTAATTACTTTGACTGTAGTTTAGTTTTCCCAAGTTCTAAAATAATTTTACTCTATGCTTGTCCCGTATTCAGATATTGTGTTGCTATTTCTCTACTAATGATATTTTCTTATACCTCATTCTACTAGTAACACTTCACTGTGTACATTAGGCTATAAAATATAAAATAATGAAGTTTCAATGAGAATTTATGGTCATGGCTGACCACATTCATTTCCTAAACAAAAGACAATTATTCTCCACCTTCTGCTAACAAAGTGAGACCATCATTATTTTGTAGGAGATAAATTCTTCCTTGCAATGATGAATAGGAAGATTACAGGGCAGTAAATTGGGTAAATAGATAGCCTAGAGACTACATTAATTAGAAAACATAAAAGATAAAATAATGAGTGAAATAATGAAATTTCAGTGAGAAGGTATGAACATGACTGACCACGTTCAGTCACTAAATAAAAGACAATTACTTCCAATGTTCTACTGACGTTTTCCTAGGAAGAAAGGGAAATAGAGGAGTATAGGATTGGAGACAAATAAATGACAAATAATATTAAAATGCTCAAATGTACTAAAAATTTTATGAATATTAGTTTTTTCTAGAAAAAAAGAGGTTGATGTAAATCACATACCAAACAATTGTTCACATCATCAACTGGATTATATAATTCAATCATGGTTCACCTTTTTTTCAAAACATAAAATCTTGAGACAAAAAAAAGCCACATGACAAGGGCTAGGAGATTAATTAAAGTCTCTGATCTACATAGACAATAAATTATGAAATCTTACCAGAACCACAAAACAAAAGAAATTTAATACACAAAAAAATCGTATATAAATTCGACCAATTCTAGTAAGCGTCACTCACTATTTCCAAATTATTCTTATTTTTTCTTTGTCATTCTTCTTTGTTTCCCTTTGCAATAATTATCTTGATCATTCTTGAATCCGCAAGCCTTATTTCTCACTCTCATACTCCTCCTCACCGATGACTCACCTTCTTGAGCTCTGTTATGTGCATGATATGCCCTGTTTCTCCAATTTTTGTCTGGCCAGTATTGGATTGTCTGCTGCATCTAATCCACATACATCTTTGCGATAAAATTAGGGCTTCTTACCCATCCTCTCACAATAATGACTCTTAGTTCAAGCGCGATAGAATTTTGAAGAGTTTTATATGCGCAATAAACAATTATGTTGTTGAAATAAATAAGAGATCTTGAAAGAAATTGGAAATTTCAAAGTTTGAAAAAAACATCTTGTGCTAACTTGTTTTAAATAATCTGTAAATCAATATGTTGCTTAATCTGTTTAGTATAATATAGATCTTTCTAAAAAACTATAAATATTAGAACTAATAACGAATATATAATCCATGTTTTATGATCCATACACTGTAAATTTTACCTCACAATGTGTTTAAAAAAAATGACTTTTGGTATTAAATATTATAACAAATTAGTGTATTTACTGCTTTCGTTGTTTTACTTAGTTTTACCAAGTCAACGTGTTTGTTCCTATATTTTTGGATAGGCTAGAGTCAATAATAAAGTAAATCAGTACTTTGACATGGGAATATTTTCTGCACATTTTTAGGAGTCAAGTTATACTACTTTTAGGAGTCAGTTGTAGCTTTAGGTTCACGTTATAAATTTCTCTTTTTGATGTATTTTTCATATAAGCTTTCAATAAAAAAAAAGGTTAAATTATTCTCAAGTTTGTTTGTCTTTTCTGATCATTTCAATAAGAATTTTTTGTTCAGCTCTTTGTTTTATGGTATCCGAGCCATGTTGGAATTCTTCCATCTTTACTGTTGTTATCGTTTGGTGAGAAAATTCTTGTTGTGTAATATGGATCAATTTAATGGGGGAAGTGGTGCAAATGCACAGAATGGTGTTGAGAAGCTTGTAGGAACTAACTACAACTATTGGAAGATGTGTATGGAGGCTTACCTTGAAGGTCAAGACTTGTGAAAACTGGTAGCTGGTTCAGATGTAGAAATTCAAGCAGATACCTTGAAAATGTTGAACCACGTTGGAAATGGAAGATCAAGTGCGGGAAGGCTCTATTTGCTTTAAGGATATCGATTAGCAAAGAGTTCATTAATCATGTACGTGATGTTGGTTCTCCACAGCAAGTCTGGGAAAATGTTGAAATTTTATTTTCCAAGAAGAATACAGCAAGATTACAATTCTTGAAAAATGAATTGGCAATGACGATGCAAGGAACAATGTCAATTTCAGAATACTTTTTGTGAGTGAAGAATATTTGTGCTGAAATTTCTGAACTAGATACAACCGAGAAGATTAGTGTAGCCCATTTCAAAAGATTCCTCATCCGTGGTTTAAATAAGGAGTATACGCCTTTTGTTACCTCTATTCAAGGGTGGGCACAAAACCGTCAGTTGAAGATTTGGAAAATTTGTTGTCTAATCAGGAAGCTTTGGATAAACAATTGGCCGAAAGTTTCAACTCTGAACATGGAGCTCTTCTCTTTTCAAAAGGGAAGTTAAATGAGGATGAACAAGAGAAAGGTACTAATCAAAGGAAGGTTGCTGGCGGTAGTTCACAAGGATACAAATCAATCAGGTGTCATAGGTGTGGGAAGCTTGGGCATATTCAAAGATATTATCGTGTTAAGATCTCCAAAGGAAATGTTGCTTATGAAGATGAATAAGATGATGAGCTTAAATGGGAGCATTGCTTTACTATTGAAGACGTTGAAATAAAATATAAAGTGATGTTTAAAACAGAACCAAATAAATCTCATATCAATTATGTTGATTTAAAGGAGGAGTGGATCGTTGATTCTGGTTGTACACACCATGTGACTGGCGATGATTCATTATTTTTAGAGCTGCGACAAAATAAGGGAGAAAGAGTTATTATAACGGTTGATGACTCGACTTATCCAGTAATGAAGGAAGGTGTGGTTGAAATTTGTATTAATGATACAAACATCAAGCTAAATGATGTCTATCATTTTCTAGGTTTGAAGAAGAATGTAGTTTCTGTTTCTCATATTACTGATTCTGGAAAATATGTTTTGTTTGGTCCAGCTGATGTGAAAGTACTTGATAGGATGAAAAATATTGAAGCTGATGTTCTGTTTTCTGGTAAGAAAAAAGGCTCTTTATTTGTCATGTCTACTGGAGAGTCATATGTGAAGAAAACAAGTCAAATAGATAATGCAGCGATATGGCATGCTCGATTGGGGCATTTAGGTTATCAAATGTTGCAAAAGATCTCTTCAGATAAACTCTTAGATTGCATGCCACCTCTGAAAAATGCACAAGAAAAAGTGATTTGTCAAGATTGCCAGTATGGGAAATCACATCGTCTACCTTTCAAAAGTTCATCTAATCATAGATTAGCTCCATTTGAACTAGTACACACTGACTTGATGGGACCAACAAGAACAACAAGTTGTAGTGGCTACCAATATGCAATGATATTGGTAGATGACTTCTCTAGATTTACTTGGGTATATTTTTTGAGGGAGAAAGATGAAGCACTTTCCATGTTCATTGAATTTAGCAGCATCGCGGAAAAGGAGTTTGGGAGAAAATAAAGTGTTTCAGGAGTGACAATGGTGGTGAATTCATGTCAACTAAGTTCTTTCAGTTTTGTGAAGAAAATGGCATTTAAAGAAAAATAACGTGTCCCAATAAACCGCAACAGAACGGGGTTGCAGAAAGAAAGTTGGCACATCTCTCTTCAGTAAGTCTTTCATGGCTACACGATAAGAGTCTACCTCGCGAGCTATGGGCAAAAGCATTTCTATGTGCGTGTCATGTCATAAATCGTTTACCTCCTTCGCCTGGTAAGGAAAAGACTCCTTTTGAATTTATATATGCTCAAAATCCAAATGTTAGTTACTTTCGGGTCTTTGGTTTTATATGCTATGTTCATGTTCCTAAATGAAATAGAACCAAGCTTGATCCGAAAGCAAAGAAATGTATGTTTGTTGGTTATGATTCATACAGGAAAGGGTGGAAATGCATGGATCCAGAAACCAAAAAGTTTGTTACTTCTAGAGATGTTGTGTTCGATGAAGTGTCATCTTGCTGTACAACCCCAAAATCAAGTTTGCAGAATGTCACACTTGATGATTACAAATATGAGTCATTGCTTCCTGAAATTAATGCTCAAGGAGTTGATGAATCCCCTAATTTAGCTATGGAACCCTCGTCTTCAGAAAATGGATAGGAAATGGTTAGAAGATCTTTGAGTGAGAAACGGAAACCAAATCATCTCAAGGATTATCAAGTAAAGCTAAAACACTGCACTATAACTTCCTATTTTTTTACTGGAGCATTTGATGAAGAACCTACATGCTACGAGGAAGCTAAGGGCTGTCAAAAATGGGAAATAGCAATGCAAGAAGAAATTGATGCCTTGAGGAAGAATGATACATGGGAGCTTGTACCAAAGCCAGAAAGCACCAAACAAGTCGCTTGTAAGTGGGTCTATCAATTGATAAAGAAATCAGACGACATAATCGAAAGATGCAAAGCGTGTCTCATTGCTCGTGGATTTTCTCAAAGTTATGGGCAAATGAAGAGACCTTCAGTCCTGTGGCAAAAATGGTAACTGTGAGATCAGTTTTCTCACTTGTCGCTTTTAGAAATTGGAAACTATGGCAACTTGATGTAAATAATGCATTTCTTTATGGAGAGTTGGATTGTGAAGTTCTAATGGAGCAACTTCAAGGTTTCATCTCTAAGAAATTCCCCAACCATGTTTGTCGATTCAAGAAGTCGTTTTATGGTCTCAAACAAGCTCCACGTGTTTGGTATGGAAACATTGCACAATATTTTATTTTGTGTGGATTTAAAGTTTCTGATTCAGATTCTAGTTTGTTTGTAAAATAAGAATCAAAAATCCATTTGTTGAGTTTATAATACGTGGATGATATGATAATTTTCGGAAGTGATGAAGAAGAAATATCTCGATTGAAGGATGATCTGTCAATTCGATTTGAGATGAAGAACTTAGGTGAGGTTGAATGTTTTCTTGGTTTGGAAGTGGAGAAAATCAGCAAAGGGTACTTTATATGTCAAAGAAGATATGCAAAGAATTCGTTAGAAGCATTTTAGTATGGGGGAGGCAAAAGAAATGCCAACTCCAGTGGAGATAAATCTTAAGATGGAGAAAGATGAAGGTAAGTTGTTGAGGGATGCTAGATCATTTCGACAACTTGTTGTAGTTTAATTTACTTAACTATCACAAGGACGGAAATTGCATATTATGTTAGTGTTGTTTCTCAATTTATGCAGGATCCAAGAACTCCTCATTTAGAGGAAGCAAAAAGGATTCTACGTTACATAAAAGGTTTAGTTGATTATGGTCTTATGTATGACAAAGGGACTAATTTTGTGTTGCAAGGATTTACAGACGCACATTGGGCAGGTGATAATGCTCGTCGTCATTCAACTTCAGGGTATTGTTTCAACCTTTGAACTGCGGCTGTTTCTTGGTGTAGCAAAAAGCAATCCACTGTTTCTTTGTCCAGTACAGAAGCGGAATATATAGCAATGACAATGGCTGCTCAAGAATGCATTTGGCTAAAATGTTTGATGGGAGATATTTTTGGCAAAGTTGACTACGCTGTCAAACTTCAATGTGATAACGAGAATGCCATCAAACTTGCTTCAAATCCCATTTTCCATGGGCGAAAAAAACACATAGAATTTTGTCACCATTTTATTCGAGAGAAAGTATTGAATCAAGAAACTGAGTTGAAAGGAGTTCATGCTAGTGCACAAGTAGCAGATATCTTTACAATGGCTTTAGCAAAGCCTGATTTTGAAAAGTTTAGAGTTCCTCTTGGGATCATTGACAGTAAATATGCACTAAGGGGGAGTATAACAAATTAGTGTATTTACTGCTTTCGTTTTTTTTTACTTAGTTTTACCAAGTCAACGTGTTTGTTCCTATATTTTAGGATAGGCTAGAGTCAATAACAAAGTATATCAGTACTTTGATATGGGAATATTTTCTTCACCTTTTTAGGAGTCAAGTTTTACTACTTTTAGGAGTCAGTTGTAGCTTTAGAGTTCACGTTATAAATTTCTCTTTTTTTTATATATTTTTCATATAATTTCAATATGAAAAAAAGGTTAAGTTATTCTCCAGTTTGTTTGTCTCTTCTGATCATTTCAATAGGAATTTTCTGTTCAACTCTTTGTTTTAAACATATCATATACTCCCTTCTTTTCGATTTTATGTAACACCATTTTATTATCAATCTGTTAAAATATATATGACATATGTCTATATTGTAAAATAATCAAGCTATAAAAAATTTTATTTTACCATTAGTGAGACGTTTTATAGTCACAAATGTTACAACGTATTTAAGACACCAAGTTTTAGAATTTTTTGTTTCATAGAGAATCAAAGTAAGCATGTCTTTAAAGATAAAAATATATGAAGTTCAAAGTCCATCATGTTTCAATTAAGAAAATATTATTTATCCATAATAGATTAAAGAGGAAATAGTGTCACATGAAATAGAAGAAATAAAGTATTCTTTTTAATTGTTAAAGTTTTAGTTTATAATTAATGTTCAATTATAAGTATAAGAAACTATAACATGTAGATTAGCTATGTATTTACATGTCTTGGAAAGTCGAGATTCTAAAAGAGAACAATGCTTGTGAGATCTCATCACATCACTCTTTTCTTCATATAACTTAATTCTTTCTTCAACTTATTGTTTGAAAAAATTTAGAAACTTTTTCCTACATAAACATAGCATAAATAAATATATCAATAATCATATTACCTTTTTGTTGTCAACTTATAATTAAAAAATGCAGATATATAATTTCACCCTCATATTGGTATTAGTGAAAATTATAAACACTCAATAGAAATGAAGAATAAAATATGCATTTGAAGAGAGATTACAAATATTCTTACAGACTCTTTGAGAAATAACGATTGTTAGAATTGGTAGTTGTAGAATCTTAGTAGCTATGTTGATTGACTAGCTGAACTTTCAATTTATTGGTGAGGGTTCGACTCCTACATTTGTAATCCCCTCCTCCATTTTCTCTTTCTCTAACCCTAATTTTATTTTATTTTATTTTTTCTAAATAAAGAAGAATTTCTAGTTTGGAAAGGCACCAACAATAATATGAAGTTTTCTTCCTTTTTAGATTTATTTTAGTGTACCAACAAAATAGATATACAACATAGATTTGGACAATGAAAGTATACAAAACTAATGGAGATTATTCGAAGAAAATTATCAAATCTAACAATCAATTAGTGATTTTATAAGAAAAAACATGAATTAGCTAGAAAATTCGTTATTAAAAAATATATAGCTAATAGTATTGTGTGACAATTTTTCCCTAAATATTTTAACAATGGAGTTTTGATATTTAGTGATAGTGGATTTTTTATGTAATGATAAAATGGAATCAAGAACATTTTATTTGAAAATAAAACAAAATTTAGTGAAAATTGTACCAATTTGTGATACTTCATTTGTGCTCCAACACCTAAGCTTTAGAAAATAAAATATATCTTTGAATGTATTTTGTATCTCGTACATATTTTTGATTTTGTAAAAATCATCATAAATGTGGATCAAGCAAAACATTAGTGAAAACTCATATTCTTCAAATATCATAAGTAAAATATAATTAAAAAGAAATAAAGAGGAATTTATGAAAAAGATAGAGTATCCCTTAGTTTGTCCAATAATCACTACAAGTCTTTGTAAGTTTATATGTCATCAAATTTATGAATGCACTTTCATCATCTTCTTCATCAGTAAAATATGTTTGATATAGACACTTAAATTTTCATACTTAAGCATAACATTCAGCATACAAAAATTTGAGAATACATCGACGTCAATTGGAAATGGAATTTGCATATTTGGCAGCCATCATTTACCGATTTTCTAATCCATGACATTGTGATGGACATGCCAACACCATATCTTCTTCAACTTTCTCCATTTTAAAAAGAAAAGTTTTGAGTGTTATTTTAGAGGAACTAAATCACTTGGTGAATTATGATCTAACTTTTTTTCTTCTTAAAATGGACATACCTTGCATTAATGAATAGCTGTTAGATTTGTAAAAATTATAATTAAATCAAATATGAATTAAATGAATCAACACTAGCTAATGCTAATGTAGGAAACAGAAATAAGTGTTTTTTTGTTCATTGTCATTTTCTCATCAAAGTCATGGTATATAAATTGTATTCACTTTCTTAAAATAACCTTTTTTTTTTACAATATTAGTGTCTTGTTATGAAATTGTTCATTTTTTTTACAAGTTGAATTTGAAAATTTTACTCACATTTTTAAAGAAATAACTTTCCAAATTTTATTTTATAAAAAGAGAAATGAAGCAACAACATTACAAAACTTTACTAATGTCGGCCTCCTACTCTAAGTTTGGAGAAATCTCTATTGATTATTCCTGACTCACCATACTTATAGTAGAACTACGAACCACCATATAATAACAAGAATTCAAATATATTGAATGGTCACCATAACCTGAAAATTTTTAATAGCAACCCTGATAAGTCTTGACCAAAGTTGTAGAAACCTTGTCCAAATGACCTCCCTCAGACACTTGAATAACTACATGAACATGTATACTGAACCGAGGATGGAAACCCCTCCTTAAAGATCCCCCTCCAGATGAGGTACCACTAAAATAACAAGAAGTGCAAGTCCTCTTGTCTGCCAAATACCTATGTTCTTGTGGCGCATAAGCTCAAGATCCATGACCACCTCGACTGCTTTTTGAAATGAAGCTCTCAGACAAGGTTGTCTGATAAGTTGCTATACGGATATAATAAGTCAAACTTCTCATGAATTGACAAATTCTTAGTCTCATCTGGTAAAATAACCGAAGTATTGTGAGACAAGGCCTGAAATCTTGTCCAAAAATCGATCTGAAATACCATCTTTAAGTCAAGTGCTCAAACTGACCCCACTTCTCTTCTTGCAAGTTAGAGGGAATGAACCTGTTGGTATAGTATCGACATCAAACGGCCACCACTTCCTAGATAGGCCACACATGTGAAAAGTAGTGTAATCCACTATGTCGGACTCCACCAACTCCACATTTTGTAACATCTCCTGACAACTCACAAGAAACTCATAATTTTAAGCTAAACTTCAGCAAATCTTTTGTGTGTATCTCGAAACGTTTTGGAGATAAATACTACTTGGAAAGTATGAGATGAATCGAAAGACACTTGTTCTATTTACTCTCATATGGTTAATTAATTTCGTCAAACGATCTATTTAACTATTGAGTGAAGGATTTGATCAATAAATATTCAATTCCTTCTACAATGTTGAATGGATTTTGACCAATTCGTCAACTCGAATAAAATTAATCAAACCCCAGAATAAATTAGAAATTTTAGTTAGGGTTCTAAAAGACAAAATTTGTTGCAAAAAATTTTATGTACAGAAAATAAACTCCAACGACGAAATAATTATGAAGAAACAAGAAAAATTTATTGATTAACAATTTGAGTACAATTTTGTCCCTTTCTTGATTCTTCTGTAGGATAATTTGCACCTAAAATGGATTTTATTTTATCTCCATGTAAAGAGGATTTTGTGGATTTTCATGAAGTATTTTGTTGTCACGTAAAGTCCGCCAACATCTTGATCTCTTTGTAAATGTTTCATAAATTTATGGAATTTCGAGATCACTCTCTAAGGAATATAGTACCCTTTATATAGTTTGAGCTAGGATTATTCTTCAAGAATTCTAACTGAAGTTGTACTCGTCTGGTAGAGTCCCACACAATTTTGATGTCTACAAATTTCGAGTCTCAGTCTCATGAAGAAACTGATTTCTTTTTAAAATAATCTTTCTTGGCACATAGTTCACTTAACTCTCGTAATGGTTGGAGTTTTATTATTTGAGGTGTAATCAACGGTTCTAGGAGAGGTCTTATGTTTATAAATATATCAAGTATTCTTTGTCGAAGCTAGAATCAACAAAGATCGCATCAACAAAGGACCCAACAACATCTCCAAAGTACCTTTGGAAAAGTAGTTTCATCCTCCCATCTGAACGTGGACACAAGATCCAATTTCTCAAAAATCCTCAATAGTACAACATATCTGTCATTACAGATCTGGTGAGGCATGAAGAAGGTGTTTGTGCATGCCAGCCTTAACTGCAGATTCAGCATATCATTCATTGTTTACATAAGCATACATCAAATTAATAATTATTCATGGATTCAGATCGAACATTTGAAATAAATGTGTGTTCTAACAACATAATCTGGCACTGCATCTCCAAGAATTCCTACTGTTGATATCATCGTGGAATCTCAAGTAGAATACATGATTCTTGAGTTAGAGCTTCAACAAGCAATGAACGATCATGGAACTTGTAAGTAGCAGGCATTCAAAGTAGCAGACATTAACTAGCTTCTCAGCATTCACATGGAATAACCTTGGCATAGGTGCATCAACAAAATCAATGTGCACTTATTATTTCCTCAACCACATCAGCTGCTCTCTTACTATTTCTAATTGTTTGCTTACCCTACTATATATTTTTAATGAAGACATCATAAACTCTTCATCAAAGGTGTGAACCTGAGAATTATCACCATGAATGATTCACGCTTTAAGAACGAATGGTTCATTACAGATAAATTTCAGAATTTTACGAGCACATCCAAACTTGCATAGTGTAACATTTGAAATGATTTTATTTTCTTAATTCTGAAAAAACCCTTGTGATGACTTTCATAAGTCTTAAATAATATTATAATGACATCACATTTGAGAAAAGAGTCTCCAAGTTTCCCAAGTGATTCCAAATGAAACATTTGGAGGCATTTATTTGTTGTCATTATTTCCAAAATCTTACAAGTTGAGATACAAAGTTTTAGTTTACAATGTATTCAAAACCATTCTTTTCAAGTTTATTCAGTATGAATGCTTGCCCTATAAAGTCTAAAGGTTCTAGCACGACAGATAGTTATTGGCAAAAGATTCTTGACCTCGAAAATCTTATGAATTCTAAGGTATACAAGTATAGAAGTGAATCTGTTCTGGCGGAGTATGGGGATCCAATGCCATATGTATATACCTTAGAACTCATGAGATTCTTGAGGTCAACGATCTTTGCCAATAACTATCTACCATTCTAGAACCTTTATATTTTATAGGGGAAGCATTCACACCGAATAAACTTGAAAAGAATAATTTTGAATCACCGCAAACTAAGACTTTGTATCCCAAATGAGATGATTTTGGAAGTAATGACAACAAACAAATGCCTACAGAAGTTTCATTTGGAATCACTTGAGAAGCGTGGAGACTCTTTTCTCAAATGTGTTATTAGTATACAACTTTTTAAGACTTATGAAAATCATCATGAGGGTCTTCTCAAAATTAAGAAAAATAAAATCATTTCCAATACTGCATTGTTCAAGCTTGGATGTGCTCGTAAAATTATTATTTATCCGTAATGAACCATTCGAACTTAAAGTGGGGCTCATTCCTACTGATAATTTTCAAGTTTACAACTTTGGCAAAGAGTTCTTGATGCCTTCACTAGAAATGTGTAGTAGGGAAAAGTAGGGGATTATAAGAAACAGAGTAGCTGATGTGGTTGAGGCACAATAGGTGCCTACCTCATTTCAAGCGGGCAAAGTAGCATCTTTATCATTTATGAATTGGATCGGGATGGACATTGATTTTATTGATGCACCTATGTTAAGGAACTTCATCGTGAATGCTAAGAAGCTAGTAAATGTAAGGTACTTGGAAATCACTGATATACTACAAGCTTCATGACCCTTCGCTGCTTGTTAAAGCGCTAACTCATGGATCTTACATGCTACCTGAGATTCCACAATGCTATTAGCACCTGGAATTTCTTGGAGATGAAGTGCTAGATTATGTTGTTCCAACAGATCTCCATTTCAAATATACGATACTAATTCCAAGACTAATTAATTATTTGTAGTCTACTTTTGTAAATAATGAATGTTTTGCTCAATCTGTAGTTAAGGCTAGCATGCATGAGCACATTTTTCATGCCTCGCCATATCTGCAAATGCAAATATGTTGTATTGTTTGGATGGGAGAGTGAAACTACTTTCCCAAATGTGCTTGGAGGAGATGTTAATGAGTCCCTTGCTAGAATGTTATCTTTGTTGATACTACATGTCTAAGCATAAGACATCTTCTCGAATATTCGATCAAACAATTAAACCTTTGTCCAACAAGACAGTTACGTGAACTATGTGAACCAAAAAAACTTTATGGGACAAGAATCCGACATTTCAGATATCAAAATTATGTGGGACTCTACAAGATGAGTCCAATTTAATTTAAGGTTCTTGGATACTACTTACCCTAAATTAAAGCTCACACTTATATAAAGTGTAATATATTTCTTTGAATAGACATCTCTAAAAGTTTGATATATTCATGAAATATTAATAAAGTAACGAAGATGTGGGTGCACTCTTCTTGACAACTAAATATTTTAACATTATAAAATTCTTTCATAGAGATCAAATAAATCCTAATGAGGTAAACATCATCCATAGTTTGAATGACACTAACAGCCCTTGAATAACATAGAAATCTTAAGAGAGAGGAATCAAGGGATAAACATATTGTACTGACAATCTTTATGAATAAAATTATTCTTTTTATTTATTATGTAATTGCAATTAATATATTTTTTGTATTTGAGAAAATATATTGCAAATAAATTGGAACAGTGTGATCCAACTTACCCTTTATCTCCTCTCTCACAAATTAAATGCAAATCTGAAGCCATAAACCGCAAAAACTGAAACTCTATTTTTGTGGGTACATCAATTGTCATCTTTAAGTTTATCAAGTTTACATTCCGACAAGCCTTGAAGTAGGGGACATTTATAGACACCAAAATTTTGTGGAATTCAATGAGATGAGACACTTCCTCAAGAAAAGTATGACAATTTGGAAAGTCACCATTAGTGTCTCGAATGAGCTCAACACTTTTGTAGCTTATGACAAGTTTAAATTGGGTTTCAATATGATTGTTGTCAATGTACGCAAATCATACTCATTCAAATTACCAAAATTCTGGTATTAAAAGTCTCAACATTTAATAGATCACCCAAATACTTTAATATAGAAAAAAGATTCTTAGTTTTCTTTTTTGTCCTATATTTGTAAATAGGCTATGGATCACTGCAGTCAAAGTCTAGTGACACTTTACATTAGGTATCTGGACTATAATAACTCATGCACATCCACTACGACACACAACGCTAACAAGTTTGCTTTCATGTCCAATATTTTTACATAAGCTATAGATGGTCCAAGCCAACTGACACTTTGAATTAGGTATCTAGCCAATAATAACTCATACACACCCACTGTATTACCCAATGCTATGTAATTAAATAGAAAACTAAGAAAAATTTAAATGAATATCAAAGCTAGCAATATATCGATGATACTAGTATGAAAGGTTGACATTACTAGGCATAATGTGAAATTTATGATAAAGGCATTTGTCAAAAAAATATTGATATAAAGAAGAACTACGGGTCAATTCTAAGCATGTTGGGGTCAGTTCGCATGGTTTTTATGATAAGAGTCAGGAGGAATGGATATACAGATCACATATATATAGGTTATACTTCCAATCGCCACACTAACTTACTGTAATAATTAAATCATGAAGACATAAAGAACTTCACAAATGGGAGGTGCACCCAAATTCAATTAATATCTACCTAGAATAGTAGAGTTCATGGAACATAATAGAAAAACAATTCAATATATTCTTTACTAGCAGAAAATTCCTTTTGCATCAGAAATATAAATTTCTAGCATTCAATCAAAACATTACCTGGTCATCAAGGAAGTAAGTTGAGAACCATGAGGTATCAAGTACAATTTCCAGCGGTGGCAAAAATCTAGGTGATTTCTTCTATTTATGCCTTGAAGGATAGACTTACATAATACCACAATCAAGAAAGCAAGATATATGATTTAGAAATAGAAAAGAAGAGCCAGACATTTCAACTGATGTAATTCTATATGCAAGAACAATAAAGTGAACCACAATCAAGCAAATAAAATATACTATTAAGAAACAGAACTAAAGACAAATATTTTAGAAGGAAAAAAGGAAGGTTTGGCAACTAAACGACATTTAATTACTAGAATAAATGTAAGGGTGAAAAGAAATTGAACTCATGCAAGTGAAGACTTACCTAAGTAATCAAGAGGATCAATTGAACAGACATGAGGGTTTCTTCAAACACACAAACCCTAAACATAAAATGTTCATTCAGAAACCAACTCCTAAAATCTTGTGTGTGCATCTCGCTTTTAGAAAATAAACACTACATAGAAGGTATGAGATGACCCCAAAGGCACTTGATCTATCTTTATTCCTGTCTGATTAATCTATCATTAGAGTATGGAGTAAATTCTGATCAATGATTATTCATTTTTTTCTTCAGTGTCGAACAAATTCTCACCAATTGATCAACTCCGATCGAACTAATCAAATCCCAAAATAAATTATAAATTTTTGTTAGGGTTCAAGGAGTCAAAAGAAGTTTGCAATGACTCTTATGTATGGAAAATAAATTCTGAACACAAAATGAATATGACGAAACAAGATTATTTTATTAATTAACAATTTGGGTACAATTACCTCCCTCTCTTAATTCTTATCACGACCTGAGTCTACACCCTGGACGTGGCCGACACTTGAAGACCATTGTTGGTCCCAAAGCGAACCCTCATCCTGGCTGACTACAAGTGAAAGACTAACTTAAGTGTCACATCCGCGGAGCACCCCCTAGAAGTAACATGGCGTACTTGACCTCGGAGGTCTTATACAAGCCCATAGTTATCATTCATTGCATTGACATAGTAAATTTAGTGGAAAATTTAAAACTTTTCATAGCACATCATATACTTTACTTTATATATATATAAAGTATCGTAATACACACTTAGACCTTAAGTCTCTTTGTCATATTAGACTCAACAACATTAGAGTACATTAGGGACACGACCATTAAGACACATTACATAACTATACAATATTTCAACACTTTACAGTAAGGACATAACTAAGAGATCCTTGAACTTAAGGATTTCTTTCATTGAGCTTGGGAATCATCTATCAATATCTTCACCATTAAAGACATCCTTTAAGCATCCATAACCTACACTTTGTGCAAAAAGTATAGAAGAATGGATTTAGTACAAGAATGCACTAAGTATGGCAACCATGCAAAAACGTGCATTTAAAAGGGACATTTTCTTGAAATCATACTTCATGCCTTTTTGAGTAAATCTCCATAAAACCTTTGAAGAATAGCATTCATATAATTCACATACTTCATAAAAACATTATCAAAGGCCAAACATCATAGAAAATCATTTATAGAATTTAAGTCCAATTTGAGGTCACTTTACAGTGAGATTATTCTTAACAGTGAACTCCTTCTTTTAATTCATTAACCTCCCAAGCAATCCTTTAGTGATACTTGGTGCAATTCATCACCTTAGGACCCCAAGGAAAGCATATATACAACCTACCTTGGCCAACACATATCATAATAGAATCATAACACATCATAGATATATTTAAGTCAAGACTTATGGCTTTACAGTAAGTTACATCAACTTACACATACTTTTACTTTCTTTCATATTCATCACCATAAAACCTTGTTCATGACCAGAATCTTAGTCTTACTAGTGCAATGTACATGTGAAGCCCCATAACCCCACACATACTTAGTAAACTCTTCATGAGAGCACAAACCTTAACATACAATTCATACATCCTCATAATAAGTAAAGACAACTTCATTCATGTGAATACAAGACCTTCATCATATAGTTAGTTAGACCAACATAGTGCATATAAGGATAAGATCAAATCATATAGATTCATACCATGCATATCTTCATAACAAGTAGATAAATACTACAAAGTCGTGCATAAAGAATATATATAGTGACATGCATTAGAACACCTTCCTAGGACTTCCCTCAATAGTCTTTTGTGCAATGTATAGGTGAAGTCACATACCCCCACCTACACTAAGCAACTACCCTTAGGTTATCCTGGTTAGGGTCCTTATCATTTAATTCCATTGTCCATTTTACTATAGGGAAAAAATATCCTTTACCGACACTAATACCATGGGTGCTAAACATGGAATTTGGTGTCATCTTCTCACACCAAAAAAGAGGGCATCTTACTTGCCAAAGTAAGACATAAATCATGCTAGCATATTAGGTGATATCACTAGCTAGATCCTATGTGGCAAGCATAGTTTATGGAACAAGGGGACCATCATGGAAACATCACTCTACACTCTTTTTGGGTCATTAGGCTATCCACCCTATGAGGACCATTAGTGGAACCTTTTCGCCTTCTGTCTTTAGGAAGGTACCACCCCCTTATCTACAAGTTCACTCAGTGCTAAGCTAAGTTCCCTTTATTGAAAAAAACCTTTATTATCATTTCTTAAATAAACATAGGTTTAGGAGAGTCATCCCCACATATGATCAACTGATAGATCATAGATGAGAGTTCATCAACCTAATTCATTTGAGAAATCCATTCACATGGACATAACATATGTATTAGCACTATCTAGTTAAGGATACACTTGAGCACATCTTTCAAGGCTCCTCTATTTACTAGATTATTATTCATGTATGTGTGTATAAATATATGTGAGAAAACCTTTCACATAACAGATTAAGACCACACATGACCATACAGTCATATTCATGCACATAGAAACCAAACCTAGGAACTATCCTATCAACGTACACATGTGCATAGCATAGACAAGGTCCCATACTCTTTACCATACTAGTACACCTATCTAGTCATCCTAGTAAGGAATACATAACATACTTCATATACATATACTTTACATGCATAGTAATAGACACTAGTGAATATGAGAATAACCTTTCATTTAAACACTATGATTATATACTACTTGTAAGCATGCATATAGAGTGAGGGTGTGTATACATTGGTCAATAATATCAGATAATGTCTATCAACAACATATTGAGGCATCCACCCTCTTAAGACCATATTACACTTTCAAGCATAGACCACACAACACAATTTAGCATAGGAGGCAAGCTAACTTTATATTATACTTTAAGTCTCCTAACATTAGCTATTCACACATTTAAATAAGTGTTCATGGGTAGGGGTCATCAATCATTAACACTTCATTAATGGCAGCACCTACACATGATCTTACATAACCCTTTACATGCTCATAACAATAGTAACACAACCTAGATTCACAACTATAATAGAAGACTAGGCACAAGTTACACATAAGGTGATCATCATAATCACTCAATCATATATTCATCAATTTTCCTTCAAGGCCATGGTCAAATATAATGAAAATAAAGTAAACACCGCCACCATAAGTGGACCATTCCACACAATGCCATACAAGGCTTCATGAACATTACTATAAAGAAGTAGAGAAGTAAAAGAGTAGAGGAATTCTTACCAATCCTTTAGCCTTTGGTCATCATTGACCATTACTACTCTTTCATCAATAAATCAAGTATAGGGCAGTAGCTTAAGTACCATAATCATACATGAGTTCAAGTATAAGCTACTACAAGGTCATACTACAACTAGCACAACACATTAACATACTAGAAAGTAGAAGAACATAGACCATTAGTCAATTTCACTTGCATGGATCATAACTCATATTTCATTAATCTTATCAACCTAGGGCAGTAACTACAATTGTACTTACATATACATGTTCCACAATTATGCATTATAGAGTCCATGTTACAATGAATACCATACTTAACACCCAATAAGAAGTAGAGCTCAAGTTCTTTAAGTATCAATCTGCATTGATACAATATCACATAATTCATCATCAATACACATTCTATACAGTAGACCTAAGCATATTATAATACTCAAAATCCACTTTTCTACAATTAAGTACCAATGTTACAGTGATCATAAGTTACTACTTAATAGCTTAGAAGCACCTAGATCAATTAAACCAAGCCTTCTTTAATTCGATCATATCATCTTTATATTCAGAATTAAACCAATTTATTAACCTAAGGTAGTAGCTACATGAACCACAACAAAATCGATTTACACTTTTATACCTTAAAAGGTCAATATTACAGTAATTACATTGATAGCTAGGCTAGGCATGCTTAAATCTTCATACATGGATCCACATGTATCCTTCATCATAAAATCATAATCAACTCACATAAATAACAGTAAATATGAGCAATTCAACGTAAGAGAATCACAATTCAATCAAGAACAAGCAATGATCACAATGTACATGCAAGGGCTAAATCGATTTTGGGAGGGTACATGGGTTCATCATGCAATTGGATTAAAAATAACGTTAAAACCAATATATTAACTTCAATTCATCATGATTTGATCATTCAAAACATTTTTAGAAAGAACTTGTGGCTAGATTGAAGAAGAAGAACTTTGATCATGAAACCTTCTTTGAAAACTTGAGATTAACTCTCCAAGTGAAAGGTTACTTAGAGATGAAGGATCACCATAACTTTATATTCATGAAAAACTTTAAAAGTTTATGAAGAAACAATTGGAATACATGCTTCAAGCTATTCTTGAGCTTCACCAACTATGGTGGTTTCTAGGGAGAATATTTTTGGAGGGAAAGGTTCAATTAATGTAGAGGGGATTGGGAATGGGAGGTTCACGTGTTTAATCCCTTATATACACCCAAAAATAGGTAAATTAATCAATTAGAGTCAGTTTAGGACAATTCACCCCTTCATAAAACAGTGTGCAAGGCAGCAGGTGCAGGCCACCATCGACTGGCCGTTGGTCAATCGACTTGCCGTCCTTTGTCTTTCGTTGATTTCTCCTTGGACACTTTTTGGGTTGATACCTGCTCAAGCTAAGTGTTAATCGACGATACCTCATCTACGGGCCGTTGTTCAACCAACTAGCCGTTGTTTGGTTCAGTCGATTGACACTGCCAAGGCTGTGTCTCGACCAGCCTTGGGTCTTTCTTGTGGGCCCTTTTGAAGTCGTACCCAAACATTTCTCACGTAAATACAAACCTTAACAAGTTACAGACCTTCCACAAAAATTTCACCTAAACAAATACTCGCAACTCGTCCAAACATGCAAAGCCCCATCAAGACACACATGAACATCTTAAAGGCTAGCTTTCAAACATTTTAGACGTTCTTGGACGTTTGACCTCCAAACTTCATATAATTGTAACAACCCTAAAAATGGTTATGCTAAGTAATGCTTAATGTGTCTACAATGCCTACGATTAGACCGGGTTCACACGGATTGATTCGCGTAGAACCAGACCTTTCAACCCTTGCTACAGCTAAGCCAACTAACTTGGGGAGTTAGTTGATCTAGGAAAGGTTGGGTCCAGCCATGTAAGGCTCTCGAATACGAAGATTTACTCGGATGAGTATTTGCCGGACTTAAAAAGGGAAAATCTTAGGTTTGGAGGGTCTAGGGGTAAAATGGTCTTTTTCCAGGCTAAGGGTAGTATCGTAATTACCCTAAATATATAATTAATTATTTAATTAATAAGGTGGAGGGGTATTTTGGGGATAGAGGGCCAAAAATTGGCCTTTGAGTGAAGTCTTGCTCCACCCTGGTTCGAACCTAGGTGGAACAATGATTTAAATTGTTTTTATTTAAATTGATAAATTAATTTAATTAATTAATATTTATTAGCTTATTTAAGAAAAAGAAAAATCAGATTTTTATTTAAAGGGTTGAAAGAGTCCTAGTTGACTAAGTCTTTACCTAAGCCTAAACCACCTTTCACGTTTAACTCTCTCTCTCTCACATCAATATCTCTCTTCTCTTTCACATTCTCTCTGCCAAAAACACAAGAGCTGATTAGCAACTAAAAGTTCTTCACACTTGAAGAACTTTCATGTTAAAAACATATTCAAAACATAACCAAAAATGTTAGGTAAAGAGAGGAGTTTTTCCGTCGAGTTAGTGTTGAAGCTTTTGGACTTAGACAAAATTTTGGAGAAGGTTTGGGAAGCAAGTTCAAGGTTTGAATGTCAAAATAAGGTATGGGTTTTCTTACTCTTGGTTCCTTTCCGAAGAGACCCTTAATGTTCATACGAATTTATTCCAAAAACTAGGGTTGTTCCCCGTTGCATGTTCTTGTCACTAGCTCCCATCGAATCATAGGTTGGGTATGTTTGTTGGTAAAAACTAGGGATATAATGTATTTTTGTGATGATTATGTTTATGATGTATGTTAGGAATTATGTGAATATTGAGCATGTTGTCCGAAATTATGTGAAAAATGATGTGTGTGCAATGTGTAGCCATGATATACACTCTCGGATTTAAGTTCGAAAAATGACATGTTAATAGTTGTATTTCATGTGCACAAACTTGCTTAAATCGTGATGTTCATAAGTGATGTAAAAATGCTGATTTGAGTGAAACTAATAGTCAAATGAATCCATGAAAATGCAGCTAAAGAACTCATTAAAAACTACTTAAAACCTCTAAACATTTAATGTGAAAGAGGTGAGAAAATAGGCTGCAAAAATTTCCAGCATCTTGTTAATGAGTTTCGGCCAAGCTAAGGGGATTATCATGCTATGTAAAAATGAATTAAAATGTGTGAGGCAACTGAGAATCGAACCCGTGACCTCACCATGTTAAAAATCATTGAAATAATGTGAGAAAAAGAGAATGTGGCATGTGGGATTCGAACCCATGTGCCTTGATCCGAAAATGAAATAATAAAAATAAGAAATGAGAGGCGCGAGATTCGAACCCACCACCTCTCAGTCATATTTAAGGAGGAATAAAAAAGAAAAATAAAAGGTTGAGGCGCGTGGGAATCGAACCCACGACCTCTAGGCAGAACCAAGGGAAATTAAGGAGAAAAATTATAGTGGGGTTGTGGGGGTTCGAACCCACACCCCCTCGACCAAAAGGAGACAAATTAAAAAGAAAAGGAAATGAGGTTGTGGGGGTTCTATCCCACATCCTCTCAGTCCCACTGAACGAAAAATGAAGAGAGAAATTAAGCAAAAAAAAAATGAAGGCATTAGGGCTCAATCTTGGGTCCCCAAGCCGTATGGATCAAACCAAAATGAATAAAAATGTACGTGTTGTCCAAGGTATTCGAAATCGGGTTCCCTTGCCCAAATTCCGTATTGATACACAAGTCATACGTGAATAAATGTTCAAAAATAATTTTGCCTACATAGATCGAAATTGAGATCTTCACATACTTACAAGATGCATAAGTCTTGTACCACATAATCTTAGTAAGATATGAATCACTTAAACGAACTATGAATGAAGCCTCATGGCTTGTATGTATAGACCCATAACTCTAGCATACGTTTAAAGTAAGTGAACCTAAGATGTATGTAACGAAACGATGAAACTCTAGAAGGGCTAAGTAAGAGTGTGAAACACACTAAATGGCCAAGTGCGTTGGCATATGATGAAATGAACATTCACGTAAAAAGGGGTGAGTAAATATGAAGAGCAAATGTGCTAAAGCTAATGAATGTGGTGACAACATGATAAGAGGCTAATGTAAAAGATGAGAGCAATCTCAAATGAGCCTAAGTAAATGTTACCAAAACGTACGCACCTATGAGAGTGTAAAGTTAATGAAGAGACCAGTCTCTATGAACACTCTAATGAAAGTATTGAGATTAATGTATACTTAATACTAATTATGAGATGAGAAATCATCTAATGAGCTATGATGTCCTTATACTAGAAGCCAGCTTCCATGACGTATGAGTTGAATGTAATGGAACTTTATACTGAGCACCGATAGGCTAGCTATGAGTGGTGATGCCTTCTTTCGGGAAGGGCGGAGGTTCACAGAACTCTCATGAGATGATATTGTCCAGCATGTCGGGTATGGGTCTCCTTATATCTCCTAGTCTTTGAACCTATACTGCCAATATAGGGATCTAGCAGGGTTCAATCCCCTATATACGCTAGCACATTTTGGTTCACCTTGGCCGGTGATTCCACCTCTTTTCGGTGTGGGGATGACACACTGGATTTCATGATGCTCACATTATCTATGTCGGTTCAAGTTAAAGTTCCCAAAGAATAAATGAGGCTAGCCTCAAATGATGCACATAATGAAATGAACGATGCCAAAGGTGTTATGATAGGATAATCAAGAGGTGAGCTAGACTCAAATAATGACACTAGGTTATTCTTGGTCATTGCACAGAAAACTCGATGAGATTCTTAAACTGCATACTAGGTATGGCTAGTGTTTACACTATCATATGAATGAATGAAATGAAGTACGTATGAATGAATGAAGCAGAATCTGTGTTTGCTAAAGAAATCTCCCTAGTTGAGGTCCCATATGTTGAGCCCTCATTTTGGGAAGTCTTAATGTCAAGTCCATGATTCCAAGGTCTTCATGGCATATGAACGAATGATATGAAAGATGTTATGTGCTATATGCAATATGTTATGTGCTATGTGTAAGATGTTATGTGTTGTGTGCAATATGATACGTATGATGATGCATGTTACTCTCATGGCATGACTTTCCTAATACAATTTGGCAAGTCAACTGACTTTCCTAATCAAAATTTGGCAGGTCCACTTACTTTCCTAATCCAAATTTGGCAAGTCTACTAATTTGACTTTCCATAAATCATGTTGTTATGAAAGAGCTATTCTTACTCATGCATGTCCTTGGTGTGTGCTTGCATAAACCCATACTTAGTACAAGTGTGTACTAATCCCATACAATTCTACATTTTTAGGTGTAGGAACAGGTGGACGTTAGAGCTTACAGCACGACGTTGCAGCTATCCGGACGTGGAGCTTTCATCTAAATTTCGTAGGCCCTCATGCTTTCGCGGAGGTCTACTATTATTATCTATCTTAGATGTAGGATTTATCTAGTGGAGCATGTTCCACTAGTGTTTCTTTCCCGTTTTATTTCAGACATTGTATGGTGCCATTTTGGCAAGTATACACTTAATGCAGTATTGAACTATTTCTTTCAGTTGATGATCTTAATGTTAGATGGTTAATTGTGAACGTATATGAATTTAAGTAGAATGATATACATGCATGTTAAGGAACAAAAAGTTCAAATTTTCCGCTAAAATTAACCTAGATGAAGTAACGATGACGTATGTAGGCTTGTGTGCGACTTCTGAGAAGTCAACGACGCCGGTCTCATCTGGGGTCTATATTTCGGTCGTGACAATAATACCATTAAACATCATTATAACTCATTTTAAGACTTCATAAGCTCATGACATACAAATATAAGCATGTATAGACACATGAGGCACATAGGTAACTAGTCATCGAACGTCTTAGTCGTTCCTTGACGTTTGACTTCCAAATCACCTCAAACTTTATACACTGCCTCTACACCATATTATAAGTAATTTTAGGACCTTGTAACCATAAGACAACCATGTTAGGCTCTAGAAACCCTCACTCATTTTGGGCGTCTTACATTAAGCATACAAAATCTTAAAACTGAAATGAATAACTTTGAATAAAAATAATATATTTAACTAAATATAAATAGAAAACATTACTATTTAAAAAATTTAATAAAATAAATGATTCATACAGACTCCTCAACTATATTGACTATCTGTGAAGCCTCTAACTGATAACGATGGAAGTCAGGATAAGACCAACGACCTCCTAACTATACCGAAAAGTAAATGAAGTCCTTTAGAAGCAAGGAGGCTCACCATGGCTAACTCAAACTCTGGGATGTATCAACGAAACTCCTATTGATCATCCTGAATACCTGTGTTTGCATCGTGAGAAGATGCAGGCCAATTGGATCAGTACGTGGAATGTACGAGAACGTAAGGGGAAATCTAAAGCATAAAACATAGGATTGAATCTTGATAAAAAGGAAACATATTTACCTCTTTTCAACTCAACACAAATCAAGTATAAGATACTTAACTCAAATATTAGATATTCAACTCCAAGATTAGATACTCAACTTCAAAGATATGATACTCGACTCAATAAAGCACAGATCAACTCAAGATACTCAACTTAAGGTACTCAACACGAAATACTCAACTCACTATACTTAGCTAAACTCATTTAAATATAAAGCAGTTTAAAAGAAATGCAATATAAAGAAAAACTGTTTAAAAAACATGATATTAACTCAAGATAATAATATCATAAAAACATATTATGCTCCCTCTCAATGTCTACTTGTGCAATGCATGAATAAAGTCCGATAACCCCATTCATACTATGAAGAACCCCTTGAGGAACCATGTAATTAATACTGTGGGAGTTTCTCTAACCGACAACCATCACTTTGAGTCTAAGTGATGATACAACGTTTTACCTCAGGTTGCCCAAGCACCATCCTATACCTTGCCATCAGTATAGGACCTTACTTAGCTTAGTATGGGACCTTACTTAGCTTAGTATGACACGTCAATTCCCATGATGGCTTAATGGTTTACATGGAGACTTGAGTTAATATGAACTCCCATCCCCACATCGGTGTTCACTACTACTCCCAAAACATACTTTAGCTCATACTTTTAATAAAATTTCCTTCCTTTGGGTTGAGATAATTTACTGAACCCTTTAGCTTTAAAAAGCTCCTTTTGGAATCAATGTTCCCCTTTTAGCTCCAAACACTTTTCGAACTCTGAGTTTCCTTTTTACTTAAATGTGCAAACATTTATAAACTGTTAGGGAATACTTAGTTCTCTTATAACTTTTGAGAATTGAACTCAACTCTTACTCTTTGCTTAACTTGAAACTTAACTCTTAGGAAATACTTAGTTCCCTTATAGCTTTTGAGAATTTAACTTAACTTTTTACTCTTTCTTGACTTGAACTTTAAGTCTTTAAAACAAAGTGAAAACATTTGTGAAAGCTTTAGAAAACTTTATAAACTTTACTTTGGCTTGCTCTTAACTTATACACTTGACTCATAACTTTCCTTGAATTGAATTATGGATTCAAGGTTTATGATCTCATCTAGATGATTTCATGATTTTTAACTTGAAGGGGTTCATGCGGAATGAGCATGAACTACTCTACTCGAGAACTCAAGGATACTTCTCAACACAAGATTGTTCGAGTTATAGGGTTCATACAGAATTATGGAGATGAACAATTCGACTCGGCTCGAAGGTCTATGTAACTAGATGGAACTCATGATTACAACTCTTCTCATTGTCTTACATACTTCCTCCAATATTAGCCCAAATAATTAGTTGATCTCAAAAGATTCATAACTGAACTCGAAGACTTTCTTGAACTCTACTCTTAACTCTCTCACTCTTAAATGTAATTATGAATTCAAGAGTTTTGATTCATGACATGGAGGATCTAGGTGATATAGGAGACTTATGAATATATTCTCCTCAATATATGCTCACTTACTTGAGTCTTGAAACAAGTTACTAGAAGTTGTAGAAGACTCCTCAAAAGAAGTCAGAAGGACTCTCTCAAAAGGTATGGAAGAACTCTCAAAACTTTATCTTGACTTTAACTTGAATTTGAATTATTTTATCAAGGTTATGATTCATGTTATGAATGATTTCCAAGTGTTTAGAAGTAGTTTAAAGTGTTTAGAATCAGAAGGAGTGAAGATACACTTTAAATTAGCTCAAACGGAGTAACCGGTGGCAAACTGGAGGGGGCACGTGACCTTGGGGATATGGGTGGAGCGAGGCACTAACCCCTGACGGATAGAGATGGGTTTGGGGCGCTCTTGCAAGCGCGCTGCGCCAGGCCCCAACCCAGAAAATTCTGTCGAGCACTTTTGCTCGTTTTCTCACCCTTAATCACCTAAATTCGAATGGTTTCTTCCCAATAACTTGGATTCGATTACTTAACTTAATTACACTCTAATATACTGCGAAAAACACTAAAATTACTCAATTTGGTCTCAAGATTTAGAATGAACTTCAATAACACCTTTCAAGAACTCTAATCTTTAAACTTTAAGCATGAAATTTCCCTGAAGAAAATACATGATTGGCATGTGGGTGAACTAAACCAACACTATGGAAGCTTACATACCTCTTAGGGATTAGACCCATGGAGAAAATCCGCAACTAAACTCAAGAGCAATGACGAACGCCTTCATCCTTGCCTCTGTTCATTTTTTTTCTTCTTGCTTCTTCTTGAACTCTCAACTAAAACCCTAGGTGTATACTAGGATTATAAAACTGAAACCAAAAGGATTAGACCCATAAAATATAACTTAAAATAAATTAAATCTGATAGGGTAAGGAAAGGACCAAAATGCCCCTCACTATTTTCGGCAAATTTTCCTTAACTCGACAGCCTAACTTCAAAAGGTTATATCTCACTCATCCGAACTCGAAATTTAGCAAACTCAGCGGGTTTGGAAAGATAATTCAATTATATTTCCTATCGTATCTTGTATACCACCTAAATCATCGTTTTCTAGGAGTTATGATCGTTTGAAGTTGACCCAAGACTCATAGTTAGCTTAATTTGCAAAATTTCAGATTTTGCTATTTCCAATAAATTCTTTTTGAAACTCTTGGTGTTACATCTAGTGATTTGACCTTAATATATAAGAAATTTTAATTCCTTTGTAAAATCTCACTCACTAAGATGAACGGTTCAAGTCTTATTTTAAAAAAAATTCAGTGGTGTTACAATATCTTTCTCTTGGGATCATTCATCCTCGAATGATGGCTGGACTTTGTATAGAATAGGATACTCATACTAAGGTCTAATTCTAATGGAACACTCTCAATATATTCAAGCTTAACCAAAAATACTTAAGTATAAGTCTTATACTTCTCAATTGGGAATCTCATCTTAAGACTTTTACTCTTTACAACCACATTGGGCTCATATAAATATCAACCACCTAATGTTTAACCACACCACTTTCAAGCTTACTACTCTGACAACTCCAGTTTTTTAAAAGGACCTCTAAAAGATTTCCCCCAATATCTTTGTAACTCATTACTATCTTATCTCAAAAACTTGGCGTGATTTCTCATCTCACCATCTCCCCCTTAGGTCTAAAGTTGTCACTTGAAAGATATGGACCTATTCTATCCTCTTTAAATGGTCAAAATCTTCTTTTATGATAACACTTGGGAGAAGTTTATCTCATGGATACCAAACTCTCTATAATCAGGTACTAAGACCTTTTTATAAGGGATATCTCTTAACCTCTTCTGATTACATACCCTCTTGGTACTTGTTTATGCTCGTGCTACTCTTGGGACTTAGCCACACTTTGTTGCCCTTATCTAATGGTTAGGGTATCTCACTTCTACTACTCACATTCATTGCAGCAATATATCAATTCATCACATACTCTATGTCAAGTCTACTAGATCTAATATCTAGACTAACATCATTTCCCTCATGTTGCCATTCTTTTGGCTTATGAAGCTCATATCAAATTCAAGCTTAATGTTTGTTACTAAACCCGAATATCAATATGAATACTCGCTTACTATACTATAACTCAATACCAATATGGAAATCTAGGAATACGTTTCCACTAGGACCTCATGACAAGTCAATCCTTACCTTTCAGTCTTCTTACTAGAATTACCATCACATTCCACTTCACAACTTAAGTACTACTCACTCACTTATTGTGCATTATCTCTCCAATAACTCTACCATCCTTTGAATACCATGAGGTTGCCCTTTTAAAATCATAAGCCTTGATTAGATCTATCACTGTATGAATATTCTTACTCTTGTATATACATTCACCACTTACACTTGGTCATTACTAACACAATGACACATCATCATAACCCCTTTTTAGTTAAGGTATACTCTAACTCATTCACTTGCAACACTTACTCTACCTCTTATCGTGAGACCTTCACAACTCATCACTTCTTAGTCTACCACAAGGGAAATTTCTCATTAATAATTTATTAGGTGCATGAACATACCAACATAGTTTGCCAAAACACCATCTCTTTTTCATAGATCTCTATACTTTGTATACTTTTCTCTAACTATGGTTGTTTCACTAGTACTGCTCATGATCTCATAACTCATGCTACTCTTTTAGGTGAAAATCTTACCCAAGCTCTAAACACACTTCTTAAAAAGGACCTCAACTAAAACAAGGCTTAAAGAAAAGAATACAACTCGCTTTTAGCTCAAACGCACTATTCATATGAATATGGGTGCATTCCTTTAACACTAAACATGTAATTAGTCTTGGACTTATCTTAAGACCCTCTAGAGTCTCATGACTTTCTCAAGACTCTTGCGAAGAACAACTCATCCATAAGGATCTTTAAACTTTACCTTTCAACCACATCTAGTATGATGGGTAGTTAAATGAGTAAGAGAACGCACGAGCTAGAATAGATCTCTATGACTTAGCTTTTTCGCATTAAGAGTACGAAAGAAGGAAAACTTTTCTTAAATGACTATAGTACCTCATTCATAGAAGTGGGGCCCTCAAAATCATAAATAAGATCCTATTGACACGACTTCATAGACACTCTAGGACACTTAAACTCTGTGCTCTGATACCAATTTTGTCACATCCTGATTCTACACCCTGGACGTGGCCGACACTTGAAGACCATTATTGGTCGACAAGCGAACCCTCATCCTGGCTGACTACAAGTGGAAGACTAACTTAAGCATACAAAAGCTTAAAACTGAAATGAATAACTTTAAATAAAAATAATATATGTAACTAGCCATAAATAGACAACTTTAGTCCTTAAAATATTTAATAAAATAAATGATTAATAAAGACTGCTCAACTATACTGACTATCTATGAATCCTCTAACTGATAATGATAGAAGTAGGGATAAGACCAACGACCTCCTAACTATACTGAAAAGTAAATGAAGTCCTCCGGAAGCAAGCAAGCTCACCATGGCTAACTCGAACTCTGGAACGTATCAAAGAAGCTTCTGTTGATGATATTGAATACATGTCTCTGCATCATAAGAAGATGCAGGTCAATTGGCTCAGTAAGTGGAATGTACAAGCATGTAAGGGGAAATCTAAACCATAAAACATAGGCTTGAATCTTGATAAAAAGGAAACATACTTACCTCTTTTAAAATCAACTCAAATCAAGAATAATATAGTCAACTCAAATATTAGATATTCAACTCCAAGATTAGATACTCAACTTCAAAGATATGATACGCGTCTCAATAAAGCACAGATAAACTCAAGATACTCAACTTAAGGTACTCAACTCGAAATACTCAACTCATGATACTTAACTGAACTCATTTCAATATAAAGAAGTTTAAAATATGTGCAATATAAAGAAAAATTGTTTAAAAATTATGATGTTAACTCAAGATAATAATATCATAAAACCATATCATGCTCCCTCTCAAAGTCTACTTGTGCAATGCATGAATGAAGTCCCATACCCCAATTCATACTAAGTAGAACTCCTTGAGGAACCATGTAATTAATACTGTGAGAATTTCTCTAACTGATAACCATCACTTTGACCTTAAGTGATGATACAACGTTTTACCTCAAGTTGCCCAAGTACCATCGATCCTATACCTTGCCATCAGTATAGGACCTTACTTAGCTTAGTGGATCCACTAGACTACCTTATGGGATCATCTAAAAAGTATGACCTATCAATTCCCAGGATGACCTAATGGTTTACATGGAGACTTGAGTTAATATGAACTCTCATCCCCACATCGGTGCTCAATACTAATCCCAAAGCATACTTCAGCTCATACTTTTAATAAAATTTCCTTCCTTTGGGTTGAGATAATTTACTGAACCCTTTAGCTTTAAAAAGCTCCTTTTGGAACCAATATTCCCCTCTTAGCTCAAAACTCTTTTGGAACTCTTAGTTTTCTTTTTACTTAAATGTGAAAAAATTTATAAACTCTTAGGGAATACTTAGTTCTCTTATAACTTTTGAGAATTTAACTCAACTCTTACTCTTTGCTAAACTTGAAACTTAACTCGTAGGGAATACTTAGTTCCGTTATAGCTTTTGAGAACTTAACTTAACTCTTTACTCTTTCTTGACTTGAACTTAAAGTCTTCAAAACAAAGTGAAAACTTTTGTGAAAGACTTTAGAAACCTTTATAAACTTTACTTTGACTTGCTCTTAACTTATAGACTTGACTGTTAACCTTCCTTGAATTGAATATGGATTCAAGGTTCATGATCTCATCTGGATGATTTCATGATTTTTAACTTGGAGGGATTCGTGCGGAATTATGAGCATAAACTACTCAACTCGAGAACTCAAGTATACTTCTCAACACAAGACTGTTCGACTTATAGGGTTCATGCACTATTATGGACATAAACAATTTGACTCGACTCGAATGTCTAAGTCTCATTCTCTTACATACTTCCTTAGATATTAGCTCAAATAATTAGTTGATCTCAACAGATTCATAACTGAAGTCGAAGACTTTCTTGAACTCCAATCTTAACTCTCTCTCTTAAATGTGAAATATGAATTCAAGAGTTATGGTTTATAACATGGAGGATCTAGGTGATATTGTAGGCTTATGAATACATTCTCCTTAATTCATGCTCACTTACTTGAGTCTTGAAACAAGTTACTTGAAGTTGTGGAAGACTCCTCAAAAGAACTTGAAGGGACTCCCTCAAAAGGTTTGGAAGAACTCTCAAAACATAAACTTGACGTTACCTTGAATTTGAATTATTGTTTCAAGGTTATGATTCATGTTATGAATGATTTCCAAATTTTTAGATGTAGTTTAAAGTGTTTAGAATCAAAAGGAGTGAAGATACACTTTAAATGAGCTCAAACGAAGCAAACGGGGGCAAACTGTAGGTGGTAGGTGACATTAGGGCTATGGGCGGCGCGAGGAGCCAACCCGTAATGGACATAGATGAGTTTGGGGCACTCTTGTTGGCGCGCCGCGCTAGGCCCTAACCCAGAAAATTCTACTGTGCACTTTTGCTCGTTTTCTCACCCTAAATCGCATAAATTCGAACAGTTTCTTCCCCAATAACTTGGATTCGATTAATTAACTTAATTACACTCTAATATACTGGAAAAAACACTAAAATTACTCAATTTTATCTCAAGGAATCATCAACACTCCAACACAACAAGATTTAGAATGAACTTCAAGAACACCTTTCAAGAACTTTAATCTTTAAACTTTAAGCATAAAATTTCGCTGAAGAAATTACATGATTGGCGTGTGGGTGAACTATCCCAACACTATGTAAACTTACATACCTCTTTTGAATTAGAACAATGGCAAAAATCCGCAACTAAACTCAAGAACAACGACGAATGCCTTCATCCTTGCCTCTCTTCTCCTCTTTTCTTTTCTTGCCTCTTCTTGAACTCTCAACTAAACCTTAGCTGTATATTAGGATTATAAAACTGAAACTAAAAGGATTATACCCCTAATATATAACTAAAATGATTTAAATCTGATTGGGTAAAGAAAGGACCAAAATACCCCTCACTATTTTCGGCTAACATTCCTTAACTGGACAGCCTAACTTCAAAAGGTCATATCTCAGTCATCCGAACTCGAAATTTAGTAAACTTAGCGGATCTGGAAAGATAATTCAAATATATTTCCTAATATATCTTGTAGCTCACCTAAACCATCATGTTCTAGGAGTTATGATTGTTTGAAGTTGACCCAAAACTAATACTTAGCTTAATTTGCAAAATTTCAAATTTTGCTATTTCCAAATTAATTCTTTTTGAAACTCTTGGTGATACATCTAGTGACCTAACCTTAATACTTAAACAAATTTAATTCTTTGGTAAAATCTCATTCACTCGGTGAACGGTTTGACTTTTAATTAAAAACTATTTCAGGGCTGTTACAATTATTATGTAGGATAATTTGCACCTTAAATGAATTTTATTTGATATCCATGTAAAGAGTTTTTTGTGGATATTTTTTTGAAGTATTTGGTTATCAAGAAGAGTCCACCCACATCTTGATATCTTTGTAAATATTTCATGAATGTCTTAAATTTTCAGGATCCCTCTCTAAGAGATATATTACCTTTATATAGTGTAAGCCAGGAGTAGTTTTCAAGAATCGTTATTGAAGTTTGACTCATATGGTAGAGTACCACACAATTTTGATGTCTACGAATGTTGATTTCTTGTCTCATGAAGAAATCTTATTTCTTTTTAAAACAACTTTATGGTCACATAGTTCATTGAACTCTCTTGTTGGCTGGAGTTTTATCGTTTGATGTGTAACCAAGAAACTGATTTCTTTTTAAGAAAAGCCTTTATGGTCTCATAGTTCACTGAACTCTCTTGTTGGTTGGAGTTTTATTGTTTGAGGTGTAATCAACGATTCCAGAAGAGGACTTATGTTTAGAAATGCATTAGTATCTTTGTTAAAGGAATAACCAACAAAGATTGCACAAACAACGGACCCAACAACATCTCCAAGAACATTTGAGAAGTAGTTTCATCCTCCCATACGAACGTGGATAGTGTTGGAATTAATGCATCAATGTTTAGTCTTCCAAAATTGTCTCTTAGTTTTTCAAGAAGTCTTTTTATAATTTCATAAAACATGTATCTAGTAAATTGTGATACATGTATTAAGTTATTTGTGAAAGACATAATTTAACATGGTATCAGAGCAGGGCCCTTCTCACCCGATGTTGGGGCTCCCAAAATCAAAATTGCCCATGCACAATATCCTTAGCACTGGGTGTGAGGTGAGGTGTTAAAAACTGACAAGAAGTCCCACATTGATGATTAATGAGATGGGTGGACTCCTTATAAAGCTTGGGAAATCTTCCTCCCTTTGAGATAGCTTTTGGAGTGTGAGTTAGGCCTAAGACTTAATTTCACAAGGAACAATGGATTATGGGATAATATACAAATTTTGTGGAGATTTGAAAATAGCTAGTTATTCTGATAGTGGACTGGAAGTATAGATGACATGAATAGTACTTCTAGTTATGTTTTCTTATTTGTATTAAGTATTTGTTCTTGGTTATCATAAAAGCAAAGTGTTGTTGCTTAATGCACTACCAAAGCAGAATATGTTTCAGCATCTAAGGTTACTTCTCAAGCTATTTGGCTTAGAAGAATATTTGAAGACATTGATGAAAAACAAAAAAGAGTGACTATTCTGTATTGTGATAACAAATAAATAATTGCAATTGCCAAGAATCTAGCCAGTCATGAAAGATCAAGGCATATTTCTATCAAGTATCATTTTATCCGAGAAGCACAAGAGAAAGGCAAAATTCAGTTGCATTATTGTTAGACTGGAGAAATTGCTGACATCTTCACCAAAGCACTTCCTAGAGAAAATTTTTGCTATCTTCGAGAACGCATTTGGAGTTATCAAGCAAATGCATTAAGGGGGAGTGTTGGAATTAATGGATCAATGTTTAGTCTTTTGAAATTGTCTCTTAGTTTTACAAGAAGTTTTTTTAGAATTTCGTAATCCATATATCTAGTAAATTGTGATACATATATTAGGTTATTTTTGCAAGACCTAATTTAACAGACAGAAGATCCAATTTCTCAAAATTCTTGACAGTGCAACATATTTGTCTTTGTAGATTTGGCGAGCCATGAAGAAGGTGCTTTTGTAGGCCATACTTAATTGCAGATTGACCATATAATTCATTGTTTCAAAAAACAGACCTCAAATAAGTAATTAGTCATGGAGTCAGTTCGGATATTTGAAATAGATATGTGTTGTAACAACATAATCTAGCACTGCATCTCAAAGAATTCCTAGCATGATATAATCGTGGAATCTCAGGTAGCATGTATGATCCTTGAGTTACTGCTTCAACAAGCAGTAAAGGATGATAGAACTTGTAAGTAGAAGGGATTCAAAGTACCAGACATATACTAGATTCTCAACATTCACAGGGAAGTACCTTGACATAGGTGCAGCAACAAAATCAATGTGCAACCCAAGCCATTTCATAAATATTAATGTCGCTACTTTCCCGCACGAGTTGAGGTAGGCACTTATTAGTGCCTCAACAACATCAGCTTCTCTCTTACAATTTTTAATTGTTTGCCTTATCCTACTATACATTTTTTATCGAAGGCATCAGGAACACTTCATCAAAGTTTAGAACTTGAGAATTGTCATGAGGAATAATTCATGTTTTAAGATCGAATAGTTCATTACTGATATTTTTCAACATTTTATGAGCACATCAAAACTTGCACAGTGTAACATTGGAAATGATTTTATTTTCTTAAATCTAAGAAAACCCTCGTTCTGAATTTCATAAGTCTTAAAAGTTTGTATAATGACATCACTTTTGAGATGTAACAACCCTAAAAATGAATAGGATCAAGACTAAGGGTGTCAAGAATACTTACGATTAAACCAAGGTTCACACGGATTGATACGCGTAGAACCAGACCTTAGAACACTTACTACAACCAAGTCAACTGACTTGGGGAGTTAGTTGGGCTTGGAAAGGTTGGAACCAACCAAGTAAGGCTCTCGAAAACTAAGATTTAATCGAAGGAGTCTTTACCGGACTTGAAAGAAGAAATTTTAAGTTTTGAGGGTCCAGGGGTAAAATGGTCTTTTCCAGGCCAAGGGTAATATTGTAATTACCCTGACGAATTAATAAATTAATTAATTAATTTAATTAAAAGATCCATTTGAATTGGGCTGACCCGGAGTGACCCATTTCGCAAATGGGGTGCCACTCGGGTTCGAGCCCCACTAGAAGCGTTGAATTGATGATTTAATCATCAATTAAAAATCTATTCATTAAGGGTAAAATGGTCCTTTCACGCATTAATTAAAATAAATCAGATTTTTATTAACTTAATTAAATCCTATTTTTGACTAAGTCTTGAATTAAGACTCCTAAAACTATGCATACACTCTCCTAAAACGTCTAAACAACCTCTCCATGTTCAAAAGAAAAAAAAATCTTGTTCTCTCTGCTAGATAAACGTGAGGAGCAGTAGCTTGGGAAAAAAATTCTTCAAACTTGAAGAACACACGAATAGTTTTAAGAAAAACAAGTTAATCAAAAACGTTAAGGCAAGGGAGATTTCCGTCGAGTTGGTGGTGGAACTTTAGGTGAGTTTGGGCTTGATTTGGAGGAGTTTCCGGGCAGCAGCTTCAAGCTTGAACAACGTCAAAAGGTATGGGTTTCTCTCCTGGAATTCTTTCTCCAAGGGTACTTTCCTTCGAACGTTTCTCAAACTCTTGAAACTAAGGTTGTTCCCCTTCGTATGTCCTTGTCCTTAGCTCCCAAACGATTTCATAGGATGGGTATGTTGTGCTGCTAGATTTAGGCATGATTTACGTGTTTATATTAAATGCGAATATGTTTTATGTGAGGTAAATTACGAAAATGATATTCGAAGTGCGACCAAAAATTTGTGTGTGGGCATCGTGGGCAGTGGCTTTAGCCACTGTTTTGGGTCGAATATTCATGTGTTTATTTGGTGTATTTTATGTGTGTAATGTGTGTGCAATGTGTTATGTACTATAATGAAAAATGTTGGGTTGAATAACACTCTTTTAGCTAAGTAAACTCATGAAAGATGGGACTAAAAATGAGTGTAGAATGATAAGAAAATTTCCAGATTTCATATTCTCCCATAAAGTTAATTTTTGGGTTTTTAAAAGGGGAAATAAATAAGTGAGGTCAATGGGAATTGAACCCAAGACCTCACATGTTAAGGAGGCTGAAAAATAAGAGGAAAACGTCAAGGAGCTAAGGGGAATCGAACCCCTTAGCTACTGGTTTCGTGAGGCAAAGAAAAATAAAAATAAAATGGGACTGGGGGAATCGAACTCGCGACCCAGCTCTTGTGTTCGCAAGAAAAGAAAAGAAAAATATAGGGGGGCTGGGGGAATCGAAGTCGCGACACAGCTCCTGCTTTCGCGAAAATAAAAGAAAAATAAAGGGGGGCTGCGGGAATCAAACTCGCGACCTATGGGGAGGAGAAGGCTAGAAGTTAAATAAACAATTAAATGGGAGGCGTGTGATTCGAACCCACGACCTCCCAGTACGCGCGAAATGAGAAGAAATAATGAAAAACAAAATGCGAGGCGTGGGGATCGAACCCACGACCTCAGGGCTGAAGGGAGAAGCGAAAAACAAAAGGGAATAAAGTGAGGCTGTGGGGATTCGATCCCACAACCTCACTGCCACTCGCCCCATTTAGTTGAAACAAAAATAGAGGGGCTGTGGGGGTTCGAACCCACCACCTCACAGCCTCCTCAGCGAATTTTAGCACGAAAATGAGTGGGGCTGTGGGGGTTCGAACCCACAACCTCCCCATAGCAGTGAATTTAATTAAATTAAAAAATCAAAGAGGTTGTGGGGGCTCGAAGCCCCAACCCTTTGGTTAATTAAGAGGGAAATTAAAAGAGAAAATTTATCCTTCAATATAAATGTTGAGATTTAATTTAGAGTCTAATGTTATGAATATTAAAAATAAAATTAAGGAAAAATGTATATAATATCCAAGTGATTCAAGATTTGGGTTCCCTTGCCCAAAATTCCGTATTGATGCATAAGTCATACGTGAGTAAAATATTCAAGATTAATGCCATCTAATTAGATCAAAAATTAAGATCTTGGCATATATACAAGATACATTAGTCTTGTACTACATAATCTTAGGAAGGTAAGAATCACTTAACGAATTATGAATGAAGCCACATGGCTTGTATATATAGACACATAAGTGTAACATATGTTCAAAAGTAAGTGAACCTAAGATGTATGTAATGCAATGACGAACCCTAGAAGGGTTAAGTATGAGTGTAAGATACACTAAAAGGCCAAGTGCATTGGCATATGATGAAATGAACATTCGCGTAATAAGAGGTGAGTAACTATGAAAAGCAAAGGTGCCAATAATGAAGAATGTGGTGACAAAATGATATGAGGATAATGAATATGATGAGAGCAATCTCAAATAAGCCTAAATAAATGTTACCAATACTTACTCACCAATGAGAGTGTAAGATACTGAAGAGACCAGTCTCTATGAACACTATAATGAAAGTATTGGGCTTAATGGACTTAATACTAATGATGAGATGAGAAATCATCTAATGAGCTATACTGTCCTCATACTAGAAGTCAACTTCCGAGACGTATGAGTTGAATGTAATGGAACTTTATACTGAGCACCGATAGGCTAGTTATGAGCGGTGATGCCTTCTTTCGGGAAGGGCGAAGGTTCGCGTAACTCTCATGAGATGAAACTGTCCGACTTGCCGGGTATGGGTCTCCATACATCTCCTAGTCTTTGAACCTATACTGCCAATATAGGGATCTTGCGGGGTTAAATTCCCATGTACGCTAGCATGTTTTTGGGTCACCTTGGCTGGTGATTCCACCTCTTTTCAGTGTGGGGGAGACACTGGATTTCATGATGCTCACATGATATGTGTCGGTTAAAGTTAAAGTTCCCAATGAATGAATGAGGCCAGCCTCAAATGAAGCAACTAAAGAAATGAATGATACCGGAGGTGTTAGGATAGGATAATCAAGAGGTGAGATAGACTCAGGTAATGACATTAGGTTATTCCTGATCATTGCACAGCAACCCGATGAAAGTCTTAAACTACACCCTAGGCATAGCTGGTGTTCACACTAGCTTATGAATGAAATGCAATGAAGTACGTATGAATAAATGAATCAGACTCTGTGTTTGCTAATGAAGACTCCCTAGTTGAGGTCCCATATGTTGAGCCCTCATTTTGGAAAGTCTTAATGTCAAGTCCATGATTCCAAGGTCTCATGGCATATGAATGAATGATATGAAAGAAGCTATGTGTTACATGTTATGTGCTATGATATGTGCTATATGAAGATGTTATGTGTTGTGTGCAATACGATATTTATAATGATGCATGTTACTATCATGGCATGACCTTCCTAACCCGATTTGGAAAGTTCACTAACTTTCCTAGTCTCAATTTGGCAAGTCCACTGACTTGACTTCCAAAAATCATGTTGTTAGGAAAGAGCTATTCTTTCTCATGCATGTCCGTGGTGTGTGCTTGCATATACCCATACTTAGTACAAGTGTGTACTAACCCTATACATCTATACTATTTTAGGTGCAGGTACAGGTGGGCGATAGAGCTACAAGATCATTGTTGCAGCTATCTGGACGTCAGCATTCATCTGGAGTTTGGTAGGTCCTCCTGCTTTCGCGGATGGTACTGTTTTACCTTCTAGCTTAGTTTTAGAGTTGAGCTAGTGGAGCATGTTCCACTAGCGTTTCTTTCCTATTTTAATTCAGACTTTGTATTGGTGCCATTTTGGCAATTATACACTTAGTACTTATTGATTCATTTCTTTCAGTTGCTTATCTCTTAATGTTAGATGGTTGATGGTGAACAATTATGAAATGTTAAGAATGTTTAACAATTATGTTAAGGAACAAAAAGTTTCAAATTTTCCGATAAAATTAACCTAAATGAAGTATGAATGACGTAAGTAGGCTTGTCTGCGACCTCTGAGAGGTCAACGACGCCGGTCTCGTCTGGGGTCTAGATTCCAGTCGTGACATGAGAAAAGGGTCTCCAAGTTTCCCAAGTGATTCCAAACGAAACTTTGAGAGGAATTTCTTTGTTGTCATTAATTCCAAAATCTTACCACTTGAGATGCAAAGCTTCAATTTGCAATGATTCAAAAATCATTCTTTTCATGTTTATTCAGCATGAATGCTTCCCCTATAAATTCTAAAGGTTCTAACACGGAAGATAGTTATTGGCAAAATATTCTTGACCTCGAGAATCTTATGAATTCTAAGGTAAACATGTATAGCAGTGAATCTGTTCTGGTAGAGTATGGGGATTCAGTGCCATACGTGTATACCTTAGAATTCATACGATTCTTTAGGTCAACTATCTTTCGCCAATAACTATATACCGTTCTAGAACTCTTATACTTAATAGGGGAAGCATTCATGCCGAATAAACTTTAAAAGAAAGCTTTTGCTTTGGAATCACAGCAATCTAAATCTTTGTATCCCAACCGCTAGGATTTTGGAACTAATGACAACAAAGAAATGCCTCCTTAAGTTTAATTTGGAATCACTTTAGTAGCTTGAGACTCTTTTCTCAGTTATTCTATTAGTATACAACCGTTTAAGACTTATGAAAATCATCATGAGGGTCTTCTCAACATTAAGAAAAATAAATCATTTCCATATATGCAGTTAAGACTAGCATGCATGCGCAAATTCTTCATCCCTCGCCAGATCTGCAAAGGCAGATATGTTATATTGTTGAGGATTTTGAGAAATAGGATCTGGTGTAAACATTTGGATGGGTGAGTGAAACTACTTCCCCAAATGGGCTTCGACATTTTCTTGAGTCCCTTGCTAGAGTGTGATCTTTGTTGATGCTAACTTCCATAAAGATACTACATTTCTAAGAATAAGACCTCTTCTGGAATAGTTGATCAAAAAAAAATACTCTATACAACAAGACAGTTAAGTGAACTATGTGATCCAAAAAAACATCATGGGACAAGAATTTGACATTTGATTTATAAAAATTATGTGGGACTCTAAAATATGTGTCCAATTAAGGTTCTTGGAGACTACTTACCCTAAATTCAGTCTCACACTTACATAAACTGTAATATATTTCCTTCAATAGGCATCTCTAAAATTTCATATATTCATTAAATATTCATAAAGTGATGAAGATGTGGGTGCACTCTTCTTGACAACCAAATATTTTAACAAGATCCATAAAATCCTTTCACAAAGATCAAATAAATCCTAAGAAGGTCCACATAGTTTGATGACACTAACAACCCTTGAATTACAGAGAAATCTTAAGAGAGAGGAATCAAGGGATAAACATATTTGTACTCACAATCTTAATGAATAAAATTATGCTTTTTATTTACTATGTGATTGCAATATATTTTTTGTATTTGAGAAAATATATTGCAAATAAATTTGCACGTCCAATGTGACTCAATTTACCCTTCATATCCTTTCTCACAAATCAATTGCAAATCTAAAGCCACAAACGACAAAGATTGAAACTCCATTTTGATGGGTACTTCAGGTCTATCTTTGAGCTTATCAAGTTTACACTCTGACAAGCCTTGAAGTAGAAGGACATTATAGACACCAAAATTTTGTGGAGCTCTATGAGATTATACACTTCCTCAAGAAAAGTATGACAATTTGGAAAGTCACCATTAGTGGGAACATCCTCTCGAACGAGCTCAACACGTTAGTAGCTTAGCACAAGTATAAATTGGGTTTCAATATCATTCATGTGAATGTACACAAATCATACTCATTCAAATTACCAAAATTCTAGTATCAATGTACGCAAATCAGACTCATAAATTAAATACAAATCTGAAGCCACAAACCGCAAAGACTCAAACTCCATTTTTATGGGTACATCAATTCTCATCTTTGAGTTTATCAAGTTTACACTCCGACAAGACTTAAAGTAGGGGCATTTATAGACATCAAAATTTTGTGGAATTCAATGAGATGAGACACTTCCTTAAGAAAAGTATGACAATTTGGAAAGTCACCATTAGTGTCTCAACACGTTTGTAGCTTAGGACAAGTTTAAATTGGGTTTCAATATCATTGTTATCAATGTACGCAAAACATATTCAAATTACCAAAATTCTAGTATTAAATGTCTCAACATTTAATAGATCACCCAAATACTTTAATATACAAAAAAGATTATCAATTTTCCTTTTTTTCCTATAGTTGTACATTGGCTATGGATCACTGCAGTCAAAGTCAAGTTACACTTTGCATTAGGTATCTAGACAATAATAACTCATGCGCATCCAGTGCGACACACAATGCTAACAAGTTTTCTTTCATGTCCTATATTTTTGCATAATCTATAGGTTGTCCAAGCCAAGTGACACTTTGCATTAGGTATTTGGACAGTATAACTCATAAACACCCACTATATTACCCAATGCTAAGTAATTAAATACAAAATTAAGAAAAAATTAAGTGAATATCAAAGCTAGCAATATATCGATCATACTAGTATGAAATGTTTACATTATTAGGCATTATATGAAATTTATGATAAAGGCATTTGTCAAAAAAATATTGATATAAACAACAACTACGGGTCAATTCTATGCTAGTTGGGGTCAGTTCTCTTGGTTTTTATGATCACGGCGAGGAGTAATGGTTGTACAAATGACATGCATAAGTTATACTTCCAATCCCCACACTACCTTAATCTAATAATAAAATCATGAAGACATAAAGAACTTCACAAACGGGAGGTGCACCCAAATTTAATTAATACCTACCTAGAATAGCAGAGTTCATGGAACATAATAGAAAGGCAATTCAATATATTCTTCAATAGAGGAAAAGTCCTTTTGCATCAGAAATATAAATTTTAGCATTCAATCAAAACATTACCTGGTCGTCTAGGATGTAAGTTGAGAACCATGAGGTATCAAGTACAATTTCCATCAGTTGCAAAAATCTAGGTGATTTCTTCTATTTATGCCTTGAAGGATAGACTTACCTATTACCATAATCAATAAAGCAATATATATGGTTTAGAAATAGAAAGGAAGAGGTAGAAATATCAATTGATGTAATTTTAGATGCAAGAACAATAAAGTGAACCACAATCAAGCAAACAAATATATACTATTGAGAAACAGAACTAAAGACAAAGATTTAGAAGTAAAAAAGGGAAGGTCTGGCAACTAAAAGACATTTAATTACTAGAGTAAAATGTAAGGGTGAAAAGAAATTGAAATCATGCAAGTGAGCACTTACCTAAGTAATCAAGAGGGATCAATTGTACAGACATGAGGGTTTCTTCAAACACACAAGAAGCCTAAACAGAAAATGTTCATTCATAAACCAACTCCTAAAATAACCATAGTTTCTACTATTAATAATAGAAGATAAACTGACCCAACCTAGTTACAATAATACCCTTGAACTAAAACCAAGGAATGTCTAGCCTATTAATTATTTAAAATTTAGTCATCATATATATATATATATATATATATATATATATATATATATATATACATATATATATATATATATATATATATGAACAATGCCTATTATATTGTTTGAGGTCATTCTCATTATTTTAAGTCAAACTTCAACAAATCTTGTGTGTGCATCTCCAAGCTTTTGGGAGATAAATACTACATAGTAGGTATGAGATGACCCCGAAGGCACTTGATCTATCTTTATTCTTGTCTGATTTAATTAATTTCTACAGAAGATCTATCAGACTATGGAGTAAATGATTTGATCAATGATTCTTCATTTTTTTCTTCAATGTCGAACAAATTCTCACCAATTGATCAACTCCAATCGAACTAATCAAATCCCAAAACAAATTATAATTTTTTTTTAGGGTTCAGGAAGTCAAAATATGTTTGCAATGAACCTTATAAACGGAAAATAAATTCCGACCACAAAATAAATATGACGAAACAAGATTATTTTATTTATTAACAGTTTGGGTACAATTATATCCCTCTCTTAATTCTTCTGTAGGATAATTTGCACCTTAAAATAAATTTTATTTGATATCCATGTAAAAAAAATTTTGTGGATATTTTTGAAGTATTTGGTTATCAAGAAGAGTCCACCACATCCTGATAGTTTGTAAATATTTCATGAATTTCTTAAATTTTCAAGATCCTTCTCTAAGGGATATATTACCCTTTATACAGTGTAAGCTAGGTGTAGTTTTCAAGAATTCTAATTGAAATTTCACTCATCTGATAGAGTCCCACAAAAATTTGATGTCTACGAATGTTGAATTCTTGTCTCATGAAGAAAATGATTTCTTTTTAAAAACAACTTTATGGTCACATAAGTCATTGAACTCTCTTGTTGGTTAGAGTTTTATCGTTTGAGGTGTAACCAAGAAACTGATTTCTTTTTCAAAAAAAAATTTATGGTCACATAGTTCACTGAACTCTCTTGTTCGGTGGAGTTTTATTGTTTGAGGTGTAATCAACGATTTCAGAAGAGGTCTTATGTTTAGAAATGTATTAGTATCTTTGGTAAAGCTAGAACCAACAAATATCACACAGACAACGGACCCAAAAACATCTCCAAGCACATTTGGGAAGTTGTTTCAGCCTCCCATATGAACGTGGACAGTGTTGAAATTAATGCATCAATGTTTAGTCTTCCAAAATTGTCTCTTTGTTTTTAAAGAAGTCTTTTTAGAATTTCGTAATACATGTATCTAGTAAATTGTGATACATGTATTAAGTTATTTGTGCAAGACCTAATTTAACATGGTATCAGAGCAGAGCCCTTCTCACCCGATGTTGGGGGCCCCAAAATCAAAATTACCCACGCATCATATCCTTAGCACTGGGCGTTAGGTGGGGTGTTAAAAACTGATAAAAGTCCCACAAGATGATTAATTAGATGGGTGGACTCCTTATAATGCTTGGGAAATACTCCTCCTTTTGAGCTAGCTTTTGGGGTGTGAGTTAGGCCTAACACCTAATTTCACAAGGAACAATGGATTATGGGATAATGTACAAATTTGGTGGAGATTTGAACTTAATTGGTTATTCTGATAGTGATTGTCTGGAAGTATAGATGACATGAATAGTACTTCTGGTTATGTTTTCTTATTTGGATTAAGTATTTGTTCTTGGTTATAAAAAAAGCAAAGTGTTGTTGCTTAATGCACTACCAAAGCAGAATATGTTTCAGCAGCTAAGGCTACTTCTCAAGCTATTTGGCTTATGAGAATATTTGAAGACATTGGTGAAAAACAAAAAAGAGTGATTATTCTGTATTGTGATAACAAATAAACAATTGCAATTGCCAAGAATACAGCCAGTCATGAAAGATCAAAGCATATTTCTATCAAGTATCATTTTATCCGAGAAGCACAAGATAAATGCGAAATTCAGTTGCATTATTGTCAGACTGGAGAAATTGCTGACATCTTCAACAAAGCACTTTCTAGAGAAAATTTTTGCTATCTTCGAGAACGCATTGGAGTAATCAAGCAAATGCATTAAGGGGGAGTGTTGGAATTAATGTATCAATATTTAGTCTTCTGAAATTGTTTCTTAGTTTTTTAAGAAGTCCTTTTAGAATTTCGTAAACAATGTATCTAGTAAATTGTGATACATGTATTAAGTTATTTTTGCAAGACCTAATTTAACAGACAGAAGATCCAATTTCTCAAAAATTCTCGATAGTGCAACATATCTGCCTTTGTAGATTTGGCAAGCCATGAAGAAGGTGCTTTTGTATGCCAGCCTTAATTGAAGATTGAGCATATAATTCATTGTTTCAAGAAGCAGACCTCAAATAAGTAATTAGTCATGGAGTTAGTTCGAATATTTGAAATAGATAGGTGTTGTAATAACATAATCTAGCGCTGCATCTCAAAGAACTCCTAGTGTTAATATCATCGTGGAATCTCAGGTAGCATGTATGATCCTTGAGTTACTAATTCAACAAGCAGTGAAGGACGATGGAACTTGTAAATAGCAGTGATTCAAAGTAGCTGACGTTAACTAGATTCTCAACATTCACAGTGAAGTACCTTGACATAGGTGCAGCAAAAAAAACAATGTGCAACCTAAGACATTTCATAAATGATAAAGTCGCTACTTTCCTACACGAGTTGAGGTAGGCACTTATTAGTCCCTCAACCACATCAGCTGCTCTCTTACAATTTTTAATTGTTTTCCCTACCCTACTATACAATTTTTATTGAAGGCATCAGGAAAACTTCATGAAAGTTTAGAACTTGAGAATTGTCATCAGGAATGATATATGCTTTAAGATCGAATGGTTCATTACGGATATTTTTCAACATTTTATGAGCACATCAAAACTTGCACAGTGTAACATTGGAAATGATTTTATTTTCTTAAATATAAGAAAACCCTCGTTTTGACTTTCGTAAGTCTTAAATGGTTGTGTAATGACATCAGTTCGTAGAAAAAAATTTCCAAGTTTCCCAAGAGACTCCAAACGAAACTTCTAGAGGCATTTCTTTGTTGTCATTAATTCCAAAATGTTACCAGTTAGGATACAAAGCTTTAGTTTGCAATGATTCAAAAGGCATTTTTTTCAAGTTTATTCAGCTTGAATGTTTCCCCTATAAATTCTAAAGGTTCTAGCACGGCAGATAGTTATTGGCAAAAGATTCTTGACCTTGAGAATCTTATGAATTCTAGGGTATACATGTATAGCAGTGAATTTGTTCTGGCGGAGTAGGGGGATTCACTGCAATACGTGTATACCTTAGAATTCATAAGATTCTTGAGGTCAACAATCTTTCGCCAATAACTATATGCCGTTCTAAAACCATTAGACTTTATAGGAGAAGCATTCATGCCGAATAAACTTTAAAAGAATGCTTTTCAATCACAGCAATCTAAATTTTGTATCCGAACCGCTAGGATTTTAGAACTAATGACAACAAAGAAATGCCTCCAGAAGTTTCATTTGGAATCACTTGAGCAGCTTGGAGACTCTTTTCTCAGATATTTTATTAGTATACAACCATTAAAGACTAATGAAAATCATCATGAGGGTATTCTCAACATTAAGAAAAATAAAATCATTTCCAATGCTGCACTGTTTGAGCTTGGGTGTACTCCTAAAATTTTGAGATTTATCTGTAATGAACCATTCAATCTTAAAGTGGGGATCATTCCCAGTGATAATTGTCAAGTTTACAAAGATTACTTAATACCTTAAATAGAAATGTGTAGTAGGGTAAAGCATGAGATTGGAAGCAAGAGAGTAGCTGATGTGGTTGAGGCACTTATAGGTGCCTACCTCAGCTCAGGCGGGCAAAGTAGTAGCTATATCTTTAATGAAATTGATTGGGATGGACATTGATTTTATTGATGCACCTATGCTAATACACTTCATCGTTAAGGCTGAGAAGCTAGTCAATGTACGGTACTTGGAAATCACAGCTACATACAAGTTTGATGACCCTTCGCTGCTTGTTAAAGCGCTAACTCACGGATTTTACATGCTACCTAATATTACACAATGCTATTAGGGCTGGAATTACTTGGAGATGTAGTGCTAGATTATGTTGTTACAACACATCTCTATTTTAAATATTCGAGATTGATTCCAAGACTAATTACTTATTTGCGGTCTACTTCTATAAATAATGAATGTTATGCCATATAGGCAGTTAAGACTAGCATGCATGAGCACATTCTTCATGCCTCACCAGATCTTCAAAGGCAGATTTGTTATATTGTTGAGGATTTTGAGAAATAGGATTTGGTGTAAATAGTTGGATGGGTGAGTGAAACTACTTCCCCAAATGGGCTTCGAGATTTTCTTGAGTCCCTTGCTAGAGTGTGATCTTTGTTGATACTAACTTCTATAAAGATACTACATTTCTAAGAATAAGACCTCTTCTGGAATAGTCGATCAAACAATAAAACTCTATCCAACAAGACAGTTAAATGAACTATGTGACCCAAAAAAAAATCATGGGACAAGAATTTTACATTTGATTTATAAAAATTACGTGGGACTCTACAAGATGTGTCAAATTAAGGTTCTTGGAGACTACTTACCCTAAATTCAGTCTCACACTTATATAAACTGTAATATATTTCCTTCAATAGGCATCTCTAAAATTTCATATATTCACTAAATATTCATAAAGTGATGAAGATATGGGTGCACTCTTCGTGACAACCAAATATTTTAACAAGATCTATAAAATCCTTTCAAAGAGATCAAATAAATCCTAAGAAGGCCCACATAGATTTATGACACTAACAACCCTTGAATCACGGAGAAATCTTAAGATAGAGGAATCACGGGAAAAACATATTTGTACTCACAATCCTAATGAATAAAAATAATTCTTTTTATTTACTATGTGATTGCAATATATTTTTTGTATTTGAGAAAATATATTGCAAATAAATTGGCACGTCCAGTATGACTCAATTTACCATTCATCTCCACTCTCACAAATTAATAGCAAATCTAATGCCACAAACGACAAAGATTGAAACTCCATTTTGATGGGTACTTCAAGTCTATCTTTGAGTTTATCAAGTTTACACTCTGACAAGCCTTGTAGTAAAGGGAATTATAGACACCAAAATTTTGTGGATCTCTATGAGATGATACACTTCCTCAAGAAAAGTATGACAATTTGGAAAGTCACCATTAGTGGGAACATCCTCTCGAACGATCTCAACACGTTTGTAGCTTAGGACAAGTATAAATTGGGTTTCAGTATCATTGATGTCAATGTACGCAAATTACTCTGGTGTAAACATTGGGATGGGTGAGTTTTCTATTTTGTCCTATATTTTTACATAGACTATGGATCACTTCGGTCAAAGCCAAGTGACACTTTGCATTAGGTATATGAACAATAATAACTCCTGCACAACCACTGCGACACACAATACTAACAAGTTTTCTTTTATGTCCTATATTTTTACATAAGCTATAGGTGGTCCAATCCAAGTGACACTTTCCATTAGGTATTTGGACAATAATAACTCATCCACACCCACTGCATTACCCAATGCTAAGTAATTAAATACAAAATTAAGCAAAATTAAGTGAATACCAAAGTTTGAATTATATTGATTATACTAATATAAAAGGTTTACATTATTAGGAATTCTGTGGAAATTATGATAAAGGAAGTTGGCAAAAAGATATTGATAAAATCAATAACTACATGTAAATTCTAAGCTAACTGGGGTCAATTCTCTTGATTTTTTGGATCAGGGCGAATGGATGTAAGGTGACATGTATAAGTTAAACTTCCAATCCCCAAACTACCTTAATCTAATAATAAAATCATGAAGACATAAAACTTTACTGATGGGAGGTGCACCAAAACTCAATTAATACCTACCTAGAACAGTAACGTTAATGGAACATAATAAAAAGGCAATTGAATATATTCTTCACTAGTGAAAAATTCTTTTGGCATCAGAGATATAATTTTTTAGCATTCAATTAAAACATTACCTGGTCGTTAAGGAAGTAAGTTGAGAACTATGAGGTATCAAGTACAATTTCCAGCGGCTGCAAAAATCTAAATGAACTCTTTAATATATGCCTTGAAGGATAGACTTACCTAATACAACAATCAAGAAAGCAAGATATATGGTTTAGAAATAGAAAGGAAGACAGAGAAGTGAACCACAATCAAGCAAACAAAATATTATATACTATGAAGAAACAGAAATAAAGACAGAGATTTAGAAGTAAAAAAGGTTGGTCTAGCAGCTAAAAGACATTTGATTACTAGAATAAAATCTAAGGATGAAAAAAAATTGAACTCATACAAGTTAAGGATTACATAAGCAATCAAGAGGGTTCATTTGGACAGATATGAGGGTTTCTTGAAACTCACAAAGAATCCTAAACATCAAATGTTTATCCAAAATCTAACTCCTAAAATAAACTTTAGTTTCTACTATTTATAATAGTAGATAAACTAACCTAAGCTAATTACAATAATACCCTTGAGATAAAACCAAGAAAAGTGTAGACGGTTAATTATTTAAAATTTAGGAACATCCTCCGGAACGAGCTCAACACACTTTGTACATTAGGACAAGTTTAAATTGGGTTACAACATCATTGTTGTCAATGTACGCAATTCATACTCATTCTAATTACCAATGTTCTAGTATTAAATGTCTCAACAATTAATAGGTCACCCAAATAATTTAATACAGATAAATGATTATTAATTTTCTTTTATGTCCTATATTTTTATATAGGCTATGGATCACTGCTGTCCACACCAATTTTGCATTAGGTATTTGGACAATAATAACTCCTGCACACCCACTGCAACATACATTGCCAATAAGTTTTATTTTATATCCTATATTTTTACGTAAGCTATGGATCACTGTGGTCAAAGCTAAGTGACATTTTGAACTGGATATTTGGACAATAATAACTCCTACACATCACGGCAACACCCAATCCTAAGTACTTCAACGCCAAATTAACAATTTTAAGTGTTCAAAGCTAGTAGTATATTGATTATACTAGTACAAAAGGTTTACATTATTAGGCATTATGTGAAAATTATGATAAAGGAATTTGTCAAAAAAATATTGACATAAGCAACAACTATGTGTCAATTCAAAGCTAGTTGGAATAGATTGTCTTGGTTTTTTGGATGAGGCCGCGGAGTAATGGATGTATAGGTGACATGTATACATTATGCTTCCAATCCCATACTACCTTTACCTAATAATTGGATTATGAAGACATAAAGAACTTCAGATATTAGAGGTGCACCAAAATTCACTTAATACCTACCTAGAGTAGCAGGGATCATGGAACATAATAAAAAGGAAATAAAATATATTGTTCACTAGAGGAAAATTCTTTTTGCATCAAAAATATAATTTTTGTAGCATAAAATCAAAACATTACCTGGCCGGAAGTGAGTACAATTTCCAACGGTGGCAAAAAAAAACATGGTAATTTCTTTTGTTTATGACTTGAAGGGTATACTTACCTACTATATACCACAGTCAAGCGAGCAAGATATATGATTTAGAAATAGAAAGGAAGAGAAAGATACCAATGGATGTAATTCTAGATGCAAGAATAATAAAGTGAACTACAATTAAACAATAAAATATATTATCAAGAAATAGAAATAAAGACAAAGAGATTTAGAAGAAAAAAGGACAATCTAGAAACTAAAAGACATTTGATTACTGAATAAACTCTAAGGGTGAAAAGAAATTGAATCCATACAAGTGAAGACATATCAAGAGAGTTCAATTGAACAGATATGAGAGTTTCTACAAACTCACAAAGAAGCCTACACATCAAATGTTTATTCGAAAAATAACCCCTAAAATAAACCATAGTTTCTACTATTTATAATAGTAGATACACTAACCTAAGCTAGTTACAATAATACCCTTGAGATAAAACCAAGGAAAGTCTACTATATTAATTACTTAAAATGTAGTCATCTCTCTCTTAAATTTCCATTTTAGTATATTATAGACCACCCATGATTCATTCATTAATCTTCTAAAATATCCAAATTACTTCGAATCGAATTGATGGTCTTCATATCCATGATGACTAATCATGATATGTATATGACACCACAACATGAATATAGTGGTACATATATTAATATTTAATCTCTAATCACTAAATATATATTAGTAATGTGTAATGACTACATGTGTGATTTGGTATAGAGTAATTAACATCTTCTAGGTAAGAAGTTGAAGAGTTTTCTTTGATTATCTTATAGGCGATTTTTTAACTTGAAAGAAAATTTCAAAATTATAGGATATTTTTTTCCAAGAAAAAACACTCTCACCTGGAGAAACAACGAAGAGTTAGAACGGTGATGAAAAAGAGAAGGGAAAAGATAGGAGTCACATTACCTTGATTGAGTGACACATCTTGTGTGAGAAGAAGATAGATGAGAACCTTAGATTGGAGACCTGGTACAACCCACAAGGGAAGGAGTAGAGTAACATTCAGCCGTGAGCAAGGAGGCAACAATGAGAAGAAAGGAGGTGAGATCAAGAGGAAGCTAAAGTTAGCATTTATAGATAGGGTTAATGAAAGTGGGTTTTACCCTAATGATATTAGAAATAGATTTTTTTATTTTGGGCTTGGGCCAAAATTTTATTTTCATTGTTGGTTAATTAATAAAATGGACTATACAACCAAAAATTTTCTTTTAAGAAAAAGGTTTTTGGGGGTAATTTAGCAAGTATCAGAATATGGTAAAGGAATGTCAAACATGTAATATAACAATTAAAATATGAAATTGTCAAGATATTCATGAGTTCCTCATATTGTAAATACCTTCATCCCCCTTTCACAACTACTTACATATGGATTGTGTAGGAATATAATCAATCAAATTTCTATCTATTGTAGATAATGATAACATGGGATATGTATTAATCACCAAAGATGAAATAATCATGAAGAGTTTTCTTGCTCCTCCAAAATTTTGAGAACAATATGAATTGAATTTTTTTATTCTCTCAATGAATTTCATGCACAATGACAACCAAGGATGATTTACTCTATAGATATCAAAATCTGATAAGAATTGATGTCCCCTAACCATTAAACTTCTATAGTAGAGGAAACTGGCAAAAATTGAAACCCGTCTAATGTTCAAGTACTTATGTCGTAGACTTAGAGGTAGAAATCCCTCCCTTTGGTATGAATCGCCTTGCATGAAGAATGAGCGAACAAGTAAAAATACATGAGGATGATAGATCGATGTGAGGCGTCCTACTTATCAATTATACCTTCGACATTTTTTGTAGCTACGGGAAAAAAATTATGCGCATCAAATTAGGAGGGAACAATATTATCATCTCGAGAAAATGCTCCACATTCTCTTTCATCATTAGCTAAAAAGAATATAGAGAATTCTTACCTTACCTACACTTCCGTCTTCAATATTGGCGTATCTTACTTTCTATAGGCAAGACTATTTAAGAAAAAAAAAATTGCAAGTGAAGTGGAGTGCGTCTTTAATGGAGATGAAGTAAATTTTGAAGAATTTACTATTTTATATGGTCAAAGTGATTTCACAATATTGTTTTAACAATAAATATTGAAAACTGCATATAAATATAGGTGAGATGCTTCCAGATAAATATATACACAACATATTGAGATAACTCGAGAAATAAAAACATTCAATTGATTGAGGACAAAGAATCAGAGAAAAAAGGAAGCATTCCTAGATTAGAACAATGGAACATAGGAATGGTAGTTAAGAGTTCTTTTAAGTTATAATCTATATCTATATCTATCTATCTATCTATATCTATATCTATACTATCCTAAAAGCATCAACTCCTAAATTGAATGTTGAATTACTATAACACCCCCAATTAAAAGTACTCAATATATTTTATTTATTAATTTAATGAATTGTATTAGGGTAAATGTAGATACTCTTTAATATTAAAGGGTTGTGATTTTCCCAAAGAGATATGACTTTTCCAAAGAGTTGCGACTTTTTTTACGGGTTTTGAGATTCTTGATGAGTTATGACTTTTTCGAATGGTTGTGATTTTTTCGAAGGTTTGTGACTTTTCCGAAGGGTTGTGCCTTTTTTTTTGAGTTGTGACTTTTGCAAAAGGTTGTGATTTATCTAATGAGTAGTGACTTTTTCGAAATTTTGTAACTTTTATGATAAGGAACAATTAATACTTATGCATACTACTATTTTGTAGCTATAAATAGAGGGATTCATCTCACTTTTAAAGTACGATTTTTGAAAATATTATATTGTTCTTCTTTTTAAAAATCTAAAGGTTATTTGGAACAGTTGATTAAGTGCAATATTAAACAAAACTCGACGTACCACATAAGATAGAGTTGGTGAACAATTGTAGCAAATCATTCATAAATTCACACAAAAGTTGTGCAAAAGACAATAATAATAAAAAATATGAAAAAACACAAACGATTTGGGTAATATGTTTCTTTGGTTATTTATTTTTTATATTATTACCCTCAAATGAAGCAGTTTCTTTCTGATTTTGCTAAAAAAAATGGGCATCAACGTTGCCCGTTGAATCATTAGTTTTGATGTTAGATCCACTATTTCAAAAATAGATTTTTATATTTACTTATAATCTGATAATATCGATATTATCATAATACTTTATATATATATATATATATATATATATATATATATATATATATATATATATAGAAATGAATGAAGAAAGTAATGTGTCGGTGACGAGATTTTAATCAAATGGAATACTATAGTGAATATAGAATGAAAATATATTTTCGTCTTCCTTCATAATTGTCTATGCACCGTTCTATATATTTTTCCCTATATTTTGTGTTCATTTGAATTTGAGAAAAATTTATGTCACAAGATAGACTCCTTGTTATCATATATAAAAATAGATAAGAAAATAGTGCTTGACATTAAAATAATCTTAAATCAAATTAAAAATTCGATAAGTAATACTTTAAATTCATTTATTAATTTTTAATATTGAAATAGTTTAACGTATTATATCACGGTACAACTTCTATAAGATTCTTGATACTTTCATCAGACAACAACTATATCACATGTATGCGGCAGTAAAAAAGAGAAGATTTCTATTCTACAAAAATAAGATAGAAATATAAAATAAAAAAAAAATTCACCAAGGTGATGTTGTTAATATATTAAAATAAAATTATGCTACTAATATATGAATATCTAAAACAAAGAATTTATGAAGCGAAACATTTGACATACACTCAAACCTCAATTTAACCATCATCGTCATAACAATATTTCGACATACACTCAAACCTGTCTATGATAGTCTTACTCAAATATTAATTGTTAAAAGATAGATTACGTATAAACATAAAATATTGAAATATTTATGATAATCCTTATTAGTGTCATGCACATACTAAATTTAAAGTATGAATATTTAAGAGAGAAAATACTTAAATGATGTCCATCATTAATGTTCATAGCCTCAAGAGGAAAGACTATTTGTGACATTTTTGGTATTGACATTTTTAAAAAATTGTCCTGGTTAGATTTGTTTACAAAATTGAGTGAACTAAATAATACTACTTCTAAAGAATTGTCACTTTCTCTCCAAATCAAAACTTCAAATCTATTTCGAAATGTCTAATAATTTTGCTCATTTTGATCTCAAAATACAAGTAATTGTATGACAATCTTTATAAATCATTTAAAATCACTTGTCCTATGTTCTTTAAATTATAATTATTTACTAAAAATATTTAATTTAGTAATATTAATTTTTTTTTACAATATCATATACCATATATACAATATGCACATGCAACGCACGTGCCATAAAACTAGTCTAACTAAAAAGGCCAAGAAAGAGAAATGTTGTCTAACCTTAAACATAATTTTAAGAAAAAATTAATGGATTAACCAGCATTCCAAATTACTATCATATCGTTCTTCACAACTTTCCTTTCACATAGCTAGCATTTCTACAAGTTCATCACTCATTATCCCATAATTGGTTAATTTATCACAAAGTTGCTTAGATAAATTGACAAACTCCAAAGTGTTCATCCCTTTCAAAAAGAGAGATTTCAACCCGTAGAACCATGTTTTTTATGATTATTGAATAAAAATATTTCATTGAAATGGGCTGGAAAAGTTTTACACACATTAATATATCATTGAGTAGTGGTAATTTGGCATACTAAAGCAATTAGTATAGATTTATGATCATTTTTTTAAACCTCACCATAACTTGATGCGAATGAAGTCCTGCCCAAAATAAAATTTTAGTAGTAAAACACATAATAAGGTACAGTTAAGTCCAGGAGGTAGGTAGTACACAAATCTTATCCCTACCTTTGTGGGATAAAGAAATTTTTTTTTCTAGTTGATCCACAATTCAAAATATGGGTTTACTCAAACCTCTTTTGAAGTTGTTTTTACTAGTAGTGAACATTTAATATAATCTCACAAGTGAGTTTCAGGAGGGTAAGAACGAATATGTACACACATTTTATCCCTATCTTTGTGTGATAATAATATTATTTCTAATAGACCCACGTTTCAAAAGAAAAGTTCAGAACATGATTGTAAGGAAAACAATATGACAATAAAATAGCAATAGAGAAAACAAATTTAGATTTACACATAGATATTCTTCAAGTGATTAGATAGTATAGTTTTTGTTAAAAATAATAAAATGAAAAATACAAGATGATATATATTAATATGGGAAAGTAAAGTAGTTTTTGTTGCTGAGATCATAAAATTACAATTGAAAATAAATTTTCTTCCGGTTGAGACATAAATATATATCTTGCTCTCTTTAAAGAGATTTAAGTCTATTACAACAAAACTTTTCACAAATATAGAAATAATCATCTTAATTTGTCCCATCCAGACAGCATACCTGAATATCAAAGTACAACTCAACAAATATCGGACAAGAGTTGAATCCATAATTTCATAAAAGGAACATCTCTCTTCAACTAATAAGAATTTTTTTTACTCACTTTTATGCACTCTATATTTTTTAATACACCAAAAAGGTGAGATCATCACTATTTGTAATGGAGAATTCCTCCTTGCAATGAATAGAAGATTATGAGATAGTAAATTGGATAGACAAAATGACCTAGATTTTACATTAATTACAAGGCATAAAAAGATAGAATAATGAGTGAAATAATCGACTTTCAATGTGAAGTTATGGCCACTATAACTGACCACGTTCCCTCACTAAATAAAAGACAATTACTCCCAACATTCTACTAACAAAGTACTAAGACCATCACTATTTATAGGGGAAAAGTTATTTCATGCAATGAATAAGAGGATAATGGGGTAGTAATTTGGTTACATAAATGACCTAGAGGTTACATAAGTTTGAAGACATAAAAGTATAGAATAATGATTGAAATAATGGAGTTCCAATGCTAAGTTATGGTCAATATGGCTGACCATGTTCAGACACGAAACAAAAGGCAATTACTCCCAACGTTCTCCTAACAAAGTAAGACCATCACTACTAACAGGGGAGAAAATTTTCCTTACAATAAATAGGAAGAATATGGGGTAGTAACCTTGGGTAGATATATGGCCTAAAGGTTATATGAATTACAAAACATAAAATATAAAAAAAAAATGGAGTTTCAATGAGAAGTTATGGTCATGGCTGACCACATTCATTTACTGAACAAAAGACAATTATTCTCAACGTTCTGCTAAAAAATTAAGACCATCACTATTTATAGAGAGAAATGCTTCCTTGCAATGATGATTAGTAAGATTGTGAGGTAGTAAATTTGATAGATAAATGACCTAGAGATTACATAAATTACAAAACATAAAAATATAAAATAATGGAGTTCCAATGAGAAGTTATGGTCGTGTTTGACCATGTTCAGTCACTAAACAAAAGACAATTACTCTTAACGTTCTACTAACATTTTCATAGGAAGAGTGGGCAGTAGAGGAGGATACGACAGGAGACAATTAAATAATACATTAATATTGAAACACTCTAATGTACTACCAATTTTATGAATACTAATTTTTCCTAAGGAAAAAAAGAGGTTGATGCAAATCATGTACCAAACAATTGTTCACATCATCAACTGAATTATGTTAATTAAATTATGTGACCTTTTTTTTGTTCAAAACATAAAATCTTTGAGATAGAAAAAAGGGTGTGACAGGGGTTAGGAGATTATTTATAGTCTCCGATCTATATTATAATAAATTATGAAATCTTACAGGAACTACAAAACAAAAGAAATTTAATACACCTAAAAATTCAACAACCTTCTAGTAAGCTTCACTCATTAAAAAAAATTCTTATTTTTTTGTTTATCATTCTTCTTTGTTGCCCTTTGCAATCATTGTCCTATCGTTCTTGAATTCACAAACCTTATTTCTCCTTCTCGTGTTCCTCCTAACCGACCACTCAACTTCTTGACCTTTGTGATGTGCATTATGCCCCTTTTCTCCAATTTTTGTCTCGACAACTTTGGGTTGTTTGCTGCATCTAATCCACACACAATTTTGCGATAAAAATAGGACTTCTAAGTTTAAATGCAATAGAATTTTGAAGAGTTTCATTCGGGTAATAAACAATGAAATTGTTGAAAATCAATAAGAGATCTTTAAAGAAATTGGCAATTTTCAAGTTCAAAAAAACTGTTAGGGTTTTGTCCTGATTTTCTTTCCTTATTTGAAGTTTATTTTTTTCCTTTACAAAAAGTCACTGTATCACAAAAAATGTTTAATTTTTCTTAAAAATAAAATATAATTTCTTACATATTTGGTTTATTCTATCCTTAAGAGGAAAAGTTTGGAGAGCTATAAATTGAAGATCCCTTTCTTATAGCATAACACAATAGAATCCACGATGTAGTCGTTTGGAGAGTCTTATTTATGGGGAGATTTTACTCTCTATAGTTAACGTCTTTTTATTAGTTTTAATTATGTAGGTCAATTGGACATATCATATAATAATATAATGTCTTTTAGTATAATTTTATGTGTAGTCTAATTGTCACGACCCAAAATCTGGCCGCGAGTGGCACCCACACTTATCCTACTATGTGAGCGAACCAACCAATCTAAAACCCCAACATATTGAACAAAATACAAAGCGGAAGACTTAAAACTCATTAACGAAAACAATTAAATAACTTTTAAAATTTATAACCCATTATCCCCAAAATTTGGAAGTCATCATCACAAGAACATCTATCCTCAAGTTACTAATCTAAAAGTATATAAGAAGCTAAAATAAATAAAAGGCTAGTCCATGCCGGAAGTTCAAGGCATCAAGACTTGAAGAGAAGATCCAGTCCAAGCTAGAAGCATTAGCTCACCCTGAAATCCGGTGTAATGAAGACTGGCTAGAATCGCTGCTGAGTTGAAGACGACGGTACGTTTGCTGCATTCCCCAAATAACAAAGAAAGAAACAACAAGTAGGGGGTCAGTACAAAACACAAGTACTGAGTAGGTATCATCGGCCAACTCAAAATAGAAAACAGTATATATCAGTTCATATCATAAATCAACTACAATACTCAACATGTAGCAACAAGTACTATAATCATCAATAAGTACTACCAAGTTCATCCATGAGGACTCAAGCCTCAATACCACACTCATTTGGGAAATTAGGTTCATTACATTGAGTATATTAACATCTCTCAAGATTCATTATCTTTCTTCCTCTTGTGTCGGTACGTGACACTCCGATCCCCTACTACTATGTGTCGGAACGTGACAACTACCGATCCCCTACTTCTAACGTTGTCGGTTCGTGACAACCCGTCCCCTAATACTTGTGTCGGAACGTGACACTCCGATCCCCTAATTCTCCGTGTCGGTTCGTGACACCCGATCCCCTAATACTATGTGTCGGAACGTGACACTCCGATCCCCTAATTCTACGTGTCGGTTCGTGACACCCGATCCCTTAATACTATGTGTCGGAACGTGACACTCCGATCCCCTAATTCTACGTGTCGGTTCGTGACACCCGATCCCCTAATACTATGTGTCGGAATGTGACACTCCGATCCCCTAATTCTACGTGTCGGTTCGTGACACCCGATCCCCTAA